>VDFB02000017.1:34783690-34914110 GCA_007258455.2 Sequoia sempervirens | reverse complement strand
GAGCTAGAAGACCCTAAGAGTGCAAGGTATGCACTAGGACAAGAGAGTTGTGAGAGAAATTTTGTTGCATGTATGAAAGAGAGACGGTAACTTATATCCTCCAATAGTGATGAAACTGGGTAGAAGGTGTACAGATTTCTTCCATTGAGAGGAAGTGGGTAAAAGAGGTCTTGGAGAGTTCATCTTCTAGAATCCTATTGGGTAGATGGTAGTTGTGTGTGTGCAGGTGTTGGGATACCAAAAGAATGGAAGTGTTGAGGAGAATAATTTGTGAAGACTTGAAGAGTAAGAAGTTGTTAACCAAGAAAGAAGAGATGAGAAGAGATAAAAAGATGCAAAAGCAAGATAAGAAACAAGGCCTCAAAAAGAAGGACAAGATGAAAGACAATAGGGTAAGCCTAGATGCATAGTTTGATAAAAGAATGAATGAGTTTGAAAAACGTGTTGAGCTTCTATTACAACAATTTTGTGAGAAAGCATATCAAGAAAATGTTTGGCATTGGCCAATGAGAAAGAAGGTGAAATGGACCATAAAGGTGATTATTAAAAAAAGAAGCAAAGGATAGCTATCTTGGAAGGTGAAGGTTATACAGTAGTAACATGACTTTTTGAAGAGGTGGAAGGAGAGATTGCAGTGATTTTTGGTCCTTTGGAGGACATGCAATGTGCGGGGCAGCGATGTGAAGAAGAGGAAACTCATGAAAGAGTTGATACCTTGGAGATAACAACAACATGTATGGAGGAAAAGAGTGAAAAGAAAGAAGATATGGTAGCATATGACTATCTTTTTGAAGACATGAATGAAGTGGTTAAGTGTGGAGTTGCAGCCATGATAACACATCCTTTGGAGGATGAAGAGAAAGAATTTGCAGCAAATGAAAACATAGAGATGACACAACTTGAAGAGCCTCATTATGACGAACAAGTGGATGAAGAAGATAGTGACCTTCTATGGAAAGAGGAGATGGTGAAAATAAACAAGTTGCTTGAAGGAGGCTTGATAGAAGGACATGAAGACATGGATATGGAAGCAATAAATGATGAAAAAAAAATTGGGACAAGGAAAAATGAGGTAAATAATGCATATTTTGATTCTAATTTGTTTGAATTTAATAATGAAATGATGGAGAATAAACAAGAAGAAGGTGGACACATGGAAAGTTTCAATTTCCATGAGAATTTGTATGAGGAAGCTATAGATTTGATTATTGGTCACGAGTATGATTTGTTGGATAAAGAAATTAAACAGTGTGGACAATTTTTCAAGCATTCCTACTTGACAGAAGATGAAGAAATTGACAGCAATAATGAATAATATGATAGAGAAATAGAATTTTGGAGTCTTGCAGTTGAGAAGAAGATTATTAGGAGGAGGTCCAAAAAGCAAGCACGATACAAAAGCGTGTAGATCAAGGCACAGGTGGAGAAGATCAAGAAAATCATGGAGAATAGCCCCACATGTAGCACAATTGGAAGAAGAGAAAGAAAATTAGGCCATCATTTGAGATGGAACTCAAATTCGTTTTCCCTGGGAAGTATGATGCAGGGGCATCTTTTGATGCATTTTGAGTCATGTTGCAAATATTTGGATTTTAGATTGTTTGTGAGTTTTGGTGTCTAATAAGGTCATTTATGACCATGTGGGATCATGTTGATCCATTTTGGAGTGTTAATAGGGTCGTTGGTTTAAAAATGTAAAAGTTGTCAATTGTTGTTAAAAAGTTGTCATGCAACTTTGGAAAAGTGGCAAAAAAGCAAGAAAAGGTTACATGAAAATCAGGAAACCACTACAAATAGTTGGAATGGGTTGTAATATTGTAAATATGCAATGTAATTTCGAGCTTAGGGGGTTGGAGAAGGTTAGTGAAGAAGGGAATGAAAGAAAAGTGAAATTTCTCATGAAATGGGATTGCATTTTCTAGTTTTTACTATTTTTCAGTTTGAGTTTTGATGGTACGGACATGTATGGTATAGTATGTGCCTGAAACTAATGGCTTCATGGACAAGGTTACCAAGTTTCATTAGAAGTCACCAAAGCATGATTGCAAGTGGAAAAATCTTTTGAAAGTGTCAAGTTGGTTTAGTTGAGTCCTTCTCTACATTAGCTATATAACACCACCATAAAGGGATCATGCCAACAAGTTTATCATTACTTTTCAAAGGAAACTATTCAATACATTGGAGACAACATTGTAGGGATTAGCATACATGGAACCTTAACCAAAATAGGACAAAGCATGAAGTAAAGTATTACACCTTTGAGGTATCAAGTGTGATATCACTACTAAGGGGACACACTCATGCCATGAAAAAACACACTTGAAAAGAGATCGTGTATAATGCTACTACCAATGGGAAGGGTTTGAACATGAATTGAAAGGGTCGCCACTTTAAAGGGTATCTTGTATAACCTTTTTATATGAGGGACAAGGATATGCTTTAGGGGACATTATATATAATATCACAACTAAAAGGGCATCACAATATAACATAAGGTCGTACTTTAAAGGACATCATACATAATGCCACCACTAGAGGGGGTTGATAACACCACATTATAGGGAACATCCTATGTGATATTAGCACTATATGGACCATGCGTTTTGAGTTCCTATTTCATTATCTAAAAGGTAAGGGAGTGTGTGTTTGGAAAATGTGTCTCAACCTTGTAATTACATAAGTTACTAGTGATACATAAGGTAATGTTCATCCAACAATGACGGGGGAGTGAATGGGGGTCTTCCCCCATGAGGGGTATAGGGGAATCATCCCATCGGCTAGGATAGGGGGTAGCACCCCTGAAAGATAAATTTTATTTATATTTTATTATTGTAAATATGGACAGTTCATCATTATGTCTCATATCTGATAATCGATATTTTATTAACTTGAATTTCCCTAGAAGGAAACCCTATTTTATGAGGGTTTTGTATTGTGGTTGTGTATTGTGATGTATTTTGTGAGTCTGATAGAAACCATGTTGCCTTCGGATCTCTGGTTGGTGATAAGTTCCTGTGAGAAGCTTGCTTTGCAAGTATATTGTAATCTTTGTGATTTCTAAATAATATATTGGGCAGATTTTGGAGTGTGGGGTTTTTCTTCTAAAAGGGTTAAATTCCCCATATATGTAAATCACTATGTTGTGGTATGCATGATATTTGTGTTTATTTCTATTTAATTTTTTGTAACTATTAAATATCTATAAAATTTTACATTATTATCCTCTCAAAATTGGTGTAGGAAGTTGTTTTTCTACCTTAGCTTCCTTACAGTCATAAACCTTCAATCTCCTATCAAAGAGTATTTGGTTGTACAATATGTATGCATGTACTACCTAATAATAGGAATAATATCAATCCCAAGACACTATATTAGTTAATTTTTGGTGGTATAATACTACCTCAAAATCATATCATCTCATCAATCCTAAGATGTAGAAGATTTATGAGATTTGAGATATAGTATGTGATGAGTCATTATTTTACTCATCAAAAAATAGAGGAGATTCAAAACAAAAATATCTCAAAGATTTCTCTCATAGTCAGATGATGAGCATTAAGAATCCTCTCAAAAAGAAGATTAGCTACAAGGATAATTATTCATTGATCTTGGCCATATGGAAAATATTCTTGACATAAACAAAGAATTAATGTCAAAAATGGGTCCAAAGAACTATTAGGGACTCCCACTTGAACTCTAGATCCCAGATACTCCATTATGAGTCAAAGAAAGAATACAAGTGAGAAATGAGGTAAATATTGCACTAATGAGTTCAATTGTTGACAACACTAAACATGATATAGTTTAAGAAGCACTAGGATAACCAGAGTGAAAGAAGGCCATGGATTCTAGGTATGACCCCTTGATATAGAATTGAACATGGAAACTTGTTGATCTTCCTCCAAGGAAGAAACCCATTGGTTGTAAATATATTTTCCAAAAAAAATACAATGTAGATGGATTTATCAATAAATATGAAGCTTGACTTGTTGCAAAGGGATATGTTGAGCATGATGACATTGATTATGAAGAGAACTTTGCACCCATTATAAAGAATAAAAAAATCACAGATGTAAGTGCATTGGCAACATAGAAAGGATGGAAACTTCAATAGAGGGACATCAAGAGTGCTTTTGTAAATGGAAATCTACAAGAAGTATACATGGAAAGACCAAAAGGTTTCATTGATGAACATCATCCTTGAAAGGTGTATGGTATCATTAAGTCACTTTATGGACTTAAGGAAGGCCTCAGGTAATGATACATTAAAATAGATGGGTCACCTATAGCAACATGGTTTCACCTATAACCCCTAATATTCAAATTTGTATATTAAGAAGGTAAGCTCAGAGATTGTCATTATTATTTTATATGCATATGATCTTGAGATCATAGGAAGCTTAGAAAATATCATGAGTGATGTATAGAATGATCTAAATAAATCCTTCGACATCACAGGCTTGGTGTTACTTCACTATTATCTTGGCTCCAAGATATGGAAAAAGAAGCATCATATTTTTATCTCACAGATGAAATATTCTAAGAAACTCCTAGAAAATTATAGGATGTTTTGTTGTAAATATGTGTCCAATCTAATGGGAACAATTTACAACTCTCTCTATAACACTATTAACCTTAAATTTGTTGCAGCCTATCATGGTTTAAAACATGCTCAAGAGAAGGGTGTGAGAAAATTTTGGTTGGAGGGGGAATCTATGAACATTATTAACTATCTAAAAAGGGCCAATCCTCCCTCTTGGTCAATTGAACACATTATATAGAAGACTCTATTTTTATATTAAATACCTTTCAAGAGTCTTACATTTCCCATGTGTAGAGGGAAACTAATGGTGTGGTTGATTTCCTTGCTAATTTGGAAGTCTCCTCATCTAGGTATTGAGGCTCTAATGACCACATGCCAATCAAACTCCAATCAATTGTTGATAACATGATCAAATATTATGTGTTTCATATGTTGGAGGTCAAAATAGGATTTAGAGGTATCAGAGTATGGCCTCATAATTGTATATCTGTGGTGATTAGACTTGTGGCATGCTTCATGTATCTTAGAAATCATCTCCTAGAGTGGAAAATTTTCCTTATAGAAGCAACAATAATGAAGCTTGGTACCTAGATTGTCATATTAAAACACCTTTTGGGTGTTATTTTTCTCCTTTCTTTCTTGTGTATTCATTTTTTATGGTCACCATTCCATTTCAGGAAGAATACTATGGGCTCAGCTAAGCTATTGATAATGGGGGGTGAGAGGTGTAGGATTGAGCCTGTAACGTGTGAGGATAGGAAGGCTAATGGTTTGGCCTTGGAGATCCTAGACAAGGGTGGGCTCACACCATTCATGTTGAAGCTCAATGGTTATGACTCTCAAATCTCTCAAGAGTTTGTTAACGGTTGGCACAATAGAGTTCTAAGGATTTTGGGGGTTGAGATAAATTTAACTTAGGAGTTCATATTAGAGGTCACCAACCTTTCCACTCAAGGTAAGAAATTTTATAGAGAGAAGGGGGTGGCTAAATCAATGAGGGATATCTTCCTACATGATAAGGAAAGAGTGAAAATCAATAGGTTGTGGTGTGGTGTTTATGATTGGCATTCCATAAAACTCATGTGGGGAGAGGTGGCGATGGCATGTTAATATGATACTTCATTCTAGAATGAAGATTCGTTGTCATCTATGGCTACTACTTTATGTTGCTCAAACATTTTCATCATGGTAATTTGATGTCAATTATGTTTTACCTACTCTTATCCTTGGAAAATGGCATCCTATATTTTAGAAGAAACTCTAATAACCCTTTCTTGCATGAGGGGCTTATGCTCTTAATTACTGAACATATCAAGGCAAGATATGTGATTGCAACCCCTAGAGTGAATAGAGCTCGTAAATCTAAGGATGTGCCTTTTGATTATGATGCATGTGAAGATTCCAATGATTTTGAGGAAGTGAAAGGCGAGTCAAGTTTGTTTGAAGAAATATCTACTCCTCTAAATTCTCATGTGAATCACTCTTGGAAGAAGGATATGAAGGAGGCTTCCCCTTCTTGGTCTAATGGCTCGCATATTGATATGGAATTAGAAAGGGCCCCTTTGGTTGGGGTCAAGAGTAAAGGTTATGTGAAGACAAGGAAGGGAAGTTAGGGTGCCAAGAAAGTGGATTCCACCTCCCCCCCCCTCGTCTAGTTTGAAGAGGAAAATTTTAGTTGGGTAAGATGAGAGTAGGATGGTGGGTAAATCCTATGCAGGGAAGAGAGTTCCTAAATTGGCCTGAGGTATGGAGAGGGGAGTTGTTACTCCCATGATCCTCAGGTTGGTGAGAAGCCTATTCAAGTTCTTACCATGGGGGAGAAGGGTAGTTGTGTGTTTAGGGTGGTCCTTGAAGTAGAGTGTGTGAAGAATTCTGACAATATGATTGATCTGGAGATGCCCTATGTTGTTTCAAAGTCTGCAGGTAAAGGTAAAGACAAGATGAACCCTACTACTAGTAAGTTTTTGAGGATCATCCTGAGTGTTCTTTTTCAGGGAAAGGGCATGAATTGGGAATCGTTGGATATTAATAATGTTTCTATTATGGCTAAGGAGGAAGCAAATGTTTTCTTGAGCTTTTCATGTGGCTCCTTCTTGAAGTCAACTATCTACATGGTAAATTTGATTCATTGGCAAGGTTCAATTTTAGTGCTATGACTAAAAAAAATTTGGAGGGGACAATGTATAACAAGATCAAAACCATGAATATCACCCTAAAAAAATTGCAAAGGATGCTACTAAATTAAGAGTGGATTATGATCCCAAAATTGCCAGTCTTGAGCAGAAAATCATGAAAATTCAAGAGGACCTCTCCACTCTTGTCAATGTTAGCCATGATTCACTCTTGAATAGTGCAGAGGGGTTGGTGCTATTAAATGAAAAGGCTAGGAAATGAAATTATAAGCCTCTTATTTTTTAAAAATATGTGCATGAGGCGAAGGATGGAAACTTGATAAGAAAATTGGAAAAAGGTAGTAATGTCGACCCTTCTGTTAGGACCAAAAGAAATACTAAGAAAGGTGCTACTATTCCAGTATAGGAAGTGAAAGAGGTTATGTAGATGCATGAAAATGTTATCACTAAATACTTGGACACAATGAGGATCATCTTGAAGAACTTGTAGTTTCTTTTCTATTTTGGTCTGCTTCACATTTGTTGCTTGTTTATTCATTTCTTATTAGTGATGTTATCTACTTTTTTTTCTTTGTGGTTGCTTCCTATTGTAATATCTCTCAAGCTGCATTCTTTTTTTTGTAAAGGGTTTCAAGGCCCCTTCAAAACCTATTTTTCAATAACCAAAAATATTATTAACCTCAAACAGATACAACTCTTTATAGATAGCTTGTTAGGAATCTCATTTACTTTACTTATACTAAACTAGAATTATGCTTTATTGTAAGCTATATTTTGATATTTATATATAGGAGAAAAAGAAATAGAATTGGGTTGCATCTAAGAATATTTTGAGATATATTTGAGGTATAGTTAATTATTTTCTATAATATTAAAATACCCCTCAGTTCTCGTAGGGTTATACCAACTCGAACTATATTGGGTCTATTGATCACATGAAGTTAGCTATAAAATTTTTTCATGTTGGAACAATAGATTCCTTGTGGATTAGTAAGGAGAAAAATGTTGCTTCTCTCTCTCTCTCCACTAAGGCTAAATATCATGTTGCATGAGGAGTTATGTGCAAATTGATTTGATTTTGTTGCATTCTAGCTAAAATGGACATTCTTGAATAAAAGCTGCCTATTATTTATCACAAAAATCAAGTTGTTTTGAAGATTGTGAAGAATCCAATTTTGCATGAAATGTTAAAGCATACTCAAGTCAAATTCAATTGCATTCAAGAACAAGTATTGAACCACCACATCTAGTTCCATATTTCCTAATAGATTCTTAGACAATTGATATACTTACTAAGTCTCTTGTCAAAGTAAAATTTGAGTTGTTTCAAGTTTGCAACAACAATGTAATAAGGGTGGAATGTTAGAATAGCATTTAATATTATATTTTATAATAAATAAATCATTGCTTAGTTTAGACAATAGTTATGGTTATGTTTGTTATATAGTTGCAGCTAGCTATGTAGTCACAGTTATATCAATTATGTTTCTCTTGTATCAATTATTTTATAGCTCATCAAATAAGAAATCAAGCATTTTCCTCTTCAATACTTGTACTCCATTTTTTTATCATATGACACTAATTTTGTCATGATTGTTAATCTTCATTGGATTTACTTTTCAATACATATTTTCTAGTTTACTCTAATCTATTTGCATTCCTTGTATGTAATTAATTGGAAGGGTCGTGGAGACTATAAATGCCCCTCTTACTTAAGAATAGTCATAAGGTTGTCACATAATTCAAGGCTATCAAAGGATGGTATCACATCATTTGGATTTGTGTGACACTGTCTAGCTATATTTATTGTTTTAAGGGAAATATGCCATACCCCACTCCTTTTCCTTTTTCTATTTTGATTATGAAAATCACATTTATTATGTTTCAAATTCCCACATTATTTTGGGTATGTGCAGGATCATGATGGGCCAAAAAGTGGCAATATTATGGGTATTTGTAAGGTATGTGGCTGATGACTTTTTTTAACCCAAAATTGATGAAACAAAAAGGGTTTCTAGAGGAGATTCTTAGATTTCCACCAATATAAATTATGCGTTAATATGAATTTAATAAATAATTATTATTCATTTTCTATTAGAATTACGACTAAAGTCCTGATCGATAGGCTAATTGAAAAAAATCTATATCTTTCAAACAGTATCATTTTTTTTTAATCCAAAAAATGTATCACATTCTATGATTCACATACTATAGGATTCAAAAAAGAAAAATTAAATTTCATGAAGTTTTGACCAAATTAAAGTGGTTAGAAAAACAAGTTTTTATATTTTTTAAAAGTTGTAATAAAAAAATCATAATTAATTATTTACTAGGAAAAAAATTACAAAAAATATGCATCACATCCGGACATGAGTCCTCTACTTATATATAAAATCTTATAAAAAAATATTATCATTTTATTATGGTTAGGGTGGTCAGACAGACACCTACTTCTTATTTTTTCCCTGAAATTTAAGTACTACTCCATTGAAATTTCAAATTTTCACTAAATAAATTTTATTTATTTTTAAATAAACCTAGTAGTTTAGAAAATACATTCAATTTTCTATAGATTCTATTCTTACATATTTTTTAAATAATATAGATAGCTTATTCAAATTTTTATGTCAAGTTGCCTAACACTGATTTTTTTGAATTTTTTGCCACTTAAGGGCTTGCTTTTTCCATGATGATCCTGCACATACCCTTTTACTTATTGACCTTTCATTTTATGTTTTATATGGTTTCCAAGATGTAGCATTCATTTCAAGAAAACATGTACCAATACATAATCTACTTCCATATGTGCCCTCTTTTGTGTGAATTTATTTGTGTATTTATTTTCTTGTTGGTTGTGTGTGTTTATACTTTGGCATACATTACTTTGATATTCACATGTACATCAAAGTGGGGATAAAATGCAATGATTAAAATTGCATTTCCTTTCTCTTTAAGTTTTGGGTCCACTACAACTAGAGAAACATTTATGCATTAGCAAGTTTCAAGCATACAAATGGTGTTTTTTTAGTTAAGAGTGGACATGCAATTGAAGTCTTATACATTCTTATTTTCACTCATTGCTGAGGACTATTCATGACCCTTGGATTCAACTATTTCTATTCCAAGATTGGATTTGCACTCTTGGAAGTGGTTTAGATCACTTTCACAATCATAAACTAACCCTTTTAATGTTATAATTTAAAATCTAGTCTATGGTCAACTTGACCTATCTTTATCACTATTGTGTACCAACTCAAGATATGAAATGTTTCATTTGTGATACTTTGTATTGTATTTAAAAGTCTAGCAATAGGTTGTTCTAGACATCATGCTAAATCATCCCATAGATGCATTTTAGAGCTATTGTAACTACATGTGCACATTATCAAGAGTATCTATTAAGGTATTTCCATTGAAAATGTATCTAGGGTGTCATCCATAGATCTTTTATTTAATACTTGACTTGGTATCCTTACATTTTTTGACACAAAGGAGTAATTATCCCTACAAAAAATAGACTTGAAAAATGTGAATACTAGTTTTAATGTTAGAATTGAATAAGATCAATAATATTCATGATAGTTCCACAATCCATAGTATTGCTTACAATGTTTCTAGATTGAACTATTCCAAGATTGCTAACATCATCAAGACAATAAAGGAGCAAAATTTTGAAGAGGAGTAGTGGTTAGATAATCAAGAACATATCAATTTTACATGTGTCTGATCAAATACATAATCATAGAAGTGACCTAGAGCAATAGATAAGTTGTTCACTAATTTGAAGGCATATATTTGAGCATCACTAATATCTTCTACTCTTAACAATAAACATTTAACATATGTCCTAGTTTTTCAATTAAGCACCCTCATACTACTATCTACTTTTTAAATATTTAATTATTTCTAAAACTACATTCACCATTTTTCAACAAAATTATTAATATTTCAATTATATAAAATAGAGTATGAATATTGATATAATTTATTGAAAATAAATTTATGTAGAAAAGTTTGTATTCTTCACTTAATCTATAAATATTGTTATATTACATTTTCACTATGAAAACATTGAATTAGACAAATAAAACATTTATAAAATTACATTCAATTTTCATGTCATATCTAATACTATTTACTATACATAATAAACATATGCCAAAGAAAAATAGAAATATTATTTTTATTTTTACTGCCTTGATTCTTGGAAGACAGAGTACAACATTAACACTAAAATTTCCAAATTAATAACAATAATATCAACTAATAGATGTGGCCTTAGAAAGAGTCTGAAAGAGTTGCTTAAAACCTTCAACAACGCTGCCTCTCTCTCCAACTATCAACCTTCCACCCAATATAACAAAACGACGGGGAAAGCCATCTAATGTTTCTTGAAGAGGGCGTTCTCCGTTCTTGATATACGGAGAAACTTCTTTGAAGACACTTATCACTATCCATTCTCCCTCGCTCAACTCTACGCCACTACTTTCCCCTTCGTATTTTCCTTCAAAGGAACGAACAAGATAATATTGTATAGCCGCATTTGACAAATTTGTCTCCCAGCACGCTAAACTCCACCATTTAAAACTACTGAAATAGTCATGCGTCTCTATGGAGTCAACCACGGCAAGACCAGGAAAAGTGAACGAATCCAAAATGGACTGAACACCAGGAAAGATCCTTCCAGATATTGTCATTTCCCATGGCCACTTCTGCAAATCAGTTGCAAAACACTTCAGTTAAACAAAAAAAAATTACTTTTACAATAAGATTTTGATATTTTTAGCAACCTCTATTACCTCAAACTGTATGCTTTGAATGCAAGGTTCAAAAGCTGATATGTTGTCTGCTCTCAGATGCACCTTCCGCAGTCTCTCTGTGCCCCCCAAACTGTGTATACCAGGTACCATCCAGCACGTCCATACAACCAACTCCTCTAGTGATGTCAAATGTTCTAAACCTTCTATTTTCTTTATTTTATGGCACTCTTCGACATCAAGATTATTTAAGGAAACTAATCCTGCCAAATTCGACATCTCATACAATTCATGACATCTTATTATTGTCAAAATTTTAAGACTACACAGCTGTCCAATTTCTATTGGTAGATATTCCAACTTGTCACATCTTATAAGTTGAAGACTGGCTAAGTTGGACAAGTTTCCCACAGAAGTTGGTAACCTTGTCAACCATGGACAGTAAGTAAATTGGAGCTTTTTCAATTTGCTTAGTTGACCAATTCTAGCTGGTAATTCCCTTAAGCAGCTGGTGTAACTCAGATCGAGCTCTCCGAGAGAAGCCTGATTTGTGATATTGTTAGGCAATGCATTCAACTTGTCACATCCTGAAACATTAAAAAACTTGAGCTTTGTTATGTTTTCCAGAATATCTGACTCTAAGGTGAGCTTGCCACAACGACATAAATTGAGATATTCGAGGTGTATCAGTTGCTTAAAAGACACAGGCAACATCTCTAAACTCTGACACAGGCCCAAATCTATATGCTGGAGTTTTATCAAGTCCCCAAAACGGTTAGGTAGACTTGATAGCTTGTACCATCTTGTTAAGGCCAGATGCTCCAGCGAGTGAAGTTGACAAAACTCTTCTGGCAGGTTCGCTGGTCCCGAATCCCTGAGGCAACAATCCAAGGATAGTCTTTTCAAATGCTTGAGATGGCCTATTGACCTAGGAAGACTTTGGAGCTTGGGGACTTCCTCAATTAGAAGCTCTCTCAATTGCAAAGGAGGCTGCGTTCAAACAAATTTTCAATTCTATTTGAGTTAAAACTTAAAAACAATTAAAAAGAACGGAAGCATTCATTCTCACTGAAAAACAACAAAGCAAATTTCGTTTACATGTGCGTCCTCCCACAATGCTTCCAACTTCCGAGCGTCTAGAAGCTCAAGAACTCTAATGTTCTCCAGTAAGAGCCACGATGGAATATATCCGTGGTTAAAGCTAGACCATCGAAGCCACAAAAGGCCTCTCGATAGCGCCCCATATTCTTGGGTAAAATAATTTTCTTTAAGAAGAAGAAGCTGTAATCCAACCCTAAGATTCGAGATTCTCATCATCTCCATGTACTCGTTGAAAAGCGCGAGGCAGCCAGGAAACTCGTACTCTAGACCTATGGCAGCCATTATCCCTCGAATCGGCATTCCTCGCTAAAGTGGAAAAAGCAACAAAATAACTTCAATTGAATTAGAGGGAAAACAGAAAAGAAAAAGACTTAGACAGAAAAACAGGGTTTCCGTGCTATGATTAATGACAGGAACAATTTAATTTCACCTGAATGGGCATACTCTGTCTCTCAAACCAGATTCGCGATGGTAAGTGTGTCTTTGCAATTCCCCTTCCCAAATCCCTGAGATGATCATGCATCCTTATACACTCTTTCTCATCCACCTCAACAAGGCACTTGTTGTGAAGCGTCTCCCAACTACATAGACCGCTCCAGCCTGATCCATCCCACACAGCAATTGCCGAACTTCTTCTTTCACCAATAAAGAAACATGCAATATCCAAGAATATTTCTTTCTCATCTTCATCGAGGGCATCATAACTCACTTTCAGCCTCTGCATAATTTCCTTGGGCAATATTCTCCGGATCTTGTCTAGCTGAGAAACCCAATAATCCTTGGACCTTTTACCGTAAAGCTGTCCTCCAATGACCTTCAAAGACAAAGGCAGCCCATTACAAGCATCTAAGCAATTTTCAACTAAATCTTCAAAGCCTTTCAGTTCGAAAGGCTGTAAGAAAGCATGCCAGCAGAACAGCTGCTTGGCATGAAAATGTTGCAGTGGTTGCATTTTGTAAATGGATGTGATGCCCCACTTTCTAAGTACATCCCCTTCACGGGTTGTAACAATTACAACACTACCCGATCCGAGGCTCTCCTTTGGGGGTAGAAGACCATCCAGTTGGTCCTCGTGATCTACATCATCCAAAACTATGAGCAGGCGAAGAGATATCAAGCTTTTCTCTAGAATTCTCTTGCCCTCCCTAACGTTGTCAAATGATACAGTTTGAATACGGAGGTCCTCCAGGAGTTTCTTCTGCTTGGTATGCAAAGCATTTTTGGATGCGGCATCTCGCACATCATGCACAAAACTGAAGCGATTGTAGGAAGGGCTTTTCCTATTATAAAGCTCTGTTGCGAGTGTAGTTTTACCAGAGCCGCCAAACCCAGCGATCCCCACAATCTGTACTTGCTGCTCACTCTCAATATATTCTTGTCGACTTCTTTCAAAGTCTTCTACGATTTCATCCATTCTAACTGGATATTTGGCTACCTCCAACGGCTCTTTTTTAATCACTCTCAAAACAGAATTCACTATACTCTTTAACAGCATCCCTTCATCGCTAAACATTCACAACCAAAATAAATACGGCGAAACAAACATCTCTGCTAGAGAAATGCATACCATGCAAATGATTTGATGAACGGGAGAGGCGGGATAATCGAAGACTTACCCATTTTCGTTGTTGAGCATGTGGCCAGAGATATATGAGATATTATGCAGTGCGTTTTTCCAGTCCTCCAGCATGCTTGAGGAATACCTGCCCTTCGTTTCGTGTTGGGAAAAAGCAGGAGCGTAGAGCCCTTTCCCTTTTCCCACCCATCGGAGATCATCGGGCTTAACATGATAGAACACAGGAAGAATTGGAGTGCCAGTTTTGAGCATAAAGGATAGTTCGGCCAGACACCAAGGAGATTCCGCATACCTCTCTGAAAAAATAGCAATATGAAGTACAGCAGTATGCATTGCCTCCTGTATTTCATCCGGTATGGAGTCTCCCAGCTCCAGCTCGACATCTAGAAAAGCATGAAACCCAAGCAGATCTAAGGTGTGATAGATAGTGCTGGCTAATTTGTGCTTAGTATCACAACCGCGATGATTAATGAACACATCGTGTGGCTCCTTCTTCATTACTTTTGAGGATAATGAAAATCCTTGCGGCGCAATTCCATCAAAAGCGTTTTCTGGCTCCCTGTGATCCTCCCGAACTGTGGAAGTGGAAGATTCCCCCAGATCCATCTGTCGCTGTAGACCTGTGGATGTAGAAGAATTTTCCAGCTCCCTCTGATCCTCCCGTGCTATGGAAGTGGAAGAATTTCCCGCTGAAAGAAAACAAGAACGAAGGAATCCAATCACTGAAATGACACAATTTCCCATTGTCTTGAATTTAAAACGAAAATATGCAGTGACCAATCTCTGAATAGAGAGCAACAAATGGAATATCTTGTCGAGTGTTAAAAGCCTAATAGAGAGGCTAATATCCCTGAAGTAGAGAGAAAGAAATCGGTCGCGGAATTCAGAGAAACAAATGAAATCGACGGGAGTAAGCAAAGTCGCCGTCAAAGCTTAAATAAAACGCTGAGATCGATAATGGGAAGACAGAAATTGATTATAGGATTAGGAAGGAGAAAGGTCAAAACCGCTTTGTGTACGAAACCGCGTGCGATTGAATTATCGTGGGAAGCCAAGGAAGAGTGATGTAATTTCACAAAGACAAAGTGAAGCGTGTCATTCGCACATTAAGTGCGTTTAAAAAAACAAAAAATCTATAACGTAGATTGACAAAAGGTTTTGTGGGAAAATCATCATTTTCAAAATTCATAATCATTTCAATTTTATTATTTATGGATTTTGATTGTGTTTGAAATTTTTGTATCAACATTTTGGATCACACTTCTTGATTCACCATCAGGATGATGCAGTGCATAAGGAGGTGAACGGATCTTAGAATGTGAAATGTTGATGCAAAAATTTCAAACACAATCAAAATCCATAAACACCAAAATTAAAATCTTTCAATTTATTTATTTGTATTCCTAAAATCCACGTAATCATTTGATAGCTATATTAGTGTACTTAGTTATTTTAGTGTTAAAATTAACTATTTATTATCTTATCTTCTTTTTTTTATGTTTTTTATTTTATTATTATTATATTAACAATATATTATTATATTATTATATGATTATTATATTATTATTGTATTATTATTTTATCTTATATATACACAAACTTTCAAACTTCATTCTTCTACTATAAACACTTCTCACATAATTATAATTTTAAGAAGGCTCTATTATTTAAAATGACAATTTTAGATAGACCATCAAATTTTCTATATGACTATTTTTATATATAGTCTATAATATTTTTTTTCTCAAAATAAGATAAATCTTATTATTTGGAAGACAATTTTAAATAACTAATTGTCAAAAAAAACACTATCAAATTTAGAGCTTTATTATAAAATTTTGAAAAACAATTTAAAATTATGATTAATGTTGGAAGACCTACACCAAGTATTCATGCTTTGCAACAATGATTAATATAAAATGATTTTTAAGGAGATACAAGCATATTAAAGGAATAAATCAAATACAAATGACAAATAATAGTTGGGAATTAATATAATATAAGTACATTTAAAAAGAAAATAAGAATTTGATTGTGTGTGTGATATCTAGAATTTTTACTTTTGGTCTATTCAATTTTCAATTCAATAATTTTTATTATATATGGGATTGCTTAGTTTTGATAAATTGTTGAATAATTTGTATTTTTCTTAGTTTTGATTTTCCATTAAATACATTTATAAGGTCTCCTATTCAACCTCTCCTTGGAAATATAATATAAAATGAATGAATTCCATCATAGACTTGTACCATAATATTACAAAATATAAAATGTTTCTATGAGTAAGTGTGAAATCATGATGGATGATAATATATTGAATGGATTAAATAAAGATTTAAAATATATGCAGTAATAAAAGTTTTACGAAATTGAATGTAGTTTATTGGGATTCTTATTTTTTAAATATAATTAAAATTTGGTCTAAATTGGATGTTGTAATTAGGCACTTTTTTTTTAGCAAAATAAGAAATATGTGTCATTTTAGCCAACTTAAGTATGATCATTTTTTTTTTCAAAATTTAAATAAGTAAAAGGACACATGAGTATTTTTCATGCATAATTTTATGAAAAAAAATTGTAAACTTAAATAATTAGTTGTAAGAAATTTACTATGAGTTTTGAAAGTATTTATTTTAAACCAACTTATCTTGGTGAAAAATATGAAATTCAATTATTTTAAACATATAATAAATGAAGTTAGGAGTGTGATAAATCATTTATATTTGAAAAAAGATAAACACTTTATATTTATGAGACTTTTTTCAATTAGTATGTCTATTAAGAATTTAGATATGATGAATGTAGAATATTAATAGTTACCTATTAAAATTATAAGTAGGCCCATATGTTATAGTTACATATTTCATCAAATTTAAATAAAAATTTATCAACATCAAGGATGGAGTTAAGGGAATCTATGTAAACACCCCAACTCATCATTTACATGGAAAAGATATCCTTGGGATTCCCAAGTCTTATCACCTTGTACTTTTGGGGAGGAAGTAAATTTGAAACGAAAATAGATATCCATTTTGAACATAGATATCTATTTATTCCCAATTCAATCAAAAGAAATTTGGAAGAAAACTAATACCTATTTTTTTAGACTTACCAAGGCATAAGAAAATAAAAATCTGAGCCTATTTGGACCATCATAAAAAAACTAAGGTACACACCTACATAGAGTCAACCATAGACTATCTCATTAAAAGAAAAAAAATACCCCCATAACAATCCTACATCATTCATGCTTTCTTGTGCTTACAAGCTCCACCAAATCCATTGCAACGTCCAAAACTACACACCAATATTCTTCAACCATATGTGAAAAGTAGTGTACTCTACCTTGCTAATGTCACATTGAAATCATATAAATATTCCTCTAATAGAATCCCAAAGTCAAATCTTCTTCCAATAAGCTTATGTAACTATCATATACCTTTTTTCAAATTTAGTGTATTCAAGAAAGAAACTAACATCTATTTATCACCTATCCAACCAAGTGGATACAAGTACAAACCTATGTCACATGTTATAAAGGAATCAACCAGCATAAATAAAAATTATCAACTTCGACTGCATAAAAGTGGTCTTTATATTTTGAATTTTAAAATGATGTAAACTAATGAAATGTAGAACTCTTGATGAAGTTTATTCCTATAATTTTTCAAATTTTCAAAGTTTTTATATTTTTTAATTAATTTAAGAGCGAATTTTGAATTGCTTAAAATTTTAGGTATTTAAAGTAACATTGAGTTGACATAAAAAAAAAGAGAACAATTTTATTTTCTCGTGATTTTTTCCAAATAGATAAATTCAATATCTAGTGCATAAAAAATAAAAAAAAAATTGATGTATATTTTCCTTGTAATAATTGTAAGAGTGGGGGACTAACCACACCAAGGCCCCAAGTCACAAAGAGCCGAGAACGGAGGCCTTCCCTAACTTACCTCACTCTAAAGGGTGTTTCAAGTCAAAGATAGAGAATGAAGAGCACTCTCAAGTGCTTTTGTTGCTCTACTAATCCGAAAGTCTATTTGGGGCTATACGAGCCAGTTTTTGGAGTCTAAACTATACCACAAACAACTCTCCATCTGAGGATGGCAGCATGGATCTAAGATGACAACACAGTGCGTTGGTGTCTCTCGGGCATGCCAACATCCATATGGACAGAAAACATAAAGTACAAAAATGATAGCCAAACGACCTACTACTGATCTAGCTAATTGGATTTAACAAAATAGACATAATGGGTGATCCCACAAAGCTAGTATACAATTTTTGAGAGATTTTGATTTTTGCTAAAATCACATATTTTTAGAAAAAATAATGATTTAAGCCTTAAAAAGTTCCATTTAAAGCATTCCAATTGAAGAGGGTTTCATCAAACTACCTTAGATCAAACCCCCTTGGATAGAACCCCGCTAGTTTTAAACCATACCTATAACGGAGTCTCATTTACAACCTATCAAAATGCTAATAAAAACCACTTTTGATTTATCTTTTGGGGCATCAAATGAATTCATTTTTTTTTTTTTGTAATGAAATCCTTATTATAAGCTTCCCAAAAAGTATAATTTTAGATAAATTTAATTTTATTATTATATTTATTTTTTATTTCTTGTGAATGTAGGTTTTTCACCAAACATCAAGCTCTCTATTCTACACACGTGGAAAAATAGAAGATTATCAAAAAAAAGTTGAAAAATATGAGTGCACCAGATATTGAAGTCCTTTATCTAACAAAAAAAATTGAATTTCGATACATACAAAAAAAGTTATGTGTTATATAGTCCACGTATGGATTCTAATTGGTTTGACTTTGAAACTTGATTAAGGAAAAAATATTCAATAAAACACTATCAAACCAATTGGAAGAACTAGATATCATAGTTACAAATCTAAATTCATAAAAATTATAATTTTATCCTTCATGGAAAAAATTTATGTGTTATACGGTGAGCATCATTCCTTAAAAATGTTGTTTACTAAAAAAACTTGTTTTCGAAGGAGACAGAAAAATAAGTTCAATATGATTCCAAATTTTTTGAAAAAAATATATTTAGAATCTACAAAAAATGTCACAAATCACTAGTTTGCATCATCTTCAAATTCCTCACGGTTTAGCTGCTATAGGTGCCTGAAAGTGAAGATTTTAGTTAGAAATAGGCAGTTCAATGTCCAGTTTGGCCAAAAATTGTAAACCAGTATTGTGGGATCACCTAATGATGAAATGTGAAAAGTAAGTACATAAATGATAAAGAATGTAGATAAAAACAAGGGTGACAAATATCGAATCACTAAAGCTCCAGTTCGCTAGTGACCTCCACACACATGTTCACCTACACACAAGAAAGAGGGAAAAATGTTGGGGCTATATAGGGGTTTTCCTTAGTCAAACCCCCATTTTGGTGTTTCCACCTCCATAAACCAACAAAAAAGTTGTGAAATAGAATATGCGATAAAGGAAATGGAAATGAAATTACTGAAATGAAACCAAAAAAAGGGAAATGAAGTGTTACCACCTCCACCCAAAAGCTCTAAAGGCCAATAAACGAAGAATGCAAGCAACAAACTTGGAAAAGTCACTACAACTGCAGAAATGACAAAGGGAGGTCTCACAAGACTCTAAGCTCACAACTTCTATTGTAGCACCCAATGTACAAGAATGGTGTTGATGGAGTAACAAGCTTCCAATTCTCAAGCTATGAGAATGTTAGTATAATGCTTCAAAAGTGTGCTCAAGAGATGCTAAGAGGAAAAATCTCTTAGACAGATGAAGTGAATTTCCAACAGAGATGAAGTGATAGTGAATTAGATGCATTTAAAGAATAAAAGGAGTCATTTTCAGGTCAATTAGTCGCACAGAGGTGTTACAATTCATCCCCAATGAGGAGTGTAATGTCCCTGTGGACTCCAAAGACAAGAATCTATTAAGGATGATAGTGTGCCGCTTGGATGTCTATGTGTTGCACTCGCATCCCTAACAAAAATTCCCCAACCGACACTTACAACACACACCAAGTGGATGCATTTCAAATGGGTGATGCACATTTTCAGCATCGAGTTTGATTTTCTAAGGTGGGGGTATGCAAAAGGGGAATTTTCACAAAGGGTGAAAATTGACTCCTATACATTTTTCCCCCACTTTAACAAGGATGAGTATCGATGAGTGTTCAATAAAGTGGATCAAAGAGTTATAAATGTATACCTGAGCAATCGAGGAAGTAGACCATGATCTGGAAAACTCGAAAGCACAGGGCAGGCAAAGGACTTCATAGCTTCGTAGAACTATAAAGTTGAACAAAGTACACAGAAGGCCCATAGACCAATGATGGACAAATCCTGTAGGATGCTAGTACTTCGCAAGACCTCGAACCTGCAAAGAAGGAATTCCCCCAAGTACTCTTTCATGAAGGAATCCCAAGGAAAAGGGGACTCTATAGAGTTGGATTGGAAAGCAGCTTCATAGGTGCACCTAAAAAGTAACATGTTAATCTACAGATAAAACATGCTATAGAACAAAAAGTGACCACGCAAGAAAATAGGTAGACAGTCACGCAAAAATTCAAACAATTGAAGGAAGGACTTTCAAAGAGGTCCGTCAAGAACCCTTCAAAAGAAAAGGGATCCACTCAAGGGATGCATTATTTGAAAGTACAAGAGATTCTTTTTTCTCAAATCAATTTAGCATCAAGGAATCCTTTCGAAAGATGTTCACTTCATCAAGGAATTTGAAAGGAAAAAAATTCCCCCTCACAAGGGGAAGATCAAGGCTTCTCCCACAGGAAAATTTTCTCCCACCTCGGAGGAGTGTTCTTTAAGTTCTTTATTTGCAAACCCATGATGAAGGAAACACACTCTGATAGGAGTCCAAGTTGAGAATGCAACTTTGGAAAAACCTTGCAAAGACTTTCTAGAAAAGATTTGTTGGGAACGAATGTGTTTTTTGAAAATTACCACTCAAGCAAAGAAGAGAGAAAGATAAGAACAAAAAAAGAAACAAAGACATCACAAACAAAGGGCATAGGGTGATCTGATATTTTGGGGTCAGAGCTACTCATAAATAGATATAAGTATAATAATAGTATATAGATGAGTTGTCATCAAGTCCCTACTATATTAGACCATGTGAAGAATGCACGAGAAGAAAAAGTAAAAATTAAAAAATGGGTCAACATGGAAGGGAAGCCTAAATACCCCCCAACACTTTGCATTGTCCCCAATTTTCCAAAAATCAATACATATAATAGAGGAAGAATGATGCCAGAAATAGAGGAAGTTTTATGACACATAATATCTCTTGTAACCAAGCACCAAGAAGGGTGACAAGGGTCATCCAGGAACATATAACACAAGCATGGGGGAACACAACACAACACACACACACACCTAATCTAAAGATAAAGAAGAGGCACCCCCTAACACTCATCGACCAAAAGGTCGTCAACCTCCCAATCTAGATCATTATACGGGGAAGGTAGACGAGCCTGAAAAGGTGGAATTTCAAAGGGAGAGCCCTCTAACCCTACCGCAACAAGAGCCAAGGAAGGAAACTATTTGAGGTCTCCTTCACCCAGTTCCTTTGGAGCAAAGCTCAGCGACTTTGCGAAGATCGTCGACAGGGCCAGTAGTGCAAGGGCACCTAGCTTTCATTATGCATAGGGTGCTAGATGTTAGGTTTTTGGTTTGTTGAGTCACTTTTTATGTAATAAGGTCTATTTAGACCATACCTAATGTCTTTAGTCTCATGGGGTCAGTTTTAGATAAAGTTGTCAATTTTTTGCAAATGTTGCAAAAGTTGTAATGCAATTTTGCATTTTTGGCTTGTACTGGAAGTTGAATGGTCATTTATTCAAAAGGTAGTTTGAGACCATTGGGTTTTGGTTGTAAATTTTTAAATATTCCTTGAGGAGTTTGTGGAAAACTTCTAGAGACACTTTTGGAGACAAATTGAAATAATATTTACTCTGTTTATTGCAATTTCTTGTGTGTTTTTGTTGTTATAGAACTTTGTATGGCTCCATGCAGTCTACAAGTGATCTAATGTCAATTGGAATTGATGTAGGAGTGTGTTAACCACATTTTTCTTTGATTTCATCTATTTTCATTGATTTTGAGGGATTTTAGAGACATTTTCCTGAAAGTGGTCAGAAAACCCTAAGTTAAGAGGGTTTGAGAGAAAAAATGGAATATTGAACCATTCCACCAGTGAGAAATTCTGCAAATTGGTGGAATGGAATTATTTAGGTTTATTTTCATGTTGGTAGAGTTTTTAGATTCAATGGATGGAGGTAGGTCAGTGTTTGATCAATCCCTATCCTAGTATCTCTATGTATTAGGCTTAGGAGTGTAGGTAGAAGTAGGGTTTTGAAGATAGGTGATTTTATGAATGTTCTAGTTGATGAAGATTATGGTTTTAGACCCCATGTGACCTAGTTTAAGTCATGGAATGAATTTTGGTATATTGGAGGAGATATTTCATATTGTTGCTTTGGAAAATAGGGCTAATTTGACCTAGTCCCAGTGTAGCAGACAATTTTAGAGGGTATTGTTACAAAAAAAACCTATCTACAAGTTTGATATGTTGAAAAATATCATAAAGGGTATCATAAATGGTAATTCAATTGAGGGTTTTCAATATTCTTTGAAAGATATGGTGAAAAATCACTGTTTGGAGTGTTACAAGGCAATTTGAAAAAATTGTGAGATAAAAACCAAGTTAGGGTTTCCAAGTTGGAAAGTTGGTTCAATTTGTGATTGAATAGAGACCCCCACCATACTTTTCATCAAATTGGTATCAAAGCGTAGGTTTTGATCATTTGAAGAAAAAAGGTTGAAGTTTGAAGAAGGATAGATGCCTCTTAAAAAGAACCCAACGGCTAGAGAAGTTAGAGAATTGAAAGAGAAACATGCCAAGAAGTTGAGATAGATGAAGGAGTCTCAAGAAGCTATCCTATCCAAACTTGTAGCACTAGAGTCAAATCAAAAGAGAGGTGTGGTCACTAGAGACCAAAGCGATGAAGATGAAGATGAAGAGGGTGAGAAGAAAAACCCTCAAGGAGGAGTCCATGGTGGTGATGAATTGGACCTGAATGAGTTGAGAATGGCTATATTGTTGAAGGCTATCAAGGTATATACTCCTGAGGTGAAGATGGAATTTCCCATGTATGGTGGGAAGATGGATAGTGAAGAAGTGCTAGATTGGGTTGATACACTAGATAATTATTTTGAATACAAGGAGGTGCAGATGAACAAAAGGTGAAATTTGCTAAAACAAATTTGAAAGGCCCTACCCTAACTTGGTGGAATTATGTGTAGGAAGAGAAAGTGAAGAAAGGGAAAGCAAAAATCAATTCATGTGATAGGATGGTGTCTAAAGTCAAGGGTCAATTTCTTCTTGGTGACTATGTAATTCAAAACTTTAGAAAGCTTCAAATTTTCAAACAAAAGGAGATGGATGTCATGGCCTACATAGAGGATTTTCATAAGTTGATTCTTAGAGCAGGTCATGTTAAGGATGAGGTTTAAAAGGTATAAAGGAATCTAAATGGATTGAGGTTCCAAATACAAGATGAAATGAGTCTTACCACCCCTAGAACAATGGAAGAATGTTTTCAATTGGCTATTAAGGTAGAGGAAAAGATAAAAGGAAGACAAGAGAAGAAAGGAGGAGGTAGAGGAAAGAACTTTAGGTGTAGAGGATCCTTTGGAGGAAGAGGAAAATCTCAAAAATCACAAGGTGAGACAAGTGGTAACCAAGATCAAGGCTCGAAATCAAGAGGTGGTTTCAGAGGTAGGAGATCAAATAGTAGAGGCAAATTTGCAGGACAAGGTAGGGGATCAAGTATATTCTTTGGAAGATGTTATCAATGTAATCAGTTTTTCCATCAAGCATGGAAGTGCCCAGATAATTAACCTTCTACATCACATGGTGGTGAAAGGAGGACACAATTGGTGCAAGAGGAAGATAGTGAGAATGTCAACTCTCCTTCTCAGCATGTTGCTCTAGATTTTGGAGAAAATATGATGATGAGAAGAACACTGCTCAAGATCCCTATGGTGAAGGAGCTTCCACAAAGAAAATATTTTTTTAGAACCACCTGCAAATCTCAAGGTACAAGGTGTGTAAGGTTGTTGATTCTGGTTCCACAGATAATTTGGTTTCTTTAGAGATCTGGTTGAAAAGTTAAAGATGAAAAGAATCCCACACCCCACTCCTGACAAGGTTTCCTGGTTGAATAAGGGTCAACAAGTCCTAGTTAATGAGCAAACATGGGTTGAATCCAATATTGGAGGGTATAAAGACAAGATATTGTGTGACATCATCCCAATGGATGTTTGACATCTACTGTTAGGAAGACCCTGTCAGTATGACAGAAAAACTAAACATGATGGAAAGAAAAATACCTATGTGATTGAAAAAGATGGGGTTTCATTTACAATTACTCCTTTGCAAGATGAGAACCTAGATACACAAGTTGGGTCAAGTGTTATGTTGGTTGGGGAAAAAGAATTCTTGAAAACCATGAAAGAAGAAGGTGGACAAGGGTATGCAATTATAATCAAACCTAAATCTATTATGACAACAACCAAGGTTGAAAATGTGCCTAAATAAGTACAAGCCTTGTTGAACAACTACCAAGACATTTTTGTAGATGAACTCCCTAGTTCTTTGCCACCAATAAGGGATTTGAGCCAACATATAGATCTTATACCAAGGAAAAACCTACCCAATTAAGTCGCATACAAAATGACTCCCCAACAAAATGAAGAGATTAGGAAACAAATTCAAGAATTTCTTGACAAAGGCCTCATAAGAGAAAGCTTAAGCCCATGTGTTGTTCCTACTGTATTGGCACCAAAGAAAGGTGGAGATTGGAGAATGTGCACTGATTGAAGGGAAAATAACAAAATCACCATAAGGTATAGGTTTCCCATGCCAAGAATGGGGGATTTGATGGACCGTTTAGGAGGGGCTTGCTATTTCTCAAAATTGAACTCAAAAGTGGCTACCACCAAATTAGAATCGAAGAGGGAGATGAGTGGAAAACTACCTTCAAAACTAATGAGGGGTTGTATGAATGATGGTAATGCCATTTAGGCTTTCAAATACACCAAGCACTTTTATGAGATTAATGAATGAAGTTTTGAAACCCTTTATAGATAAGTTTGTGGTTGTCTACTTGGATTATATTCTTGTGTTTAGTAAGACTAAAGAGGAACACTTGCAGCATCTGGACATGGTGTTGAAGAGGCTGAATGAAGAAAAGTTGATGATCAATTTCAAAAAGTGTAAATTCATGAAGGAGGAGTTCGTCTATCTTGGTTTTGTGATTTCAAAAGGAACTTTGAAAATTGATCCGAGGGACAATTTTTCAAAAATCAACAGAACCAGCGTCATCGCAAAGAGCTCGTCGAGATGATTCTGATGGCGTTCATTTTGTCAAAATCCGACGTCATATGCTCGAGTTACAGGCAGTCAAAGTTTGGTTGACTTAAGGGTACAGAAGATGACGTCATCATGCTGACGTGGCATTTCGTACTGTACGGATTACACATGGGAAAATTTGGCATGACACGTGGCAGTTGAGTCAGATTGTACAAACCAATGGGAGTGCGACACGTGGCATCCGTATGACACGTCATCAGACAGGTGGCAGTCCAGTCAACAACACGTCAACAGCCTCGTCAGCATCCGACGAATAGGAGGTCGACACGTCGACGGCTTAGTCAGCATCCTCAGCAAACAGGACTCTGACACGTGTCTTTTTCAGCGTACGAGTGACTTCATCAGCGGACACATCGGCATATTCCAGTGAATGGCATTTGGACACGTGTCTCTTGGTTTTCGGCAGTCGGTTTGTTTTGTTTTAACAAAAATTTTGTTGTGATTTGAACCCACAACCTCCAATCTGCCGGAATCGCTGCTAACCATCACACCAAATATAGCCGTCGCTATTTATACATCGCCGGTTGTTTTTATTGTTTAACAAATTTTGTATTTGTTTGTAATGCGTGGCCGGCGGGGTTGGAACCGCCGACCACCCTCTCAACAAAAGGATACACTACCGGTGGACCACGGGATCCCTCTGAATTATATATAGGCGTTAGTTTTTTTTGCTATAGAACTGTTAGCCGAATGTCTAACAAATGGCTAAATAAGCCATAAACAAATATAACAACCAAACCATAAATCAAACCAGAAGCTTAAAGAAGACAAATGAGATATTGTACGAGTTGGTAAGGGGGTTATACATTTAATTGAGTGGTTAGGCCTAATTAGGAAAATTTTAAGTATAAAAAGAGGGGTGTAGGCCTTGATTTTACAAGTCCAGGTGGTGAGAATGAGAGAATGCTCGGGAGAAGATTGTAATTGTTCCTGTACGTCGAAGATATGCTGTGATATAGATGTGCTTGAAGGGAATGATGCTGTCGCAATTGTAACTAATTTTGGAGTATAATCGGATCGGTCACTCCGTTGGAGAGGGGGCCGGAGACGTAGTCCTTAGGGACGAACTCCGTTATCAATTGTGTTTGTCTCCTCTTATCTTCTCTCTTTATTTTTAGTTCATTATCTTGGAATTTATATTATGTTCATTTATTCAGTTGAGCATTTTATTATGTAATCATTTATGTTAAGCATTGTATTAAGTGATCTTTTACGTTACGCATTCTGTAAAAGCAATTTGTCCTAGATCCTAAATAGATCAAGTTGGTATCAGAGCTTTGTGTGTGGCTTGTATTGCAAATTGAATGCTAACGAGATCCAGGTTGCAACGAGGCGAAGGAGAACTTGAAGAATACAATCCAGAAATCGGAAGACGAAGAGCTAATCAACCGTCACAGATGGAAGCGAAAGAAGGTGGACAAAGTTCAGAGCTTAGTGACAAGGATTTCTAGAAGCTATTCCTTGACATGAAGGCGATGGTGGACGAACTTTATGCTGACAAGAAGAAGCACGAAAAGGGAGGTTCTTCAAAGCACAAGAAGTAGGAAGATCAGAAAGACATAGAGGAGAAAATTCCAAAAACTCCTTCTCCTCCATCTTCTCCCTCTTCTTCTCCTCCTTCTTCTCCTCCTTCTCCTTCTCCTTCTTCTAATGTAAATCCATTTAAGAGCAAGTCTAAGCCTGTAATTAAGCTTGATGTAAAATTTGAGTTACCTAAATACTGTGGGGAGTTAAATGCTGAGAAGTTAGACGATTGGGTCCAACAAGTAGAAGTATACTATAGGATTCAAAGCCTAGTAGAAGATGCTTCTAGGATTCATTTAGCAACTCTCCGGTTGGGAGGTACAGCTCTCACCTGGTGGGAGAGTAACACTCGAGAAGAAATTGCTCGCCATGGTCAAGTTAATATGTCTTGGATGGATTTTGTTGCTGCCCTTAGGAAACAATTCTATCCCTTAGGTTACATGCAACAGTTAACCATGAATTGGCAAACCTTTAGGCAAGGTAAGAGGCAGTCTGTCTAGGAATATACTCATGAGTTTAGAAAATGGGCCATTGCTCTAAATGTTCCCTTGTATACCCAAGACACATTACTTAAGTATATTGGTGGTTTACATTCTTACCTTAGGCACACTATTTTGATGTTGAGTCCCAACAATCTAGATGAGGTGTCTGTTCAAGCTACTCATATAGAGTCAAGGGGTAAGAATACTTTTAGTGAAAACTTTTCCAAGAAGCCATCTAAGTTCGAGGGTAAGTCTAAAGGGAAAGAAAAGGACAAAGATAAAGATAAAGGCAAAGGGAAGAAGACAGCTACAGCTAAGAAAGAGGGTGAGAAACCCACATGCTCCCATTGCAAGAAAGAGGGGCATGATGATTCAAGATGTTGGAAGCTTCATCCTGAGTTGAGGCCGAAAAGATATGGAGGTTATAAAGGCAAGCAAAAGACTACTACAATGATTCAATAAGATCTTGGTTCTGACTCCGGAGATGAGACAAAGATTGTTGCTACCAGAATCCAAGGTAAAGGGAAAGGTATATCTCTCTCTCCTAATGCAAGTTTTTCTAATGCCAGTGCAAGTACAAGTAAAGAATCTTCTCCTAAGGTTGATAAGCAAAGAAATGAATTGTTTCACATTCGTGTTGTAACAAAACACACTAAGGTTGATACTCTATTTGATACGGGTTCACAAGTCAACTTAATATCTGAAGAAGTTGTAAAGAAACTTAATTTGACTACAACACCTCATCCGAAACCATATCCACTCGGATGGGTTTGCAATGATGCTCAACTACAAGTAACTAAACAGTGTAAATTGAGATTTGCTATCACTGCAAACTTTGTAGATGAGGTAGAAGTAGATGTGGTCCCTTTGGATATTTGTGGGCTTGTGTTAGGGAGTCCTTATCTTTATGACAGAAAAGCAATCTTTTATAGGGGGGAGAATAAGTATCATCTTTTTAAAGATGGGGTAGAATACATTGTACGAGCACATAAGGTGAAGACTAATCTTACACTAGTTAATGCTGGTCAAATGAAGAGGTTGGTCAACTCAAGTAAAAACTTTGTATTGATGCTTGTAAAAGCCAAAGAAGATGATAAACCTGAGGTATTCAGTCGAACTTGAGAAGATCATGTAAGTCATGTAAAGAAAGTCTTTGATGTATTAAGAAAAGAAAAATTGTATGTAAAGATGTCTAAATGTGAATTTGCTAAGACATCCTTAGTGTACTTAGGCTATGTCGTAGGAAGTGGTCAATTGAAAGTAGACCCTGCGAAGGTTGAAGCTATTGTAAACTAGCCTAAGCCAAGTACAGTCACAGAGGTTAGAAGTTTTCTAGGTGCAGTTCAGTACTGGAGAAAGTTTATTGCAAATTTCTCTTATATAGCATCACCATTACATGCATTAACCAGTACAAGGGTAACTTTTCAGTGGGGAGGTCCACAGCAGAAGGCTTTCAACACTTTGAAGGGAGAGTTGAGCACCGCACCGGTTTTGGCCTTACCAGATCTACATCAACCATTTGAGATCGAGACAGATGCGAGTGGATTTTCCATGGGAGTAGTACTCATGCAAGGAGGTAAACCAGTTTGCTACCACTCAAACTTTTTCAGAGCAGAAGTAACTATCCCACTTATGATAAAGAACTTTTGCTTTAGTTCGTGAGTGTTAAAAAATGGAAACATTACATAATGGGGAAAGAAACAGAATCCACACCGATCACCGTACCACTTCAAGATTTGCACTCACAAACTAAACTGCAACAAAGTAGGCACTTTCGTGGATGGGTTTTCGCAATAGTTTCATTTGGTTATTAAGTATAAGAAAGGTACCCATAACAAAGTAGCAGATATGCTCTCTAGACCTCCTATGATGAATGCTTTGATAATCCTTCAGAATAGTTCTATGGTTCATGAGAGTTTTCAGGAACAATATGCTAATGATGAGAACTTTAAGGATATCTATGCTGCTTTAATGAATGGTAAACATGTAGAAGAGAAAGATTATTATGTGCAGGATAAACTGTTATATCACTTGGGAAAATTATGTGTTCCAAAGGATGAACAAGCACAGGTTATTAGAGAAGCACATACCTCATTGATTGCAGGACACTTTGGGGTAAACAAAACATTGACTCAGCTACAAAAGTATTGTTATTGGCCTTGTATGCAAGAAACTGTAACTAAGTATATTAGGGGTTGTGTTATGTGTGCAACTAGTAAGCCTAGTAACAGGAAGTTGGGATTGTACACACCTCTACCTGTACCTTCTCGTCAATGGGAAAGTGTGTCAATGGACTTTGTTGGGGGATTACCTATGTCTAGGAAGGGACATGATTATTTGTATGTAGTAGTTGATCGGTTCAGCAAAATGTGTATTTTGATGCCATGTAAAAAGCAAGTCACTGCTGAACTGACAGCTCATATGTACTTTCAATTTGTATGGGTTCATTTTGGGTTACCTACTTCTATTGTATCGGATCGAGATTCTCGATTCTTGGGGGAATTTTGGTCAGCTTTGTGGGGACTCATGGACACCAAACTGAAGAAGAGTACTTCCATCCACAGTAATCGATGGACAAACAGAGGTTGTAAACAGGATAGTTGTGCATCTACTCGAGGTTACTGCAGTAAGCATCCTAAGTTGTGGGATGAGAGTCTTCATTATGTGCAGCATGCCTACAACCATGCAGCACACTCTTCTACTAAGAGGTCTCCTTTTGAGACATGCTTTGGTTATGTTCCCAAGACACCGATGGATTTTGCTTTTGGGAAAGATGATGTTGAAGATGGACGCCATGATGCAGAGAAGGCTTTGAAGTTCATCCAGAAAGTCCAAGCAATTCATCAGGCAGTGGAAGCACGGTTGGAACAGAGCCAAGCAAAATACAAGGTTCACCATGACAAGCATCGCACTGATCATCATTTTCAGGTTGGAGACAGAGTTTGGTTACATATCAGCAAGGAAAGGATGCAAGGTGAAGGTAAAAAGCTTAAGCCAATTAGGTATGGTCCTTTTGAGATCCTTGAGAAGATTGGTACTAATGCCTTCCGCCTCAATCTTCCTCCATACATGCATATTTACTCGGTTGTCAATGTTGAGAATTTGAAACTGTATGAGCCTCCAATGATCCTAGATGAAGTCTCAGACATTCAAGTTCCATCAGTTGATGACCTTTCTCCAGAGTACATGTCAGAGTTGCTTTAAGATGTTATTCTCGACAGGAATGTCAGAACTTCACGAAGAGGAGATGTTGAGTACCTCAGAGTGGGCCTGAAGGGATGCATCCAAGCAAAGCAAGATGGATGGAGATTGGTAAAGTGAGGGAACTTTACCCTCACTTACTTTCCAAGTAATCAAGCTTTGAGGTCCAAAAGCCTCCAGTGGGGAGGCCTTGATCCGGGGACAATTTTTTAGTGAAAATTGAAGTGTTCCCAATACTCCAGATTTCAGCTTCATCAGAAAGAGAACGACGTCTTGATTCCAATGCAATTTGAACGAGGCGAAAAGGACTCCGTTGTGCAAGTTACGGCCAGTCAAACTTCCAGTCAAACTGGCTTCAGGGGCATCCAAAAGGTGAAAAAAATAATCATCTCAGAAATTGACAGAACCAACGTCATCGCAAAGAGCTCGTCGAGATGATTCCGACGGCGTTCATTTTGTCAAAATCTGACGTCATATGCTTGAGTTACAAGCAGTCAAAGTTTGGTTGACTTAAGGGTACAGAAGATGACGTCATCATGCTGACGTGGCAGTCCGTACTGTACGGATTACACATGGGAAAATTCGGCATGACATGTGGCAGTTGAGTCAGATTGTACGAACCAATGGGAGTGCGACACGTGGCATCCGTACGACATGTCATCAGATAGGTGGCAGTCCAGTCAGCAACATGTCAACAGCCTCGTCAGCATCTAGCGAATAGGAGGTCGACACGTCGACGGCTTAGTTAGCATCCTCAGCAAACAGGACTCTGACACGTGGCTTTGTTAGCATACGAGCGACTTCGTCAGCAGACACATCGGCATATTCCAGCGAATGGCATTTGGACACGTGTCTTCTGGTTTTCAGCAGTCAGTTTGTTTTGTTTTAACAAAAAGTTTGTTGTGATTTGAACCCACAACCTCCAATCTACCGGAATCGCCGCTAACCATCACACCAAATATAGCCGTCGCTATTTATACATCGCTGGTTGTTTTTATTGTTTAACAAATTCAGTATTTGTTTGTAATGCGTGGCCGACGGGGTTAGAACTGCCGACCACCCTCTCAACAAAAGGATATACTACCGGTGGACCATGGGATCCCTCTGAATTATATATAGGCGTCGGTTGTTTTTTCTATAGAACTGTTAGCCGAATGTCTAACAAATGGCTAAATAAGCCATAAACAAATATAACAACCAAACCATAAATCAAACCAGAAGCTTAAAGAAGACAAATGAGATATTGTACGAGTTGGTAAGGGGGTTATACATTTAATTGAGTGGTTAGGCCTAATTAGGCAAATTTTAAGTATAAAAAGAGGGGTGTAGGCCTTGTTTTTACAAGTCCAGGTGGTGAGAACGAGAGAATGCTCGGGAGAAGATTGTAATTGTTCCTGTACGTCGAAGATATGCTGTGATATCGATGTGCTTGAAGGGAATGATGTTGTTGCAATTGTAACTGATTTTGGAGTATAATCGGATCGGTCACTCCGTTGGAGAGGGGCCCGGAGATGTAGTCCTTAGGGATGAACTTCGTTATCAATTGTGTTTGTCTCCTCTTATCTTCTCTCTTTCTTTTCAGTTCATTATCTTGGCATTTATATTATGTTCATTTATTCAGTTGAGCATTTTATTATGTAATCATTTATGTTAAGCATTGTATTAAGTGATCTTTTACGTTACGAATTCTGTAAAAGCAATTTGTCCTAGATCCTAAATAGATCAAAAATGGATCCCAGTAAGGTAGAAGCAATCCTCAATTGGCCTAATCCAACTTTAATCAATGAGGTAAGAAGTTTCCATGGCCTAACTAGCTCTTACAGAAAATTTGTGAAGAATTTCAGTCATATTTGCTCTCCCATTATTGATACAATCAAAGGGGATAAAACGAAAAGGTTTGTATTGTCTAATGAGGTATAAAAAAGCTTCAATATCTCAAGAAAAGGGTTGCACAACAACCTATCCTAGCATTACCATATTTTAACAAGGTATTCACAATTGAATGTGATACAAGTTGGTGTGTAATTGGAGCAATATTGAGTCAAGAGGGAAAACCTGTAGCATTTTTCAATGAGAAGTGTGTCATAGAAAAAATAACCCTTTGCTTGACATGGGATTAAATTGGCTTAATGAGGCCTTAATCTAGTGTTGTGAATCATTTTATGCATCCACACTAGGTCGTGGACCCTTGCAAATTGAATAGAATGCTTTTAATGACGTCTTGTAAAGGTGTTGTAGAGTCTTGTAAAGGACTTTCACGCTTTTCTAGATCTAATGAACCCATTTCTTCCTAATTCAACATTATAAAACATATTTAAATATATCTTCACATCAATCTAGAAAGCTTATAACTTAAACTTAGTGTTAAACCAGATTTGTAATGTGTCTTGCATGTTCACATTGGTTCTTGCACCTTCCTAGGTTGTGTGGACCTCATTTTAGTGTTGTAAAGTGTATTTAATTAGACTTTCATATTGATTTATGTGTCCCAAGCCCTATTTGACATTCAAACATCATCAATAATAAACCTTTTTTACCCCATATTGTGCATGGGTATGTGAAGGATCATCATGGAAAAAATAGGCCCTTAAGTGGCAAAAAAATCAAAAAAATCAGAGTTAGCCAACTTGACGTAAAAATTGAATAACTTATCTATATTGTTTCAAAAATATGTAAGAATATAATTTGAAATTAAATATAGTTTCCAAACGACTAGGTTTATTTAAAAAAATAAAGCTATTTGGTGAAAATTTGAAATTTCAATGCAGCAGTACTTAAATTTCAAGGAAAAAATAAGAAGCGGGTGTCTGTCTAACCACCCTAACCACAATAAAATGATAATATTTTTTTATAATATTTTAGATATAAGTAGAGGACTCATGTCCAGATGTGATGCATATTTTTTTGTAATTATTTTCCAATTAAATAATTAATTATGAATTTTGTATTACAACTTTTAAAAATATAAAACTCATATGTCCACCACCTTAACTTGGTCAAAACTTCATGAAATTCAATTTGTTTTTTAATCCTATAGTATGCAAAGCATATAATGTGATGCATGTTTAAGATTCAAAAAATGTGATACTGTTTAAAAGCTATAGATTTTTTTCAATCAACCTATCAATCAGCACTTTAGTCATAATTCAAATAGAAAATGAATAATAGTTATTTATTAAATTCAAAATAAAGTATAATTTATATTGGTGGAAAGTTAAGAATATCCTTTAAAAACCCTTTTCATTTCATCAATTTTGGGTAAAAAAAAGTCGTCAACCACATACCTTACACATACCAATCATATCGCCACTTTTTGGCCAATCATGATCCTACACATACCCGCATCCCAAGGCTTAAATTGATCAAACACCTGACAAAGTTGAAATTTAAACCTTATTTACTTATCCCTCGACCTCTTAGCTATCAAAATGGCCCATGTGGGACCCATTTGTCATGTATGGTGAATCAGTCCCATCCAAGTGGGACCCATTCACCATGTGTGGCGAATGAGTCCTATCTGGCCCCATTTTGACCTTTGAGCGGGAAAAAGTGAAATTTAAAATTTGTTTTCACTATATGCCAGCCTGTGATGAGGTATTATTGGGTACTAAGGAACAATTGTCTATAAATAAGTGTTTTTATCCTCATTTTATATCTAACAACTCATTTTTACATCTCTCATCATTTAGTCATCATTTATCTTCTCATCTAAGACAAGCAAGCTAGGGTTTCTTCATTAGAAATCATCAAGTTAGCTTTCTAAAGCATTCAATGGCTAAATATTCATGTATTGCTACAAAATTTCAAGATAAATCATCACATGACAAGGTAAACATCTCCATTGTTGCATGTTTCATTAATTCCTTTCATCATTTTGGTTTAACTACCTAAAAGGGGTTTGACCAAGGCAAACCCCCATGCCTTAACAATCAATCATTTATCTTTCTTGTCTTGTTTGTATGTAGATTTAGGACTCTTGGAGGCTTAAGAATCATTAGAGATCAATTTTTAAATTCATTCAACTCATCTCTTCGTAATTCAAGTCAAAGAATCAACAAAAAGTTATTTTCAGACTCGAATCCGACAATTTTTGAAGCGAACACCTGTAGAAGACAGAAGTGTAGCTCTAGACCTACAAAATCAAGTCTTGACTTTATAGATTCTTGCAAGAGGACTGATTCACCATGCATGGAAAATTAGTCCCACCTATCAGCCTAAAAACTAATTTTCTCATAATTCAACTCTCAGCATTCATAAACCTGTTTCCGAAAGTTTTCACCAGAACCAGAACTGATTCACCATCTGTGGCAAATCAGTCCCAGTAGCCATCAATAGTTTTTTCTGAGACATTCAAGGACCTTCTAGTAACATCAATCTTCCTCTAGGTGCACTTTATTTAGTCTCATCAATTTTTGTTATCATTTTTTTTAGTTTCTAGTTCATTCTTGCATAACACAATGTATTTTCAAACAAGTCTTATATCATAGGTTTCTCTTTTTTAATCAATCAATATTATCAATTAGTTCATATAGATGCATTCAAATCATCTCATTTAGCTCATATAACATCACACACATCCTAATTTGAGTGAATCATAAGTATTTTGGTCCTATCTCTCTCCTTTTAGGTGAAAAAACCTAAAAGTGCAAGAGAAGTCCATAGGGTCCCAAAAATCTATGTTTCAAGAAGATCAATGAAGCAAAGAAGAATTATTCTTTGTATGACTTGGAATTGTATGCCATGGTTCAATCACTGAAAAAGTGGAGAAACAATCTCCTTCCTAAAGAGTTTATTGTTTTTTACTGACAATCATGCTTTGAGTTTCTTAAACAACCAAGACAAACTTAGCCACAGATATGTGAAGTAGGTGTAGTACCTACAAAGCTACACTTACACCATAAAACACAAAAAATGGCAGTCAAACAAGGTGGTAGATGATTTGAGTAGAATACAAATGTTGGTTCAATAAATTCAACTCCAAAGTGTAGGTATTGATGCTTTGAAAGGTATATATGAAGGAGATGATGATTTAAGGATGTTTGTGTTGTTTGTAATCAATTCAATGGCACTTTCCATGAAGAATATTTTGATTTCTTGATACAAGATGGCTTATTATTTAAGGGTGCTCAGTTATGTATTCCTAAGTTCTCTATGAGGACTAATTCAATTAAAGATAAACATTGTGTAGCTTAGGGGATCATTTTGGTGTGGGAAAAACCTTGGAGCAGGTAAGAAGGTATTATCATTGGCCAAAGATGCAAAGTGATCAAAAAATTTGTTGAAAATTGTGTTTTTTGTCAAAGTGCCAAGGGTTCTAGTACAAATGCAGGTCTTTACCAACCATTTCCAATTCCAAATAGGCCACGGGAATCCATCAGCATGGACTTTGTGTTGGGGTTGCCCAAAACTCGGAGAAGCTTTGATAGTGTGTTTTTTGTTGTAAACTGGTTTAGCAAAATGGCTTACTTTATACCCTATAAATGCACAAATGATGCCTCATACATTGTTGGGTTGTTTTTCAAGGAGGTGGTCAAGATTCATGGGTTACCATTGACAATTATTTCTGACAGGGATAGTAAGTTTGTGGGTCACTTTTGGAGAACCCTTTAGAAGAAGTTGGGAACAAACTTGACCTTTAGTTTTTCCTATCATCCACAAATAGATGGGAAGACTGAAGTTTCCAATAGGAGTCTTGGGAATCTTCTTAGATGTTTGAAAAAAGAGGATTCACAACAATGGGATCTCATTCTTCTCCAAGCTAAGTTTTCATATAATGACTCTATCAATAGAAGTGTTGGAAAAATCCCATTTGAAATTGTATATGGATTGCAGCCAAGGGGAGTGTTTTAGCTCAGATATTTGAGTGGTATGGAGAGGAATGTTGAAGAAGAAGAGTTTGCAATGGCCATGAAAGACATACATCAGCAAGTGAAAGAGAACCTTCAAAAGAGTATGGAAAAATACAAGCAACATGCAGATTTGAGAAAGAGAGAGGTTCATTTCAAAGAAGGGGGACTTGGTCCTAGCACATTTAAGGAAAGAAAGGCTATCAAATGGGAAGTATTCAAAGCTACAGATGAAGAAGATTGGGCCATGTATGGTGGTCCAAAAATTTGGATCAAATGCCTATGAGATAGAACTCCCTCCTAGCGTGGCTATCTCTCCAATTTTCAATGTTTATGACCTATATCCTTTTAAAGGATCTATGAATGTAGGTGAATATGTAGGTACATCAGGAGTTCCAAATGAATATTTGTTCAAGAACTTACCACCAAGTCAGCCATTAAAGCTTGAAAGAATCTTGGACACAAAGGAAGCTAAAAGGACAAGGCACAAGGTGTATAAGGAGTACCTAGTGAAGTGGCAAGACCTTACAATGGAGGATGCCACCTAGATGACAGAGGGTGACATCAAGAAACATGGTACCACAGTGCAAGATCTGATCTCAAGTGGAGCTTGAGATTTTGTTCTCTTTGGGTGTATCGTGCAAGGGCACCTAGCTTTCATTATGCAATAGGGTGCTAGATGTTAGGTTTTTGGTGTGTTGAGTCATTTTTTGATGTAATAATATCTATTTATACCATATCTAATGTTTTTAGTCTCATGGGGTCAATTTTAGATAAAGTTGTCATTTTGTTGCAAATGTTGCAAAAGTTGCAATGCAATTTTACATTTTTGGCTTATAGTGGAAGTTGAACAGTCATTTATTCAAAAGGTAGTTTGAGACCATTGGGTTTTGGTTGGAAATGTTTAAATAGTCATTGAGGAGTTTGAGGCAAACTTCTAGAGACAATTTTGGAGACAAATCAATAATATTTACTCTATTTACTACTTATGTGTTTTTGTTGCTACAAAACTTTGTACGACTCCGTACAGTCTACAAGTGATCTAATGTCAATTGGAATTGATGTAGGAGTATTTTAACCATAATTTGGCTTTTATTTCATCTATTTTCATTGAGTTTGAAGGATTTTAGAGACATTTTACTAAAAGTGGTCAGAAAACCCTAAGTTAAGAGGGTTTGAGAGAAAAAATGGAATATTGAACTATTCCACCTGTGAAAAATTCTAAAAATTAGTGGAATGGAATTAGTTAGGCTCCTTTTCATGTTGGTAGAGTTTTTAGATGCAGGGGATGGAGGTAGTGCAGTGTTTGATCAATCCCTAACCTAATATCTCTATGTATTAGGATTAGGAGTGTAGGTAGAAGTAGGGTTTTGAAGATAGGTTATTTTGTGAATGTTCCAATTGATAAAGATTGTGGTTCAAGACCCCATGTAACCTGGTTGAAGTCATGGAATGAAGTTTGGTAGATTGGAGGAGAGATTTCATATTGTTGCTTTGGAAAATAGGGCTAATTTGACCTAGTCCCAGTGTAGCAATCAATTTTAGAGGGTGTTGTTACAAAACAAACCTATCTACAAGTTTGATATGTTGAAAAAGAGCATAAAGGGTATCAAAAATGGTAATTTAATTGAGTTTTTTCAATATTATTTGAAAGATATGGTGAAAAATCATTGTTTGGAGTGTTACAAGGCAATTTGAAGAATTTGTGAGATAAAAACCAAGTTAGGGTTTCCAAGTTGGAAAGTTGGTTCAATTTGTGATTGAATAAAGACCTCCACCCTACTCTGAATTAGCTAGGACCTCATCCAAAGAGTTAAACATGCACTTTATAGGAGTGCCATGTGTTACCTCAATGGGTGAGGGAGGCAATAACTAAGATTCACTACTGGGCTCACCGAGTGACTCGGGAGTAGTGACGAACTTAGGAGACATGGGAGCTTTTTCCATCACAAGGAAAATGAAAGGTAATGCAAAACCACCCTTTGAAGAGGGTGGAATCCCCTTACGCCCCCCATTGCTAAAAGGAAAAACCTCCACCTTCTGCTTCGTCGATGGACGTGAACCTGCCACAAACAAGGAAAGAGGTGTGGAGGAGGAGGAGAAAACTATAATGAATACCACCAAGGTGTTCAGAATATCCACAAGTTTTGAGAATGGTGGGATGTATGAGAGGGATTTCAAGAGAGTCAGCTCAACTAAAAAAGCAATAAACACTTGCACCTTCTTAGGATCAGGGGCATTCACACTCGCAACAAGAGCTAGGAACAACATTGAGGCTGACTGAACTAAAGTAGAGGGGAAGGGAGAGGATGACATAGTAGGAGACCCTAAAATAGGGGTAGACAGCTCATCTTCCTTCTTCTACAAAGCATTCTACTCAGCTACTAGAGCCTTTTTTCAATGCTTGCGCTCAGGCACAAGGTGATTTCTATGGCTCCTAGAGCTAGAAACTAGGAGCTGAGATGGGACATAACACTCCTACTTAGCCATAGGATTATCTGTCACAATCATCTCTGATGGAGGGAGGGACTCTTTGATGGGATTAGAATGAAGATATTGTGAGACAACGGGGGGAGTAGGTTCCAGTGCCTTAGTGGTGGGCCTCTTCCAATTAACAACTTTAGGAGTAGGAGTGGTAGGAGGCTGTGGAGGATGAGGCATAGAGGATTCTCCATGTGGACCCTTCCTTCTACCATAAAGGTAGGGCCAAGGTCCAAGAGGCATAGTGGGAAGGTCAGATATTTGAATATTGGCTTTATGCCAAGCTGGTATCAACAGACTCCTCATGTGAAAGCTAGGAGTAGACATCCAAAACTCCTCTTCAAAAAGGGGAGAGAAAGAGGTGCCCTAAGGATAGGTAGGCCTCTCATTTCCCTTTTGAGAAGAGGAGGAAACTTTTTGCTGCACTACCAAAGGAGTCACTTTTGGTTGTCCTTTACCCCCAGTTTTGTACTTTACATAGTTTTGATAAAGTAGGTTCATTCTAGGGGGAGCAGACCAACCGAGGTGGACCAAAAATGATCTAATGAAAAGCCTCCATAGGATACCAATTGTTGATATATGATGTCATGCACGATGTACACAACACCTCTGTGGGAGAATTTTAAGCATTTATGAATAATGAAAGCAATTTCATTCATGGAAGCTAGCCACGAGATGCCTAGCTTCACCCTAAGCAAATCAAATTCTAGAATAATGTCAAAGGTTGTATCCATATCCCTAGGCCCAACTAGGACCGAAATATTTATTAATCTACACAACTTAAGGGAGAGACCATCGTGTGTACTAATGGTAAACTTCATTTCTTCATATTCCTCCCACTGTAATGAATTTACCCACAACATTTATTCTGTAATAACATTCCCTCAGCTTGCAAAGTCAAATAGGACTCCTTTCATAATGTTTCCATTGAGGCAAGCAAGAATGTATAGGGGAGAGGGCTTATTACTAAAGGGCAAGTCCTGCGAGGTGAATGTCACATCTAGTGAGCTAGTCGCAAGTTGTGAGGAGGGAGTAATCATAACCATATTAATGTACACCCAAGGGTTGAGTAGAAGCATCAGAGGGGTTAATAATCAAGTTCACAGAATGAGACGAAAATAGGTCCATGTAAATATACAACTCACTATTGGCCTTCACTATCGACTTATTTGCATTTTGTTTACTCCTATCGAGACAGATGGTATCGTCATTGATGTGATCCTGCATCTCATGATGCAAGAGCATACAACACTTGGTATCTTTCCCATTGACACAATGGTACTAGAAAAAATCATTTGCATCATACCAATTAGGATAGGGTTCCTTAAGAGGCTGAGGGTTCTCCAAAGTTGTGATCTTATCCTTCAACAACTTTTGCAAGATGGAGGAATAAGATTTCACTAACTTCATAAACTTCCTCTTGTGAATGAGGCCATTATCATATGTTGCAGCAACTACATTTGCAACAGCTTTACCTTTTCCTAAGATAGATACAATAGATTTTCCTTTTGAATGGGGAGTGCGAGGAAGATCCCCTAAACTAAACTACCATTTGCTAATATTCTTGCAGTGCAGCACACAAATGCACAAAGGAAGGGTACTTCTTCAAGGAAAATTTCTCCTGCCAGGCTCCTTGCAGGCTTCCTATGAATACCTTTTGCACATCAGAGTCAGGTAGTAGGTATGAGATCTATGAAAAGAGTGCTTGATATCGTGCTATGAAGTCAATTATCTTCTCGCTATCTCCTTTCTTACATCAGACAAGATCCAAGAAGGTCATCTTTAGGTCAATGTTACCCTGAAACTAACAGAGATAGTGATTAACAAGTTGATCAGGCAAGAATATAGAATAGTTGAGCAAGGATCAATACCACTCGAGTGATGTGTCCTTGAGATATCGAGGAAAAATATTTTCCATCAAAGCATCGTGATCAAAGAATTCCTTACACATGGCATTGAAGGCTGACACGTGTTTGTGGATCCCCTTTGTGACCATAATTTTCAAAGTTAGGAATCTCCTTTCCCTAAGGGAAAGGAGTACTCAAGATTTCCATAAAAAATGGTCTATGTCAGAAGAAAGCTTGAAAATAGGTTTGGTAGAGGCCTGGGAAAGGCTCACCAATTGGTTTTACATCCAACTCATTATCTGAAGAAGAGCATTCAAGATAGGGTTAGAGGATGACAAAGGCCTAGTGGAACCTCTAGAACCACCTCTGGAGCCACCACCATGACCACAACCGAAGCCACCTCCATTATTGAAACCACCACCATGGCCTCCACCCAAGCCACATCCACTAGTGCCACCTCCACTACCGAAACCACCACTACTCATTACACCAGAGCCTCCACCACTAGGGGAAATAGGAGGGGTGAAGTTGAAACCAAGGAGTATTCTACTTGCCTTGATGGTGTTGGGCTTCTGAGAAGTAGAGGAAACACTAATTGAAGGGCCCTTTTCTGCCATACATACGGATGTGGTAGGCATCAGGATGCCTATTTTTCTTTCATAAGCATCGAGCACCTCACCTCGAGTAGTACCCAATCTAGAGCTATATGAGGGCATATAAGCTTCAGTTAGATCAAAAAGGCCATGTAGGAACTCTATGCCTATTTTATCCTTTCCTAAAAGATGTCTCGCCTCGCTTGCATGTCTAGCAGCTCTCACCATGCTCAACACTCTCTCCAAATGATTCAAAAGGTCTAATAATTTGTTATCTAATGCTAAAAGGTTTTCCACAGGGATATGCACAACATCTTCCTCATCTACGGATGAAGTTGTAGGGGATGCTGAAGGAGTAGGAACATGATTTTTCTCATCTACAAAACCCAACTTGTCAGTAAAACCTATGGGAAAACTAGTAGTAAAACTAGTAAGCATACTAGTGGTAAAACTGGAGGTGAAACTAGAAGTGACCTTCATTTTTTCCATAGGTAGGTGTCGCACACTTCTCCTAAAAATTTACCTAGAGGTTGTGGACTAGGTCATGATGCTAATAAACCTTCACAACACACAAGTTTGTAACAACTACCGAGTGCAAAGGGAAAATTTTCAACACAAACAAATGGATGGATGTTGCATCATGTCGACTTCACCAAAAAATGTAAGAGAGGGGGACCAACCACACCAAGGCCCCAGGTCACAAAGAGTTGAGAGAAGATGGCTACCCTAACTTACCTCACTCTAAAAGGTGTTTCAAGTCAAAGATAGAGAATGAAGAGCACTCTCAAGTGCTTCTATCACTCTGCTAATCTAAAAGTCTATTTGGGGCTAGAAAAGTTAGTTTGTGAAGTCTGAACTATACCTCAGATAGCTCTCTATCTAAGGACGACAACATGGGTTTGGGATGATAGCACAGTGTGTTGGCTTCTCTCGGGCATGTTGGTTTCTATACGGCCAAAAAATATAAAGTACATAAAAGATAGCAAAAATACCTACTACTAACCTAGCTAATTGGACTTAACAAAACAAACAAAATGATGAAATGTGAAAAGTAAGTGTGTAAATGATAAAGAAAGTAGATAAAAACAAGGGTGACAAATATCAACTCACTAAAGCTCTAGTTTTCCATTGAGCTCCACGTGCACATTCACCTACACACAAGAAAGAGGGGAAAATGTTGGGGCTGTATAGGGGTTTTCCTTAGTCAAACCCCCATTTTGATGTTTCCACCTCCATGGATAGCCAAAAAATCCATGAAATAAAATATGTGATAAAGGAAATGGAAATGAAAGCACTGAACACTACAAAAGATATTACCCTACTCTATCAAACCGCAAAAGGGAAATGAAACTTGTTACCACCTCCACCTAGGGGAACTCAAGGCCAATGAAGGGAGAATGCAAGCAACGAACTTGGCAAAGTCACCATAACTGTAGTAGTGACAAAGGGAGGTCTCACAAGACTCCAAGCTCGCAACTTCTATTGTAGCACCCCACATACAAGAATGGTGTTGATGGAGTAACAAGATTGCTTGTTGTAATGCTCAAGCTATGAGAATGCTAGTAGAATGCTTCAAGAGTGTGCTCAAGAGATTCTAAAGTGAAATTTCTCAGAGAGATGAAGTGAATTTCCAAGAGAGATGAAGTGATAGTGAATTAGATGCATTTGAAGACCAAAAGGAGCTGATTTTAGATCGGTTGGTTGCACTAGGGCATTACAATTCATCCCAAATGAGGAGTGTAATGTCCTTGTAGACTCCAGAGATAAGAATCTGTCAGGGACGACAATGCATCGTGTCGACATCCACGCACCGCACTTGTGTCCATAACAAAAATTTCCCCACCAACACACACAACATGTGTCAGGTGGATGCATTTTGTATGGGTGATGTGGAATTTCACCATCGGGTTTGATTTTCTAAGGTGAGGGTATGCAAAAGGGGAATTTTCCCAATGGGTGCAAATTCGCTCCTATACAATAATGTGTTAAATTAAACCATTGTTTAATTTTTTTAGCATTTTCAAAAAACAAATTATACCCTTTTAGAGAGGATTCTCTCCTCTAGTGTACCATACATTTTTAATTTTTTTAATATATTTTAGTATTTCTTTAATTTCCTATCAACCTCATTTTTTATTTTAAAAAACTACTTATATTATTTAAAATAAAAATATATATTAAAACTAATCAAAATATAATAAAAATATATTTTTGGATTCTTGAATACAAGCTCTATAAAAGGGAATTTTAGTTTTTTGAAAAAAATCATTGTGACTAAAGAAATATCATGTTCAAGTGGAAATTTTTGAAAATTTCTGAAGAAAGATGAGTTGGCTACCAATATGGATGCCACATAGATAGTTTTGATGGCTAAAAACATAAATATAAATTGAGTTTTCACATTTTAAATTGACCAAGGAAAAAATATTATTTTGTTGTTTTGAGCAAAAGGGTTTCACTCGAAAGCTTATCTGCCACGTATAGCCCACGTAGTTTCGAGTAAAACTATTTTCCTAAAACTATTTAGGGAAAATATATTCCTCTCAGAACTATTTAGTTGGTCAAAAGTGTGACATGGGTTTCATCTTTTACCCAACCACACTAGAAAATAGAGTAACCACATACCCTCATGTAAACCATCTACTATCCATGTCTCCCACCTATAGAACCCATGTGTATCCATTATCCTACTTAATATCTATCCTTCAAAGTAGAAAATTGAACACATAGGTGTGTATAAAAGATACTTGAAGTTCCTATACAATAAAATAAAATACTCCTTATCTAACACAAACACATACATATTCGGGACCTAATTCTTAGGCAATTTTGGCTTGGTATAAACCATAGAAAACTAGCATATAAGATATGGTTCATTTCCTCTATTTCACATGGTGAAAATGAGAGAAACCCCATGCTTCCTCCACCAAAAAATAATGCTCCACTTTTTGTAATTTTGATCTCCCCAATCAAAATCCCCATCTTGAACATTTCTCTCCATATATAGTTATTCAAACCTAATGTCAAACAGAATAGCAACAAATCAAAAAATTAAAAGATATAATCTTCTCAAGTAGAAGAAAGATTTGACCAACATCCATTTCCATAATTTCAAGGAATAAAGTCATCACCACTAACCATTCCTTTCACTCCTCTAACTTATATTTTAAACAAAATTGACACTACTCAAGATTGATAAAAGATAAAGTGTAAACCAAATACATTTGAAAAACTATTTCTCCACCAAGTGGACCTCCTCAATAGAGGGGAATGTGATATTCATTTTTGTCTAATGCTTCAAGTCACTCCAAATTTATTTAAACAATATTCTAATCAAGTATATGATGAATTCACATCTAACCCTAGATTTAGGATCCTTAGTAAACACACTAAAATGCATTGACTGGATTATCCTTAATCTATCTATCAATATTACATAGGTCTACATACAATCGTGTCATTACTAACCAAAATCCATTCTACAACACCATAATATCTAGTAATGTCACTCCTTGACAAATAGTAATGAATATAATTAGCATTAGAAAATGATTATGATAAAATGTCTTAACCTTAAAATCCTACTATTCACATATTAATCTTTTTTTGTATTGTTATTTTATATATTTTTCTTTTATCTCTATTTGGGTTTAAGCTAGAATCATTTTTTGGAGTTTCATAGATTTTAGATTTTAGTGGGTATGCTCACATGAGGATACACCAACTTCCCACTTTTATCTTAGCTTGTTTGGCCATGTTTTGATATTTTTGGAGTTGTTTAAGATCATATTGACTAGTCCTTATATGCATTACATATGTCATATTCTTATGACATGTAAGGGAATGTAAGAGGGATCATTTCTATAAATATGAAATATATGTGTAGTGTAGTAAAATGCATACCCTTGCATTTTCACAATTGTTTGGGCCCGCCTTGCTATATTTATCCCTATTTATGTCTTAATTGGTCCTATTTTGCATGCACAAGCCCTATGAATTATATATTTTTCTAGCTAATCCTGAAATTTTCCAATGAATAAATGATAATTTAATGATTTCATTTGAATGTCCCTAATTTTTGGGTCGGGACTAAAATGCCACCTTGGGCATCTTTGTCCCCCGAAGGTCTCAGGACCTTGATTTTGAGGTATCTTAATTGGGCCACTTTTTGGTGTATGTGCCCCAAGTTTCATGACTTGGGACTAAGACGCCACCTAGGGTGTCTTAGTCCCCCTTGAGTTATTTTTGGGATTTAATTTTAAATTATGGTAGGGTATAGCCTCCTTTATTTAATGAATTCATATTTCAGCTTGGTGTGGTGTAATTTTGGGATATTAAGCATAGATAAGTATAAATGAAAGGTTCCTTTCTCTCATTTTCATACTTATCAAGATAATAAGAAATCTAAGCATCCAAAAATTCAATCATTCCTACATTCAAGAGCATTCTATCAAGAATTTGGAGCCATCATCAAGATTCAAGAATCATATCAAAGATATTCTTGCATCATGTTTTTTGTTGTGCTAACATTTGTGATGTAGGGTTTTGATTCAAGCAAGCAATTCAAGTCCATATCCATCAATATTTTCTTTGATTCAAGATCCATATCCATTGCATCCATTTCACACAAGTTTGTAGACTTTACAACAATGGTTTGGTGAGTTGTAGCATTACATGTTGTCCATTCACCATTTCCCTTTATTATAAAAATTCATTTCAAGGTTTAATTACCAACAAGGGGTTTGACCAAGGCAAACCCCCATTCACTAACAATCAACAAGTTTTTCTTCTCTTGTATGTTTGTGATTGTATATTTAGGTTGAAGACTTGAAGATCATTTAGAGTGAAAAGTTGCAAAGTTGCATTGCAAAGTTTTCATCTTTAGGAAAAACTCACCTACAAGACAAATTTGAAGGTTTCAGAACCTGAGATCAGAGAATAAGGAAGAATGGACATCAAGCCTCGGGACAACATTTAGAGATTTCAAAAATTCAAATCAGGACTAAGACAATAATAAAGGTATCTTAGTCCTCCCAAGGGTATTTTTCATAAATTCTTCTAGATCCAGTTCTAACATCCAAAGATTCAGCATCTGCCTTGAAAAACAACAGCAATACTAAGAAAATAGTAAGGGCATCTTAGTCCTCCATAACACTTTTTGGCAACTTCTTTGCATTTTTGGAATCCTCACAACATCTCCAAACTTCCCAAGTACATACATCCTAACTCCTTGTCGCATAATTTCATCACTTGCATCTTTCATTTAGCTTGAATTGTTAAATTTTGTAAGTTGAATGTTTGTTTGTCTTTTCCAAGCATTTGCTTGGTGTTGAACCCCTAAAAGTCAAAAAATCCCCCTCCTAGGTCTTCCTCCTTGTGAATTGACTCACCTTGTGAGGTTGATAGCCAATCAAATTAGGACTCTTAGGACATTATTGAATGATTGTGGGAGAAGAGTGATACTATTAATCATCCCTTTTCCCTTTGATTCATTTTGGTAAACCCGCCTCTTTTGAGCATTCATTTTCTGATTTGGAGTTCATTCAAGTTCTAGATCTAGATTGCATTCATTCTTGCATTGCATCTTGCATTAGTGAAATTTCATCTAGGGTTTTTTATATTTGCATTAGTGAAAGTGCATATAGGTTGCACTTTTTCTTTCTTGCATCATTTCATTTCATTCAAAAACTGAAAAAGTGCATTTGTTCATAATATTAATTGAATTTAGAAGCATTCTTATTGCATTCAAAATTGAAAAAATTTGCATTGAACATTGCATTCATTTTCATGTTACAAGTTGTGTTTCTTTGCATTCATTGACATAATTTTTTGTTTCTAAACATCAACATCCTAAATAAGTAATTTGTAAACACTGTAGACAATCCAGAATTTTTTTTTTTTCTGAGAAAAACCTCTACTAGGACTAAAACACCCTTCTTGGCATCTTAGTCCCTCTCAGGGTTTCTGGATCAGAATCTTCTCTTTGTTGTTTGTTGTCTATTTCAATCCTTGGAACTTCAGAATTTCACCAATAGGACCAAGCCCTTACTGGCATCTTAATCCCTATTGACTTTGACTTTCTAGTTTTAATGATCTGAAATTTATTTTCTATGCTTTTGTTGGCTACCTTCAGTTTTCTATTTCAGTTTATAGAATTATTGTTATCTTAATTTCTTTCATTTCAAGTGTAATTGCAAGCATAGGATATTGTGTTCATTGGGATTTCTATGGTTTATCCCTTATATCAATTGCATTACTTAGTGTCCTACTACTAATACTATGGTTAGATGCAATACACATGGCATCTTGTGATAAAACACTCGTTGTGGATCTTGGGTTATCAATCTCTCTTATTTTTGGTGTTGGTATTATTTCACTAGATGTAGACCATACCTTTGATACCTATTTTGCTATGCCTACCTTGCCTACAAGTACTATGCCAAGTGTTCAAAAAATGGTTGATCAATCCCTCAAGCAAATATATTGAAAATGCATGAATATCTAACTCATTTACAAGATAGTGTGAGTACTAAAAACATTTCCAACATTGTTATACCTATCATATATAGTATTCACTACATGATGGAAAGTGATGAAGGACTAGAAGTTGTGTGTAACCTAGCTCATATATTTGGAAAACATCTTCCTTCCACCACTAATGGTTCTCAAGCTTCAAATAATGTGCAAAGCCATGGAGGAATTCAAACTCCTCCCCTCTCAACCATAACATCCATTCCAACCTATACCAGTCCTCAAGTGACCACAATGATGCAACCAACTAGCAATATCCTTCCTACCTCGAAGATTTCCACTGTTGCTTCTTATACCTATGTGGCATCTAATCCTATATCTCCTCTCGTAAGCAATCCATCCATTGGTCCTTCCAAAACATACACACCACCACCGTATTCACCTCCATCGCACACCACAAGAAATGATCCTATCATTAACCACCTTTTACAAATCCTTTCATCCATTCAACATCAAGTTTCCACCATAAATCAAAATCAAAATCAAAATGGTCCATCTTCATACTATGTCAAAAGTAACCCATTATCCTTGGAGATATTGATAAATTTGGTGTCACAAGGTATAGAGATCCATATATTTGATAAATATGGAGGAAAGGGAGATCCTGATAATCATGTTAATGTCTTTAGTACTTTATGTAGTGAGTTTATCTTGTAGGAAAAACTTTTGGCTAAACTTTTTCCCTAATCCTTGAAAGACATGGCCTTGGACTGCTTTTCTACATTACTGAATAACTCAATTCATTCATTCAATGAACTTATTGAGGCATTTATTAACCATTTTCAAGTGCATATGGTTTCTAAAATGAAGTTAGTCGATTTGATGAGATGTAAGCAAAATGAAGGTGAAAAAGTCACTGACTTTATTTCACGCTACCAATCACTTTATTCCAAAATTAGTGTGAAGATTCCCAATTCCCACCTTCAAAATATGTTCACATAAAATCTCCAAAGTTAGATAAGAGGCAAGCTGACCATGATGAAATTCCCTTCCTTCATGCACTTGTGCACTGCCCTTCGAGATTATCAGAATTTCATAGGTAGTAGTGAACCGAAAAAGACCTCTACCATCCTGAAAAGTCTGAAGCTTCAAACCAAAACACCTAGAAACCTTTCAGAAGAAATCCCTTCAACTAAATTCTACCTCTCAGCCTACCCTGGACAAATTGATACCCAAGTAGCTACTATAAAGAAGAGTAATCCTTATATCTTTGGGGATCTGCAAAGAAAATTTACACCCTTACCCGACACACTTCACAACATTATCACCCAGCTATTAAACAAAAAACATGCTTATCTTACCTCTTGTTCGACCCCTTGACTAGCAAGCCCTTACCTCTAAGCTTTAGACACAATGCCTATTGTTCTTATCACCAACAAAAAAGACACGATACAAAACATTGCAAGCGTCTTAAACATCTGGTGCAAGACCTCATTGATTCTAATCATATCTTAATTAAAGGTGTGAATGAAAAAGGTAATAATTTTGTAGCTCCCCCCAACCAAAACTTGCAAATATTTACCAATCCCATGCCCAACCATAATATTTCATTTGTCAAGGCTAGTGAAACTAAGCCTAATGTGATGAATTTTGACACAGATGATGAGAATACGAGCAATAATGAACAAAATCCTATGGATGATGATGAACAGAGTCCTATGGATACTAATGACCAAAAGTCCTATTAATACAATGATAGGAGTGATTGAAATCAAGCCTCGTAAACAACAAACCATAATTCCCACTGACATTACTTTCTCTTCAAAAGAAACAATCAAACATGCACCTAATGGTCCTCTTTGCATAGCCGATAGAATCAATAATAGGCCCACTCTTGGGATTTTAATTGATCTCATTTGTGGAGAGAATGTGATCATAGAAGAACTCTTAAAGTGCATGAAATTACTCAAGATAGATATATGCTAAGCCAAAAGAATGGATTAAAATGCATGATTATTTTTCTTGTGCTACGATGGGCTCGATCACACTCCCTCTACAAGTAGGACTAAAGAAATCAGATGTATCATTCTCCATTATCTCTAATTTAGATCAATTTCATGTGAATTTAGGCTACAAATGGCTTAACTCCATGAAGGTGGTCCCATTCATTGTCCATAAGTGCTTAAATTTTCCATTCGGAAATGAAATATTTACTATGAACCATAGTGGATTTAGACCCCCATCTTCCTGTGGAAACTTTTCCTTAGATTATTTTTGGCTTGAGCCTATGGAACCTATAAGACCCCATGAAGACTTCCTTTTCCTATCCTACCAAAAGTTCAAAGAAAAATGCATAGCCAAATTATCCCTTGAAAATTTGTCTCCACCCATTATTGAACCTCCATCCCTTGAAGAAAACAATAGTGAGCCTAAAGTCCTTCCAACAAACCAAGACCCATCCATGAAAATCCCTTACCTATTTCCTACAAAAGACCTAGAGAAAACCAAACAAATCCTAGTCCGCCTCCTAAGAAAATTTATAAAGCCAAAGAGAAAGTGGTTGAACAACCTTCCATGGTTTCTTTCATTCTTCCTTCACAAGAAGAAAAGGAACTTATGGTTGACAAACCCTCTCCCATGAAAAACGCAACTTGAAAACTATAATAAAAGGAACAAAAAATATAGAGAGCGTAGGCGTAGGTGTCATTCTATTGCTCAAAAGATGAATGATGAGAACAAAATTGAAAATAAAAATCCAAACTTGATAGAAGCAATAAATAATTACCCTCCTCTCTTACTAGAACAAACAGAAGTTATGTCTCCAACACAAAAGGACCACAACCTTCTATGGATAGTATCATTCATCCTCCTATTGTGGTTAATTTGGATGATGATGAGGAAACTACTAAAATTGATGCGCAAGTGCATAATGAGTTGAATTTTCTATTGTCGTCTTCCATGAGCTTAAACACTAACAACCGTGATGATCCTCCTAAATTGAGTGATGCACCATGTGTTGAATTTGGTGATTCTCCTTGTACATCACTTGATGTTGTCTCTCTTGCTATTGATTTGAATTCTGCATATACTAAACAAGACTAGGATGTAGATGATCTGTTGGATGGTTGACTCACATGTTTTTTACTAGTCTTTTATCTTTTCTTTTTTTTTCCTTTTTCTTTCTTTTTTTTTCTTTCTTTTTGCTTCTAATTGTATGTGCATAATGTGATCCCCCATGATGTTTTGTTTGATGTTTCTCTCTCTATGGGAATTCCTCTATTTTTACCTTCATTCTTCTATGTCATATACTTTTTCCTTTTCATTGATCTTTTATCTTTGTTTTTCATTTTCATTTTTGTCTTTTTTTTTCTTTTGGGGATGATGCAAGGCATCGAGACACCCTATGTCTCTTCCATGTTGACCCAAAAGATTTTTCCTTTTCTTTTCTTTTCATTTTCATTTTTTTCTTTTGTTTTCCTTTTGGGGATGACGCAAGGCATCGAGACATTCATGTTTCTTCCATGTTCACCCAAAAGTTTTTTAATTTTTTTTCACTCTCTTTGTGTCATTCTTCCCTGGTTCTATGTGTATTTGGGGAATCATGGTGTTAGCAATTTCTTTAAAGTGGGGGCATACATTTCCATTATTTTGGCATGATTTCATTTGTATTTTTCCTTTTCATGTTCTTTGATGTGATTTTCTTATTTCATGTAATGTGTTTTTCCTCTTTGTGGTGACATTGGGAATAATGTCCTTCAAGAGATAGATTTATCTCAGCATATTATATTCCTCTTAGTGGTGATGTGATGCATTTCATTCCCTAAGTTGTGAATGTTTTATCCTTTGATGGGTCCTCTCTTGGATACATTAGGAAGGATGTCCCCTAAAATTAAGACCTCGCATGAGCTAAGAAAATTCCCTTTGAACATTCCTCTTTATTGTTGCATTTTTCTTTTTGTCCTTATTTTTGGACACTAGGAACATTGAGAGGGGAGGGGGTGAATTAGTGTTCCACAATTTGAATCTCATATCAAATCTTAAACTATCAAAAGAAAATATATAGAAGGAAACATGCATGCATATTAATAAAATAATGTGAACACCATAACACCAAGATTTTTACGTGGAAACCCTATTAGGGGAAAAACCACAGTGGAGATTAATCCACAAAGTATACTATGTTAAAAGTATGATATAAGGGGAATGGACTTGCATTTAGGCACACTGCCTAGAGCTCACTGCTCAAAATACAAAAGAGGACTCACTGTCCAAAAGAAGTTTGGATTAAAGCTATTCAAAATATGAACTAAGAAAATAGCATCTCTATATTCCTAGATTCAGTTATAATGAATCATATGAAGACTAACCGTAGACCTTCTGCCCAATTTGCACTTTTGCTCTGTCCTGCTCTACTCTGCTCTGTAAAAACCCTTTTGCTACACAAACAAAATTCTCTCTACAGATCCTCTAATAATACCTCATGCAATTATTCTACACTTCTTTACACACACCTTTTTACCACTTCATGTATCACCACTAAAAATGAATTACCAATCTCACTTATATATCTGCTAACAAGAATTTAGTTTTTGTATGTTGTCTTGAACAAAATATAATACTTTTCCACAAGTTGGCTCCAATCACCAATTAGAACTAATGCATACCTACACAATTCAGTTAGACTATAGTAGGGACCCAAACCAAAATTCCCAATATAAGAAATAGTTAAACACATACTCCTTATTCATCTAGAACACGCCATATGCAATAGGTCGGCCAAAATGAGAAAATAAGCAATAAATTATTCTACAAAATCTCCAAACTCGTACATGGATTAGTGTAATATCATAAAACTTATCAAACAGATAGCATATATGATTGAAAAGCATCCCTAGGGATCCACACAACAAAATAATGATCTGGTGAAGTATCCAATTCAACTTACCAACTAGATACTCTATTCTTTATGCATTCTGCCGGTAGAGTATTGTCTTCTACTTTCCTTGCCGATATGAACTACTTCTAAACTGTAGACCACACTACCGACTCCAGTTGCCATCAATGACAACACTAGCAAAAAATAACAATCTCCTAAAGCCATATTCCAACAATCTCCCCCTTTGGCATTGACAACAACACTTAGTGGAAAATGACTAAGTGTTGAAACCAAAATTCAAAACTTCACAGCATGACGAAACAACTGCAAAACACTACTACCCCTTTGGATGTCAAGGAATTTTTCACTGCATTCTCCCCCCCTTTGACATCAATGAAAAAAAAAACTTCCACTACTTTCCTAAGCTTATTTACTGTACTCTTCCTTATTGCATTTTCTCCCACTTTGTTGATTGCAAAAATTGATCAAAATTTGAGGAATTTGCAACTGCCACATAAATCAAAAAATTATTTTATACTTATCTTTCATTTTAGGGAGAAATTTCTTCCAAGATTCCACTACAATCCCAATATCAATTATCAAACTGTTATTTTCTGATTTTTTTTTATGACCTAAACAAGGGACTCAAGAATGGTAATGGTTTCTTCTAGCTTTTCTCCTTTCTTTAAAACTTCAACCATTTTCTCTAATCTGCATTCACCTAGGTCCACTTTCCAGAAGATGTCCCTAAGAGTGTTTTTTGGCAAAGTGAATCTTTGCATGTTCAACTTGCAGCTCATGAACCTTCCTCTTTACTTCTTCATCCTTGTCCTGAACCATACTGTAGTCCTGTCTGATTCTGATAGGCTTATTCTCAATTTTTTCCAACTTGTCCTTGTATTTTCCAACCACATGAGGCCACCTGAGATAGTAATTGAAGATCTTATTCACTAAGTCAATGAATTGTCTTTGTATATTCATTTTCTTCTTTAGTTTGGCGAGAGATAGCCTAAATTGCATCTTCAGATGTGAGATTATTTCCGCTTCATTTTTGTCCTGAGACACAAAGTTCATAGCCTCCTTGATACATTCAATAAATTCTTTTGGAAGCACATTCTGCAGACTTTCAAGTTCAATGTTATTATCAATAAAGTATCTTCCTAGAGTGTCTTCAATGAGGTCCTATTCATATGATGGACCATTCATCCATATGTCAGTTATCTTTTGCATTCCATTTTCTTCTTGAACAATCTGTAATATCTTTTCTTTGAGTAGGGCACCTTCTTCATCACTTTCGTCTGTAATAACCACAATTGGTTCAAATGGTTTTGGTTCATCTCTTGGTGTATATTCCTTGGAGTCTTCATTGCCTACATCCTCAACTATCTTCTTTTTACCTTTTCCTTCAAGTTTTGTTGACTTAGGCGCCAGAGGAGTCACCAGCCAACTCTCTTTCTCTCTTCTGCTTTTTCTTTGACTTACTGTAGGATGATCCAATTTCAATTTATTTTACCGAGAGAGGAATACCAAACTTTCTTAACAAGTTTCCAAAGAATTTCTCATAAAAAAATTCAGCATTTTCAAAAGAATTGAAATTCTCAAAGATTTGCTTGCAAACTAGCATATTTTGCTTCCATACTACATTGTCATTCAGAGGCAAGCAATTCAGGAAATACATCAAAATGCATATTTCCAAGGTACCAAACTTGAAAGAGTAGTCTATATCCTTTGTCAATTGCACATTCTCCATCAGTTGATCCTTCAACAATCCATAGAGATCAAAGTCTTCATTTTCTATTATCATCTTGTGTGCAATATAGACTATGCCTACAGATGTTGATCCTTGTCAGTTTCTGAAGAAAATATTGTATGAAATACCATATGCAATATACTTTGTTAATGGATCTTTGATCGATGTAATTATCTGCACCTTCTGATCTCCTTTTACACTAGTTAGGGCTTCAACTTCAGCATTTCAAATTGATTTATTTTTCAGGACATCATCAACATTGCACAATCCTGTTAGATTTTTTATTACATCGTTAGAAATTTGATAGGGTTTATCCAAAGTAAGGATATCACCATCCAATATGTTCAAGATAAACCAGACTACCTCTGCATTGACGAAATGAGGAAATTCATTCCAGATATCCAGATTCTTGTGTTTCACTCCTCCAAGCTTCTTCAATTCAATGTGAGACAACAAATTTCTTACATCTCTAACCTTTTTGACTACTATACTCATCCAAAATTACTATTCCTTTAATTTTTTTCATTTTTCGTACCGAACAGGGTTCTACTGATCATGGAATGTGTATAAAATTGATAATCAACAGAAATACCTAGAAAATTCGATGCTAATTTGACTTTCGCTCCTTTGAAATTTTGCTGAAAAAGGGTTCTCCAACTATTCTCCTTTGGTGCACAGTGAAAAATGAGGGTTTCAAATTCCCTTTTATAACTTTGCACATTTAACTTCTTGCATTAAATGCTTTTCCCTAGAAGTTCCAGTTACACTATTTTTGAACAACAAGAATCCATTTGTGGACCTTCAAGAAGTGATCACCAATACATTTGAGGATGATTAACACAATTGCAAACAACTTCTTGTGATCCAGAACCAACTACACAAGGGGGGAGAAAATATTTTCATGAAAAACTCCCCCTAGGCCAATGGCTTGAAATCAATTTTCGGATGAACTACTGGAGGGAGCTTCCGATACAGTCTTATTACCTTCATCAGATCCATTCTTCTTTACCCATTTTTTTTCCATCTAATCTCTTATCTCTTCCATAGATATTGTTCCTCTTTCTTTATCACTTTTCTGTGAATTTCTACCTTGATATTTTGGACCTCTTTTATTCATGTTTTTGTTTCTGTAAACTCTTGGAATATGACCAAATTTGTTACAATTGTAGCATACCAGATATTTCTATCTATACCATCCATTCCACTGATTTTCTCCTAATCTGCACTGATTAGCAATATGTCCAAACCTTCCACAGAGATAACATTTAACATTTCTTTTATTGATAGACATGCTTCTTCATTCTAATGACTTATGACCAAACTTTTTGTAGTTAAAAAATTGACCAAAAAATAATGGATTGTTAGAACTTATCTTAATTCTACACTAAGAAGCCATATGCCCAAATTTATTACAAACAAGGCAATATCCATTAAATTTTTGAGCATTAGGTTGCCTTACTAGATATCTTTTTCCTTTTTTCTTCTTTTCAAGGTCCTTCTGTTCAGATCTAGAGCTCACATCCTTCTCATAGCCAAGACCACACCTATCATTTGTATCCTTTTTTCCTTTAGTTATTTCATCAAGCTTAGCAAAATTGATCTTGAACTTTTCCTTAAACTCATTTGCAATGGCAAGCTCATCTCTGAGAATAACTACCTGTCTCTCAAGCTCTTGTTCATTGTTTCTGGATTGTTGCGCTTCAATCTCCAGCTGAATGAATCCACTATTTACTCTATTGCATTCCTCAGATTTCTCCTTCAAATATTGGGCCAGATTCTCCTCATTCTTCTTTCTTTCTTCAATCTCTTTAGTTAACTTCATTGCCACAGATTTCATTTCAAGCTTTAGAGTAGTATTGTCCTTAGCAAGCTTTTCACATTCTCCTATTATTATCTTTAGGGTTTGATTCAGATGAACATTTTCCAGGCCTCATCTTTCTTTTTTCTTCAACTAACCACATAGTTCTTTCCTCTTTTCGCTTGATTCATTTATTTTATCCTTCAGTGATTGGATGAATTTTTTGGCAGCCACAAGGTTTTCCTTTAGTTCCATGACCTCTGCTTTAGATTGATCAAGATCATCAAATGCCACTCTAAGTTGTTATTGAAAACCACCTACATCCATTGCAATCAAGATCCACCTCAAGTTGTTAAACTCAAAAGAAGAACCTGCTCTGATACCAATTGTTGGACACTAGGAACACTGAGAGGGGGGGTGAATCAGTGTTCCACAATTTGAATCTCAAATCAGATTTTAAACTATCAACAATAAATATATAGAAGGAAACATGCATGCATATTAATAAAATAATGTGAACACCATAACACCAAGATTTTTACATGGAAACCCTATTACAGGAAAAACCACAGTGGAGATTAATCCACAAAGTATACTCTGTTAAAATTATTATAAAAGGGGAATGCACTTGCATTCAGGCACACTACCTAGAGCTCACTGCTCAAAATACAAAAGAGGACTCACTGTCCAAAAAGAAATTGGATTAAAGCTATTTAAAATATGAACTATGAAAATAGCATATCTATATGTCTGGATTCAGTTCCAATGAAGCACATGAAGACTAACCCTAGACCTTCTACCCAATTTTCACTTCTGCTCTATTCTGCTCTACTCTACTCTGTAAAAACCCTTATGCTGCACAAACAAAATTCTCTCGAAAAATCCTCTAATAATACCTCATGCAACTTTTCTACACTTTTTCGCACACACATTTTTACCACTTCGTGTATCACCACTAAAAATGGATTATTGATCTCACTTATATATCCGCTACCAATAATTTTATTTCTATATGTTGGCTTGAACAAAATATAATACTTTTATACAAGTCTGCTCCAATCACCAATTAGAACTAATGCATACCTACACAAGTTGGCTAGACTATGGTAGGGACCCAAACCAAATTCCCAATATAAGAAATAGTTAAATACATACTCCTTATTCATCTGGAATATGCCATATGCAACAGGTCAGCCATAATGAGAAAATAAGCAATAAATTATTCTACCGAATCTCCAAACTCGTACATGGATTAGTGTAATATCATAAAAATTATCAAACAGATAGCATACATGATTAACAAGCATCCTTGGAGATCCACACAACAAAATAATGATCTGGTGAAGTATCCAAATCAACTTACCAACCGGATACTTTGTTTTTTATGCATTATGTTGGTAGAGTATTGTCTTCTACTTTCCTTGTCGGTATGAACTGCTTCTAAACTACGGACCACACTACTGACTCTAGTTACCATCAATAACAACACTAGCATCCAATAACAATATCCTAAAGCCATATGCCAACATTTATTAAAGTCACAAAGGTATGGCTTTTATATGGACTTCCTGGGGCTCACCTAGTGGACACCTAACTTCACTAGCCCTTGTGAGTGTGCATTTTTTTTCCTTTTATCCCTATTAAAGTCATGGAGGTGTGGCTTTGATATGGACTTCCTAGGGCTCATCTAGTGGACACCTAGCTTCATTATCCCTTGTGAGTGTGCATTTTTTCTTTTTGTCCTTATCATAGTCATGGGGCTATGACTTTGATATGGACTTCCTGGGGCTTACCTAGAGGACACCTAGCTTCACTAGCCCTTGTGAGCATGTGTTTTGTTCGTATAATGGACAGCACATTCCACTTGTAAACCTCTTTCATCCTAGACCTAGTGTACTGCGTTGGATGGCCAGTCGAAGCTTGATCCATTGCATTTTTCCTTTTCCTTTTACCTTTTTCCTTTTTTTGTCTTTGATGGTGTATGTTTGTGATCTGATTATGGCTTTATATATCATCTACAAGTATGTTCCTTTGTGCTTATGTTAGTTTTCCATAGGATCTTGATCCTGGGGGCTTGATTATTGCCACCCTATCTTACTAGCATTTGTACATTTAAACCCCTCTTGATTGTGTGGTTGGCTACTTTAGTGTGAGTTTGAAGCAAGTTCATCCTCTCACTAAAGTGGGGGCTAAATGTAGTGTAGTAAAATGCATACCCTTACATTTTCACACTTTTTTGGGCCCACCTTGCTTTATTTATCCCTATTTATGTCTTAACTAGTCCTATTTTTCATAAACAAGCCCTATGAATTATATATTTTTCCAGCTAATCCTAAAATTTTCCAATGAATAAATGATAATTTAATGATTTCATCTGAGTGTCCCTAATTTTTGGTTTGGGACTAAAATGCCACCTAGGGAGTCTTTGTCCCCCAAAGGTTTCGAGACCCTGATTTTGAGGTATCTTAATTGGGCCCCTTTTTGGTGTCAATGCCCCAAGTTTCATGACTTGGGACTAAGATGCCACCTAGGGCATCTTAGTCCCCCTTGAGTTATTTTCGATATTTAATTTCAAATTGTGGTAGGATTTAGCCTCCTTTATTTAATGAATTCATATGTCAGCTTGGTGTGGTGTAATTTTGGGATATTAAGCATAGATAAGTATAAATACAAGGTTCATTTCTCTCATTTTCATACTTAGAAAGATAACAAGCAATCTAATCATCCAAACATTCACGCATTATAGCATTCAAGAGCATTCTATCAAGCATTTGGAGCCATCATCAAGATTCAAGCATCATATCAAAGATATTCTTTCATCATGTGTGTTTTTGTGCTAACATTTGTGATGTAGGGTTTTGATTCAAGCAAGAAACTCAAGTCCATATGCATCAAGCATTTCTTTGATTCAAGATATATATCCTTTGCAGGAATTTCACACAAGTTTGCAGACTTTACAACAAGGGTTTGGTGAGTTGTAGCATTGCATATTGTTCATTCACCATTTCCCTCCATTATTCTATTTCATTTCAAGGTTTAATTAGGTCAACAAGGGGTTTGACTAAGGAAAACTCTCATTCACTAAAAATCAACAAGTTTTTCTTCTCTTGTATGTTTGTGATTATAGATTTATGTTGAAGACTTGAAGATCATTTGGAGTGCAAAGTTGCAAAGTTGCATTGCAAAGTTGTCATCTTCACGGACACTCACCTACAGGTCAAATCTAAAGGTTTCAGAACCTGAGATCAGAGAAGAAGGAAGAACATACATCAAGCCTCATGACCACATTTAGAGATTTCAAAAATTCAAATCGGGACTAAGACAATAGTAAAGACGTCTTAGTCCTCTCAAGGATATATTTTAAAAATTCTTCTTGATCTAGTTCTAACATTCAAAGATTCTACATCTGCCCCAAAAAATAGCAGTGGGACTAAGACAACGGTAAGGGCATCTTAGTCCTCCATAACACTTTTTGGCAGCTTCTTTAGATTTTCAAAATCCTCATAACATCTCCAGACTTCCCAGGTACATACATCCTAAGTCCCTATCACATATTTTCATCACTTGCATCTTTCATTTAGCTTGCATTGTTATATCTTGTGAGTTGAATGTTTGGTTGTCTTTTCCAAGTATTTTCTTAGTGGTGAACCCCTAAAAGTTGAAAAATCCCCCTCCTAGGTCTTCCTTGTTGTGAATTCACTCACCTTGTGGGGTTGATAGTCAATCCAATTAGGACTCCTAGGACATTATTGAATGATTGTGGGGGGGAGAGTGATACTATTAAACACCCATTTTCCCTTCTAATCAATATGAAGAACCAATATCTTTCTATGAGAGATATAAGCTCTAAAATTATAAATGGGAGAACTTAATTACAGATTCAAAATTCTAAGATATGTGCAAATTTTAAGATGATAATATTGCATTAGGATGTCAAAGAAAAGATGCAAAATAATGACTACATGCATCAATGTACATGTATGCCAAATTATGAAACAATGAATATTATTTGAGTATACAAGGGTCAGTGTAGGATCATGATAGGTCCAACAAGACCCTTAAGTGGCAATGAAAATATAAAAAAATAGACTTAAGGAACTTCACATAAGAATTTGAATAGGTTATTAACATAATTTCAAAAATATGTAGGAATATAATTTGTACAAAATTAAATATAGTTTGTAGTTCTAGGCCTTTTTTGGAAAAATATAATTTGATTTAGTAAAAAAATTAAAATTTCAATGCAGTAGTACATTAAAATCTAGAAAAAATAAAAATCGGGTGTTTGTCCGACCACCCAAATGATGAGAAAATATTTTTTTATTTTTTGAATGTTTCAATATAAGTAGAGGACACATTCTCGGATGTGACACGTTTTTTTTTTGTAATTTTTTTGCAAGTAAATAACTAGTTATGAAATTTCAAGTAGGATTTTTAAAAAATATTAAAAACCATTTGTTCAACCACCCTAACTTGGTAAAAAATATATGGAATTCAATTTATTTTTTAAAATGGTTTGTGAAGCATATTGTGTGACACATCTTTTAGATTCAAAATTGTATAACTATTTAAAAGTTATAGATGCTTTTTAATCAACCTATCAATTGGAATGTACACATAGTGCATGTAGAAAATCAATAATAATTATCTATTAAATTCAAAATAAAGCATATATCTTATATTGGTAGAATTTTGATAATTTTTTGAAGAAACTCTTGTTTGTTTCATCAAAATTGGATGAAGAAAAGGTTGTCAACATGAAGGGTGAAGTTGGAAAAACCCTTGCAACCCCTATAAACATGTTGGGGATGTTGAATTGTTGGGTTGGACACCCCAAAGCCAAATTCTAAAGAAATGTTGACACAAAATGAATATATGATATTAATAGATATCCAATAAAAAGGATATATGTTAAATATCTATATCTATTTTTTTAAGAAAGGAATATTTGTTTCTTAAAGTTTTTTGGAGTAATAGGCTAATAATCTAATTAATTATATCATATTGATTAATTAATTAGATCACCTTTTTACTTTATTCACTTAATCTAAACTTATGAATTGCATATTTAATTATTATATTGGCTAATGTTGTCTTATTGCATAGGATGATGATACTTTTCAAAGGCTAATTTAATCATCACATAGGATTTAGATCTTAGGTTTCTATCTCCTTTTCATAATAATTGATTATACATTGCAATTAACATCAATTCATGTCTCATATCGAGAGACTATGGTTAACACTATGTTTGGGTCCTTTAATTTATTATACTTGCTTAATCTTCTAATTTTCCACATTATGCATTCCAAAGCCTTATTCTTACCATTTTTTGAAAGGAGAACTAGCATTAAATAAATGCATTAAATAATTAAATTGCCTTGGATCATGAGTGCCCTATAAGTATAGGTCAGGACCCATTCATCAATGGGAAAATGGGGCCCCTTTATGAGCCAAGACCCAAATTAAAATATGTTTTTGGTATCATTTTGATGATCAAAATTCAAATTGTAAGTGTTGGATTTTGAAATCTATTTTTTGAGAAATTGGATACATAGTTATAAATACATAGTTATTTTACAATTTGAAATCTAAGCAACATGATCTAACAATTCAAGAGAAAATACTATTGTCAAGATAATCCAAGAGCAACATTATTAGTCATTTATAGCAACAATCAAGATCCTAACATCATGTCAAAGTTTATGTGTGTTCATGTTGTCTTGTGAAGGCTAACAAGTGTTGTAGGTCTTCATGCATTCAAGAATTCAAAAAAAACAAGCAAGCAAGATCCAATACCCTTGAAGTGTTGTTTATGTCTTCAATCCTTCAAGGAATTCATTGAAGCGTGGTGATTTGCAATATTTTTTCATCCATAATTTCCTTCCTTTCCATTAAAGATTTTATCATTGAAATTTCCAATGTGAAAGTGGGAACACTATTCATGGGGTTTGATTGAGGCACACCATATATGGCACAAGAAAATTCCCTCTCTTTGTATGTGTAGGTTATAGGTTGAAGAAGGATTAAAGAGATCTTGAAGAGCAATTTTTCATTGTTGCATTTGTTGTCATCATTCTTGTCAACCTACAAAAAATAATTTACAAAATTCATTTATGATATTCCAAAAAAATTGCATGTGGAAAATAGAAGCTTAGATCTAGCACAAAAGGCCCCAAAATTTGATCAAGACCCCCTTTCAATGACCCATTCACCATTGGGAAAATTAGTGCTTGTAAGCACATCAAAACATTTTTTTCTAAGCACATTTGTTGTCCTCTGCACTTCCCAAATCCACGTGCAAACTGATATTTGTGTCTGTTAGTTATCAATATCTTGTATTTTAGGTATTAGGGCATATAGGATCATTAGTTTAATCATTCTAAAATATTTCCAATCCATTCCAATCCTGCATTAGATGTAGATTCAGGTCTAATTAGCTCACTATTAGGACTAAAAGTCAATATTTTCACATTGTGATCTACATCCTAATAAAATTTGGAAAAAGGCCACCGTTGCATCCTAGGTTCTTTACAATTAAGACCTAGGATCCATTTTTCTATATTTCATTTTGGTGAACATGGCATGTTAACACTATAAATTTTGTGAAATTGGGTGTTTTTCAAACCCTAGATCAAGGTTTTACCTTGCATTGCTTTGCATTTCTCATTTAGGGTTTAATATTTGCATCATTTGCACCATATGTTGCATTATAGATTGCATTAGAGTAATATCTAGATAATATTTACATTTAATTTTCACTCATTAATTTCTTAAAAATCTGAAATTTTTCATTGTATGTAAATTGCATCTTTCATTTTAGCTCAAAAACAAGTAAAAAAATTTGTGTAATTTTATTTCAAAAATTGCATCAAAATCATCATTTTCAAATTGTGGAATCTTAAAATCAGTCTATTATTTCATCTTAGATCTAAAATTTTCATTAAAAAAATTTCAAAACATTTCCACCTTTGTTTCACACCTGTATTTGGCATTACCTTGTCTTACGTTCAGAAAAAACTAGAAAAATAGTCACTAATTAACCTATTTACAACTAGAGAAAGAAACATTAAACAACAACATAAAACTTCATTTTTTTAGTTTTCAAAACCATGTACAAAGACCCATTCACCCTTGGGTGGCCTTTTCCTTGTATAGGTGTCTCAAAAAACTTTTGCATAGCCTTTTGTCTTTGTATTATCAGTCCATTTCTACTTGCAATTTTTTGATTTAAAATTCTGGAAAATGTGATTGCATATGCAAGAAGGTGTCATTTTTCTTTATTTGTTACAAATTTGGATAATATTGTTGCATTTTAGTATTGAAAATCATTTGATGTGCAAGACAATTATTTACATTTCTTGAAGCTTTGCATAATTTTGGTAGATTAGCTTTCATTTTTTCAATTCATAACCTTAGGTTGTTACAACATATTGCAAAGTTCATAAGGAAAGTAGAGGAATATTTTTTTTTCAAGCATATGAATTTATAGGTTATCACATATCTTGTATGATTGTAATCTCCCTACTTATGATCATAATCTAAGGAAAATAAATGAAACCATTGACAAGCATGTTAGTTACCCTCTTAATATCTCTTCCATTCATAGTTCAAGAGAATGCAATCATGGATAATCATGACAATCATAATTGTTCTTCTCCCAATATCTCTCCTCCTTTTGAACAAGGTACCTTGATGTTAGAAGACCCAATCATTGAGTGTCATGAGAATATTGATTGTACCTCTTCTAATACTTCTACCATTTGGGAAGATATTATGGCACAAGAAGATGAAATCATTGACACATTCCTTAATATCACTTTTCCTAGTCTTCATTCATCTCCCAATATCTCTCCCATTTGTGAGGATGTTTTTCTATAAGAGGTTACAATCATTAACAATCATGAAAATCATATTTTTTCTTCTCCCAATAACTCTCCTATTTGTGACAAAGGTATCTTTGTGTTAGAAGATACAATCCTTGAGTGTCATGTGAAAATTGTTTGATTCTCTCCCCCTACCTCTCTTACTTTGAAAGATATTGTTGGGCATAAATATGACAAGATATTTTTCTTATATGAAAATGCTAAGGTCACCCCCTCGATAGATGATCATCAACAAGAAGTCAAATCTCTGTTGAGGTTATGAACACACTATTGGCCATTAGATCTCCCTTGATTATTGGACCTCCTAAAACTCCTTTTGGGACTCCTAAGATTCCTCTAATTATTGGACCTCATAAGTCACCTCCTAAGCCATCTCTCATTATAGGACCTCCTAAACCTCATGGTCGTATCCTAAGTTTTGTAAAACAATTTACTAGTCATCATGTGTTGTAGCAACCAACTTATCATATTGTAGCAACCAAATCCTATCCATGTCATGCCTCATGATATTTCATATAATCTTCTCTTGGGTACACCATGGATTCATGAAATAAATGCAAACCCTTCAACATTACATTGCTACTTGAATACACTTACAAAAATAAGATTTACATAATAAAAGTTGATCCAAAATATGAGAATTTTTTACAAACCAAAATAGGAATGAAGAATCCTCTTAGAACATTGGCACCAACTACAAAATTGGAACCTTTATAATTTGAGGATAAGGATAAGTGTCTTCCATTGGTGACTAAGTTGTTAGACAATGTTTGAGTTTCATTAGATTTGACACCTGCATTCATGGGATAATACAAACACACAAATCAAAAAGAGAGAGTGAAGTAAAAATGGTATCAAAAAAATCTACCACTAATTCATCAAAAGCATATACTTCCACAACTTTTAGCAAAAAGACGAAAACACAAGTTATACATCCACTTATGATGCAGATGATCATGACAAACCACCTTCCTCAAAAGAAATGAAAGCACTTTATGGAAGAGGTTATGAGCTTTTGAAATATTTTGGCTATAATTAAAAAGGGTGTGGGATACGAGAACAAGGTATATGTGTCCTTATAGATCCTAACATGCAAGAAGCAACAAGAGGTCTTGGTTATTGTCTATCAATTGATAAATAGTATTAGTTGCTACTCCTTGCAATGTCGTAGTTATAGTATCATAACATATTCACTACCATGCATGGAGGTATAAACTTGGATTTATACAATCATACTTTATTTTGTAAAGATAAACATATCATGATCTAGTGGGCTCACCTTTTTCCCTTACACTTGGGGGGCAATGGGTAAGGTAGCCTATGTATTCCTTTCTAGGATTCCTTCATTTCTCCTTAAAATGTTAGTGTACTTGTGCAGCAAGTACACCAACATTTTAAGGGAGGGAAATATAGTCCCTTGATAATTGTTTGCATGGTCTCTTCTTAGTGATAATACTATACATATCCTAGGAAGTGTGACATTTTCAACAAAAGTGTGGTCTTCTTAATTTATGTGACATGTCTTCTTTATGCTAATATTGGGCTTGGTGTCCTACAAGAGTGTGACCTTTCTTGGCATATGATTTTCTCCTTAGTGGTAATGTTATGGCTAGCATTACCTAAGGTATGATCTTTTATTCCTTGAATAATTCCTCTCTTGGTGGTGATGTCAAGTGTGATGCTCCCTAAGGTGTGACCTTTCATGCATTAAGTAAAACCCCTTTGATTATCTTTATTAGTTAACTTTTTGGCTTTTTTGCATTTAAACATTTTCATAATCATGTCCATCAAGCATAGTACAACTTGCTTGCCAGTGGTGCCATGTATTTCATGAGTGTCTAGCAAAATACATCTTGTTAGCCTTGTGAAGCAATTTTATTCCATGAGTGTTTAGCATTATACAATTTGCTAGCCTTGTGAAGTAATTATATTCCATGAGTGTCTAGCATAATGCAAGTTGTGATCATAGTCATAGTATGAGTTAAATATGCTAGATCCATATGACTTTGGGCTATATTTAACCCACTAAGCTACAATCCCAATGAGATGTTCGAAATCTTCAAAAACCAAGAAACCATTAAACTAAGAATGAAATAAACATGAAAGCGTAAAAGAAACCTAATATAGAACTCCAAACCTTATCCCATTGGGGGAGTGGTGTCATATTGATATGGAATAATGGCTCTTTCCCAATCCCTTGGATAAAATCGGCATCTAATCGAACTCCATTGTTGAAAACTAATCTAAAATTGATAAAAATGTGCATTGGGTGGATGAAAAAGATGAAAAATCTTGATAATGGATGCAAGGATGAATAAAGATAGTATTCAAAAATGCAACATAAATTTTCTTTGATGGAAGTGGATACATTTCTCTACAAAATGTGAGGTATTTATATGAGAGAAAATGAAGAATAAAGGGTCAAGATCAAATTAATCAATCAATGGTCAAGATGGAAAGTGAGGTGAAGGCATGGATCAAGGATTCTCATAAATGGATGAGAATGCAAGATCACATGGATCAAAGAGTCAATCAATGGCTCAAAATAATCAAAGGAAGCACACCTTCAAAGTTGTTATGAAGTTTTTTAGAAGATATTTCCAATTTTGGAGGAATGTGCAAAGGAGGAATATTCCATGGGAATATTCCCTTTTTGGAGGAATGTGCAAAAAAGGAATATTCCATAGGAATATTCCCTTGCAAGTGGGAGGGTGAGGGAAAATAGGAATTAGTTAATTAAAACAAAGTTTTAATTGTGCAAGTTGAGGAATTGTGATGCTCATTAAATAATTTATTTATTTAATGCAAAGGGGTTAAGTGACATTTAATTAAATAATTTAAATTATTCAATTAAATGAGAGGACATAAGGGGGGTTTAATTGAATAATACATATTAAAAAATATGAAATATTAGTGTGAAAAGGGGGGGAATTAGCCTAATTAAATTAATTAGATTAATAGATGAAAAATGATGCATTTAATTAAATAATTAGGCTTATTTAATTAAACGGGAAAAAAGAGGATGAATTTTAGGATGAAACAATGTTAGTGATTAAATTCAAGTGTGTAATATCATTCAGGATAATTTTAAGTGTCTACATTTTTCCCCTCTTTGAAGCAAGGTACCTATTACATCAGTTCAAAGACTAACGCTCTTCAGATTAGTGTTATTGATTAGATCAAAAATTTGATTTTTATTTTATTTTTTTGGATGCCCCACTATTTCCCCAAAGGCAGGAATTGAGTTGGTACCCTACCCCCTTGAGAGATCGGGCGAAAATTCACAATTTCATGTCGAAATCACGAAAAAGGTTCAACATAGGTTCAGCTCAAAGAAGACAAAAGATACTTCTTTAGAAAGATCAGATATTTGATGTAGACAAATTTTATGATGTAAAAATAGTCATCGGCCATGGGTATCCTCATGTACATTTTGATATATACTGCACAAATTTGATACTTGGATAAAAATGCTAGTAGAGATACAAGAATGAAAAGAATAAGGTGGATGGAAGTAGAAGAATGGATGGACATTGATTAACCATTGTTTTGAGATTGATTTAGAAGTCCAACAAGCCTATGATAATTTAAGACTTTATTACATATGGTGATGAGATTGATGATATTCTTATTTCTAGGATTGGGACACTACATCATTCCTTATTTTTGATATGCCACATAGACATGATGCATCATGGTATTGATAACCAGGATGGTGTTGTATCTAGTGCGATGGACTTTGACTCTACAAATAGATAGGATAATCCTTACTCACACCTTGACATATGGAATCCTCATTGGAATATAGTTTAGAAGTTGAGAACATTTCATACCAAAGCATACGCAATGGTCAACAATTGAAACAACGAAAATTGGGGTCCTCCACCTAGATGGAAGATGGAGTACAAGGGATGGATGGTCTTATTTCACTATTGTTTCACTAAAGGAGACCCTAGAGATCTTAATCCAAGGATGTAAAGAGGAAAGAGACCTGCAATAGGGATGTCCTAGGGTATGTTCAATGATTAAAGATAGGTTCACCACCAAGCTAGGGATTGGAAAGACTTGATGGAACCCCTCAAAAAATTTCTTTGGTTCCATTTTTAAAATTTTTGCAATATTTGGCTTAGATCCTCATTTTAGGCTTAGGGTTATGTTCCTCATCATTGTTTTAGGGTTTGTGTTTTCAAAACCCTTCCAAATTAACCTTTGAGTCTAAAAATTCCTGATTGACATTCTATTTTGTGGTTGACCTTCTAATCCAGTTACCTGATTATCTAAGTTGTGACTCATGCCATCAAGTTCATTCTTTTATCGACCCCTAAGTCCTAATGATACCAGTTGGTGCATGTGGTTGTTTTAAATTATTGTCATTATTTTTTGGGGTTCAAATCTTTTATGAAAATTTTCCTAAGTCTATGATCAGGTTTTAATATTTACCTTAGGCTCTTAATCCATGTCTTCATGTCCTCGACCGTCATCTGTCTAGTAATGGCCCTCTTTTAAAAATTAAGATTTGTTGCATGTGCATATTTTGGTTATGTAATGACCGTTCGATCATCACAAGCAAATCTCGATCATTCCCCACACACCCACTTTGTTTCATTCTTCATTAAAATGTTCAAGTGGGCTAGTGGGTAGTTTCCACATATGTTTGGTAGTGGGACCATTTCTTCCAAAAAGTCAGCAGACAGAGCTTTAAGAAAGATCAACGATTGATATTACATGTGTCTTCATCTGGGTCATTCCACACGCACTCGTTTGTTCTATGTATTGAGGTGAAATAATCACATGGGTTAGTGGGCATTAGACACATGTTACCTTTATGTGGTGGGCTTGATATCCTTTTATGATCAACAAGCGGTATCAAAAGGAGATCTACAGTGGTTGTTGGGTGGCGTGGTCAAATCTCCACTGCTCCTCGCCACCCCGTTAGATTTTATTTGATACTTATAAAATGTTGTGGGCTAGCAGACAAGATGACACCTATTGCTTCAAGGAGGGACCCAATAGGATTTGGAGATGGAAAATGCTTTATAAGAAAAGATATCAATGGTTGATGGCGAGTGACGTGGGTCAATCCTGACCACTCCTTGCCATCCCATGAGGGGCCCACTTGTGTCTCTTGTTTCTCAGTGGGTGAGCAAACAAATACCATGTGGAATATTTTAAGGGCTCCAATGGACTTTAGTGGAGATAAAGTACTACGAAATTTTTTTTGAAATGGAACTAGATTAAATTAGATGCCATATTAGAATTGGTTTCTTTGGCATGTGTTTGGGATTTTGGAAATGCTTTTTAATTATGGTCATCAATTCTGACAGATGCTAGTACACGTGGGAAGGTGAAATTGAAGTAAGGAAAAGTATGAGTTGATATTATGAGATTAAATCAAGATTGCTTCTTGTTGTCTTGTTGTGATGAATTACAAGTAATTTAATTCCCACGAGCGAGCAGGTAAATATGACATGACAAGTTTTATTAAATGCTAAGTGTGTGATTAATTATGCAGAAAGAGTGGGTGTCTATCCACTTGGGCTCTTCTAATTAGGAAAAGGCATCAAGCACATGAAATTAATGTTTTCATAATTAATCATTCTGATTGATTATCCATTGATTTGTCTCAATGTGTGATTGACAGCTGAGGTTCAAAAATAAAAGTAGTTGATTGTCAGCTCTCTCACACAATATTTCTTTAAATATTAATGGTTGACACACTTGCATTGCTCAATATAATGAGGACAGATAGCCATATTTTCCTCACAGTTTGCTAAAAATTAAGTTTAAGTCCTGAGGTGGTGAATTTTTTGTAGTCTACAATCTTCATTTAGGTTGGTAGGATTCATACGTTGTTGGTGGCGTCTTTTTCTTGTGTGAAATTGGTGAAGCTACTTTGTTGAAAATGGATAAACTAAGTGTGTCTATCTGCCCATTCTGAAGATCCAAGAGACTCAATCCCCTTAAGTCTCAAAGTGACACTCCCAAGAATGAACAGGATATCCCTGAAGTTCCTGTAACTTTGTGGAAGAAAACAAAAGTTGGTAAGAAACCTACACAGAACGTTGTCAAGCATGCCTATCATCTGAGAAGCAGAATTGTTTCAAAGGAATTGGTTAAAGGTAAAGGTAAGAACTCTAATAGGCTTGAGTGGGAGGCAACGAGGAAGAATAAATACCACAAAGCTTATCTGGGCAAGCATCATTCTCCCATTGAAGTCTTAGATGATCCCTCGGATAGCGAAACTGAAACTGATTTAGGGTACCGCTAGTACCTTATGGCCATGTCTAATATAGAAGACTCAGATGATGAGGTGGTGGTATCCTCCCCAATTTCAATAAGGACACCAAGCAAGTGTACTTACTCTATTGTTGACAAAGCAAGGTAGCACCTCATTTTCTTTCTAAGTTGGTACTTGGTTTTTTGGTCCTTTGTGCTAACTTGGTTCCTTTTGGTTGGTCTGTTTGTTTGTGCCTTTGGTGTTGATGGTGAATTTTCCATGTTTGGTGTGGACATGCAAGTTTTGATGTTGTGACTATGATTGCTTATAACTATCTGTGGAATATCTCACATTCAAGTGAAATTAGTTTTGAAATGAAATTTAAATGTAATATGTATTTCAACCTGATGCTTGTTGCTCCCTTGTTCTGTAAAAGGGATTTCAAGGCTGATTAAAAAGGAGGTCAATTGGTAGTTTTTCTTTAAAGGGGTCATACAGAAATAAAAAAGAATATTGAACTTTCTAGTAGTATGTTTTAGGGATGAATTCTTTCAATATGTGCATGGTTCTCTAATAATGATAGTGATAATATTTATAAAATAGTATAAAGTCTCTCTAGAGTTTTTTCTCTCCTATGTACTGGTTCTACAAACTATGAATAATATAATCAATGGTTATCTTATTTTTCTTTGTTCGTCTCAAATAGATGTGTTGCTCTATTCTTGATCAGTACTTCAATGAATGGATGTAAATGCTTGAGTATAACTGTAGGTTTGTAATAATTCATGTATGAGGATTCTAGTAAGAAGTGAATGGTTGAGATGTTAAGTAGGAATACTATAATGCAGTGTTTTCAAGGCTTTGGGTATTTTCATGTATGAAAATTGTTGTCAAATAATGTTGGTATTAGGATTGAATTCACTATGAGGATATGGCACTGGTTTAAGTAGGGTAATTATACTACAATTATCATGACCAATTCAACAACTAATCACAAAATTAAAATCAATTTACTTATCAATCTTGTTATGGGTGTGTGTGAAATTTAATGAATTACATTTTGTCTTGTTTGAGTTAGACACTGCCATGAAGGTCAGCCAAACCTTAAGGGTACTAGGTCTTTTAAATAATTAAAGGAGGATCATCTGTTTACTTTTTGTTTGATTCCTAGACACACCAATATTTATAAACACATTGTTGGGATCACCCTCTCAGGTTTCATAGAGCCCAAAGTATAGGGGAGAAAAGGTTACATATCAAACCTCCCATTTGTTGGCCACTAACTTTGAATATTCTTGAGCATAAGGGTTGGCTACCCTTTAGAGGATTTCAAGGTTCTATTAGAAAAATAACTAACAAGAGTAATGCAATGCAAGATCTAATGATAAAGACTAATGATATGCAAACAAAATAGAAATCTAAGAAACCAGAAATGTGCACCTAGAAACCTATAGCAACTTGAATGAAGACATGAAATGTTGAAAACTCTAAAATTAATGTCTGTTGGGACTCTTATGCCAATCTAGGTGATTTAGTCCCAGATTTGGGTATCTAGGAAAGAATAGAAATCTAGCAGAGGTATGTTTGGAACACTTGAAATTTGGAAAATGACTTGTACTAGGACTCATACACTAGAAGTGGCGTATCAATCTAGTTTGATTTTTTGAAGAATTAGAACCTGAATCTGCTCTTCAATCTCTACTTTGTCTTCTCAACTTGGTTTCTAGATCTGAACTATTGAATTTTGCACTGTAGATGTCTTCCAATGATCTTCTAAACAAGATGACAACTTGGATAACTTTGCAACTTGACAACTTCTTTCCAATATTGCTCCTCAATATGCCTTCAACCTAGATCTAAGAATCACACACTAAAGAGAGGGAAAAATGTTATTTTGTTAGTGGAAAGGGGTTTTCCTTGGTCAAAATCCATTTTGGTAATCAAACCTTGTAATGAAATCAAATGAAATGAAGGGATGATGAATGAACAAAATGATATGTTGCAACTCACCAAACCTTAGCAATAAAGTGTTGCAAACATGCATGAAATGGCTCAATGGATATAGATATTGACTCTTTCTTGAATGATATAGATCTTGAATTGAATGCTTGCTTGAATCATGAAACCCTACATCACAAATGTTAGCTCAAAAAAAACATGATGCATGAAGACTTTGACATGATACTTGATGCTTGATCAATGCTCTAAAACACTTGATAATCATCCCTTGAATGTTTTTGTAAAACCTTGAATGCTCTTGTAAAATCCAACTGCATGAATTCTTGGTGATCTTATGAATGCTTAGGATGCTAGGATGAAAGTGAGTGAAATAACATTGTATTTATACTTGTTTATGCCAAATTTCCCAAAATTACAACACTACAAGCTGGCATCAAATCTAGAAGAATAAAATCCCACCAAGAATTTGAATTTAATTTAATTTTAAGCCACATAGGACTCATATGCCAGAAGTGGCATATGAGTCCCATTAGGCTAGGTTATGGGACACATTTTTTAATAAATGCTTAGATTCATGTAAAATCCAGATTGAGGCCTGGAAACTTAGGTGGGACACATACGCCCAAGGTGGCGTATGACTCCAAGATCACTAAATCTGGGTCATACAATCCAAAAACACATGAATTATGATTGGTTGTTGGTTCATGTCGAGATTAATCTTAGAAAGATGTATTAATTAAGGCTTGTGGATGTAAAATTAAGCCAATTAAAGCATAAAGAAGCCCAATTTATTAATGAAAATCCTAGATTAGTGTGAAAGTGTGGTATAAAAATTTACAACACCTTGAATAAGGTATAATTAGGTCCATTTAGTTCACAAGGGCCCAGCCCAAAATCTAATGTGAATGTGTTAAACACATTACAACATTAAATCAAGGCAACATTAAGCTCATCTTAATAAGGAGGGCCTATGCAAAAGGGAAAATGCAGAGGGATACTTTTTTCATTGTCATATTTAGCCCCCACTTTAGTGAGAGAGTGAAATTGCTTCAAACTCACACTAAAGTAGACAAAATCACACCAAGAGGTGTCCAAATGCACCATTGCCGATAAGATAGGATAGCAATGATTAAGATGGATGATCAAGATCCTATGGAAAACCAACATAGATACAAAAGAGCACACATGTAAATGATATAAAGAGAAACAACCAAGCACAAGCATACACTGCCAAAGACATAAACAAAAACAAAAACAAAAAGAGATGGATCAAGCTTCGACCTTTTCTCTCGCATGTTGTGGATCAAATCTAGGTTGTTTGTATGAAAAACGAAAGCTCACTCTAAGGCAACAAAACTTCAGGTTGTCCATTGGGTGGGTATCCAAAATCTAAGACACATACACACATGGTCGGTATGTGCTCACACAAACATGCAAGTGGCTATGGGAAATTCATGCCTCCACTCAGCTTCCCATCTAACCACACCAAAGTTATACCTCATGATAATTTTGATAAGGCACCAAAAAATAATGAACTTCAAGCTTCATGAGGCAAGAAAAACTTTGTATGCTTGATACTTATGAACAAACAAGATGGCCCCACAGTCAAGCAAAGTGTATTATCCAAGGTGGCCATATAACTAATATTATAAATGTGAAATTAGTGTAAGGTATGTTCAAAGGAGTTTTTGTTAGTTCATGTAAGGTCTTAACTTAGGGAACATTGTGCCTAATGTCTCCAAGAGAGGAACAATCAAAGAATAGAAGATTCACAACTTAGAGGATGCATCGCGTCACATCAAGCCACTAAGAGGAATATAATATGCTAAGAGAGATCACGCTCTTGAGCGAAATCACACCCAATGTCACCAAAAAGAAAAAGACACATCACATGAAGTAAGAAAACTACATTGTGAAACATGAAATACAAACGAATAATGCCAATGTATGCCCCCACTTTAAAGAAATTGTTAAACACCATATTGTGAGCAATTAATTTAAAGTAGCAAATGATAAATACTAACAATAAAGAATACATGAGAGCTTAGTTGGAAATCCCTATGCCAAGTCATATGTTTCCAAGTAAAGCTATGTCATGAAAGGGAAAGAGGGGTTTCCCCCAAAATGAAACTCCAAACACATGAGGGATCCACGGATTCAGGTTCAGTATGTTCTAGCTACAATGTTTTAAGAGAGCTCGAAACTATCATCATTCCACAAATACTCTTGGAAAATGAAGAATGACACAAAGAGAGTGAAAACAAAGAAAAACCATTGGGTCAACATGGAAGAGACATTAATGTCTTGATGCCTTGTGTCATCTCCAAAAGGAAAACATGAGATAAATGAAAAATGTAAAGGTTTACGACATAGAGAAGAAAGTAGGTAAAAATAGAGGAATGTCACAAGGAGAGAGAATTACATCAAATAGAATAGTATGGGGGATCACATTATGCACATGCAATCACACAAAAGAAAAGTGCAAAAAAAATAATGCAAAATACTAGTAAGGCACATGTGAGTCAATCTCTAGCAGGTCATCTACATCCCAATCATGTTTGTCATATATAGAAGGAGAACAACTAGCCAAAGGGACAATAGCAAGTACTGAACTAGGACCATCACTAGGTTCAACACTCTTCCCAAGAGAATTATCATGTAAGCTCATAGAAGAGGAAAACAATGTATTCAATTCATTATGCACCTCTTCGTCAATTTTAGAAAATTCATCATCATCATCCAAGTTAATCACAACAGGAGGTTGAATGATAATGTCTAAAGAAGGGTTTAGCTCGCGTTGTTATATATGATCCTTTTGTTTTGATGAAGAGGGAGACTCATCATGCATTACTTTAGTCAAGTTTATATTTTGATTTTCTTTGTTGTTTTCTTCATTAACCTTTGAGAAAGAGCACGACGTCTACACCTACACTCTGTAGAATTTTTTTTCTTTTGTAAGGAAACTTGCAGCCATTGTATTATAATTTCCACATAACCCAAAATAGATAACAATGTAAATAAGTGCTCAAAATCCATATGCAAGAGAATCGACAACATACCCATCAAAGATGACACAAGACATACCCTAGGAAAACCCTCAAGAGGGAAAAACCTAGCCTCTAAAAGCATCCATACTCCATTGTATTAATCAACCATGAAGCAAATACAAGAGTTACAATGAACACCTCTGAAGCATCAAACCATCCAATGGATTCCCATGTGTCCAAGCATGAATCCACACATCCCATGCCATGCTTCAAAAATGCATTGTCAAGAAGACTCAATAATGATAGCCAAAACCACTCAACCAACCTAAACCACTACACATGTGTTTGCTTTTATAGACACGAGCTCACACAAAATACAACTAGTGGTAAGGTGAAACCATGTACCACAAAACCATGTGAATACAAAACCACTAACCCCTTATTTAATATTGGGTACTAAGACATCACAGCAATTAATATTTCCCCAATATTAAATTATTATCACATCTTCCACACATTAAATAATAATACAATGTTACAATACAACATAAAGTCGATACCCAAATAATTACCTAGTGTGATTAACAACACCACCAAGGTGTATCACAACTAAATAATTATTTAATTACAATAATATAATACATCATTTTATGCAATGGTGTACAACACCATATCCCAACATCTTTTAGTACGACTTTCAAGTTGTGTTTTTGTAGGAGTAGGTTTATCAACCATATGTTTATTTTCTTCCCTAAGGGGAGGAACGAAAGGAACCATGCAAGGTTGTTCAAACACTTTTTCTTTAACTTTGTAAACTTGTTTGAGTTTAGGAGGCGTGATGGGATTGTTTTCGTTATCTCTTTGTCTTTCATATGAAATAGGCAAAGGATCATCCGTAGGTTGGTCTTGGTTATTTGGAATGTCATTAGGTTCAATCATTATTTCATCAAGGATGGTGGGATCGATCATAGGTTGAGGCATGTTTTGAAGGGATAGTTGTGCTATGCATTTCACCTTAAACTTTTGATAGGATTTGAAAAAGAAGTCTTCACAATGTTTAATAGGTTCCATAGGCTTAGGCCAAAAGAAATCTAATGAAAAGTTTATGTGGGAAGACAAAGGGTTAAAGTGTAATGCTCGATAGATGATGTTCTTTAAACCACATAATTTAGAAAACTCATTACATTCCAAGTATGTTAAAAAACAAAGGATGCATAGATCAAGATCTTTCCATAATTGATCAAAAGGAAAATTTAGTAATTAATTTCATTCCATGTTATACAAAAGAAGTAAATTCCATTAACAAGGATCATTGCAATGATATATATGTGTAAAGGCCAATTGCATATCAATAAGTTTCCATAAATTCACTCAGGTTTCAATTACATCACTAACTTTCAATAAATACATCTATTTCAATGTTACATCAAAACTTTCTTTCCAATACATCTATTTCAATGTTACAATATTGAATTACAAATAGAATTACATTTACAAGTGGGATTTACAAGCCATCCACATTAATACATGAATACATTTATAGCACATAAATCTTTGAACCTCAACCGTCATGACTCCACTGGTCTTCTTGCAAGCTGGGGCCAAGAGTGTGATTAAGGCACCTTTTCTGCCCAACCACAAAATACAAGAATTCCCCAAGTTCCTTCCTAACTCAAAGAAATCCCTGGCCTTGCATGAGGATCCTAGCAACCTGAAACAACAACACAGGAGGGAATTCTTGATGCAAGCTTGATGCCTATATGCATTCCTAACATGAGAATCACATATTTCTTGCAAACAAGAGGTGGCAGAGACCTATATTCATTTAGTTCTAGGCTTTTAATTCCATCTATTTCAATGGTGCTAGTGTTTGGCCAAGCATAAATAAAACAAATGATAGTTTTAGAAAAGGTAAAACTACGGTCTCTGTGGGTCCACCTTTGGCATCTTGTCCCGAAAGTTTCTCAAATTACAGTAAATAATGCATTTTTTTCCATCTAAGTTTTACACATTTCTAATTCCCAAGAAATTTTATCATTTTCCAATGTTCACTCAAAGAGTATCATAATAGCTTTTCATGCATACACTCAGTATGAGAAATGTACTTAAAGTTACTAATTTAAAAACAATCCAAGCTTTGTTTTCTAGAATAGCTTGATCAAAGTAAATAGACTTAATAGATTCAGAAAAGGAAAAACTACTCTTTTCAAGAAATTCACTAGTTTTAAATGTGGTTTCAATAGTCTATATTTGCTATAAAGTTTCATCTTCATCTTTCAACATAGTCTTATGAGTATTTCACTAAGTTCAAAAATTGATATATGGTGACTCATACAATGCATCAATATTCAGAAAAATAACAGTTTTAGAAAATAAAAACAATGTAAATTTCCAGATTTGCATATAAATTCAAGTTGTATATACTGAGTTGTGTTTTTCTGTTTGATATCAATGATAGAAAGTAATTTTTTCTATAGCAAACTATGATATTTATGCCAATGTATATATATGAATATTTTAAATATATGTATATATATATATTTTAATTAAACATGTATTTATTCATCTATCAACAAGATTCCAAATAGAATTGTATTTATGTCAGTAAGTGTGTGTATGTGTTTGTATATATAGCTCTGTGTGTGTGTATATATATATACATATATATATATATAATTCATACCAAATTTTACAACCCGTAGAAGTTTCAACGCTTGCAACAGTAAATGCTAAAAAATGCAGGTTTAAAAGGAACTTAGATCACAATTTTAAATGCATACAATATATACTAAGGCTTACACCCCACCCACATGGGGAGGCGCTACTTGTGGAAGGCAACACTTCCTCCATAGGCCGCAGCCTGTGGTGGGAGCATTGTTTCCCATAGCGCAACCCTTCCCTTATGGGGAGGGCTTGACTGTGGAGAAATCCCAGTCGCCCTTCTAAATGCTACAAATTCCTTTACACAAAAACAAAAATAATAACTTTGAATTCAAAGATTTCTGAAAACTATTTTTCTCAAAAATTTGTTTTAAAATAATGGCAAAAATAATTCAGGTTTGTAACAAATGTATATATCTATAATATATATATATATATAAGTATATATATATATTTAGAACTACTATAAAATGAATGAGCAATCTGGAACGAAATTATGAACCATAGTTGCAGAGGAGAAAAACCCCAATCTGCAAGTGGGGAAATTAAGCAATTTCTTTAAAAGCACACAAAGAATAGAAGATTTCCTCAATCTTTCACAGTCTTGCATATAGTTCAAACACTTGGTATTCAATTTCTTCAGTAATATTTTCATATTTCAAACAAGATTTGTGGAAAAAGAATGGAAAACCTGGATATTACGCTTCCAACCGGAGATGCTCTTCAAACAAATTCTTCTCTTTGCCTCCTCTTGAACTGGTTTTCTAAAAAACTTCTTCCTCTTCCCCATTTCCTGTAGCTTCACTAATTCTTCATTTTCCTACTATTTCCCAAGGATTTATTCGAAAACCTCTAAATTTAATAAATGGAGCATTTTCTTGGCAGCCATGAGAGCAAAATTGTAGAGCTTATTTTCAAGAATGTTTTCAAGAACCGTTGCCTCTCTCGGGAATTCTTTTCCTTTTAATAATATTTCCCTTTTTCCATTTCCTACCCTAATCTTGAAAATGGATTTTAAAAATAAGAATAATATTTATTTTAATTGCATGTAAATCCCCTTTTAAAAATATTTACCCAATAATAAAATAAATATCTTCTAACTATTAGTTAACTTATTAACTCAAAGAATAACACAAATTAAAAGAAGAATAGAATGCATAAGCATTTAAATGAAAAATCTATAATTAACTTTAATTAAAACTTAATCCTTTATTTTATCATGCTTTCATTTCATCATTTATTTAATTTACTAATTGTTATTTAATTTGAAAATAATTCAAAACAAACACACTAAAATTGACATTCCTAAGTGCATACTGCATGAATCTAAGTGCTCATGTGTGTGATCGAGAGGACTTCCTGCTTTGTTCTGTCAAGAAGCTAACCTCCTCTCCTTAATCACACCCTTGGTCTTCGACCTCCTGCAACTCAAGTGCACTCAGGAACACAACAATAACTGAATTAGTATCGCATAAAGATATAAATCAAGCAATATATTACATAAATTAAGATGTTTCTACTCTATTTTGCTTCATTTTCAAAGTAAAACACATTCAATACTATTCAACTTTTCATAATTTAAATAAACACTTTCATTTATCTCCACACCAAAAAACCATCATATTAATTATTATTCTACCAGGCACATCAAAACATGTAACAAATCCACACAAAACTAAAAGCAACCTGCATCAAGGCTAAGATGTGACATAAGGCCACTATGATACATAGTGAAAATTTCATTTTCAAAGGAAAACTTTAAGCATTTATTCACAACCGACGGGACAATTTCCATGGAGTGTAGCCATGGGTAACCAAGATTCACATGGAATTGATCCAACATTGAGATGATGGAGAATGAGACATCTAATGTTTTCAATCCTCTCTATAAAGGTAGGGTGATCGATCCCATCATAGGGAAAGAAAAACCATTATGTGTCTTTATCCATGCTTTTATTTTATCATATATTTCTTGATAGATTTCATGCATAAGTAGGAATTTCTCAGTAATCACATTCTCTCCATAGACAGGGTTAATTAATATCCCATTAGTGGGATTGTCATTGATTCAACCGACTATGTAAAGAGGACCACTGGGTGGATTTTTAAGGATATCTTGTGAGGATAAAGCAATGTCAAGAGGTTTTTTAGTTTGGCTCTTATGATGTTGATTTTTGACCAATGCAACCAAACCATCGATAGGATTTTTTTCTATAGGATCTTGTTTATCAATATCCATGTTTTCATCATCTATGTCAACATTCAGCACATCATTATTCATAGTTTCAATAGCTTTGACAAATGAAATGCTATGGTTAGGCATGGGGTTGGTAAAGATTTGTAAGTTTTGGTTAGGAGGAACTATGGACTTCTTTCCTTGATCATTAACACTGACTACTGAAAGTCAACCAGAATCAATGAGGTCTTAAACAAGATGTTTAAGATGCTTGCAATGTTTTGTTTCGAGTCTATTTTTTTGGTGATAATGGCAATAAGAATTTGATCTAAACCTAGGAGGTAAATTTTTATTAGGATCGGGTGTTTTAACGAGCGGTAAGGTGATCATTTTTTGTTCTAAAATTTGTGACATTATGTTATGGGGGGTATTGGGTAGGGGAGTGAATTTCCTTTTTGGGTCCCCATAGTTTTAAAGGGTATCACCGCCTTTATAGTAGCTACTTGTATGTCAACATGTTGGGTTGTTTTTTGAGGTGGATTAAGTTGAAGAAATCCTTTATTCTATTTTCTAAAAGGTTGGTAATTGTTTTGGTTTGCAGATTCATATTTTTTGAGGTCAACTAGAGGTGGGCTTTGCTTCACGACTACTAACCAAATTTTGATAATCATGAAGGGAAATACACAAGTGCATGAAGGAGGGAAATTTCATCATGTGGTAAGCTTATCTTGTATCCTAGTTTACAATTTTTCAATGAACATCCTTTGAAGGTGAGAATCAAGGAGCTTTACGTTGATTTGGGAATAAAGCGCTTCATAACGTGAGATGAATTCAGTCACTTTTCTCATCATCTTTTTTCTTAAAACTCATCAATCGGCTAAGGTCAATTTAGGAGTCATATGCACTTGGAAATGGTTTATAAATTCCTCAACAAGTTCATGGAATGAACGAATTGAGTTGTTTGGTAATGAGGAAAACCATTCTAAGGCAGTGTCCTTCAAGGATCTATGAAAAATCTTAGCCAAGAGCTTATCCTCAAGAATAAAGTCACTACATAAGGTGGTATAAGCAGAAACATGGTTAGAAGGATCTCCTTTCCCCCCATATTTCTTGAATATAGGAACTACTATACCTTGTGGCATCGACATTCTCAATATCTCCAAGGACAAGGGATTGCTTTTGACATAATATGTAGGCGGACCATTTTGATTTTGGTTTATGGTGGAAACTTTCTTTTGAAGGGATGAAATGGTTTGAAAATTTTGGTTTATGAGAGGGTCATTGTTTGCATGTTGAGATGGAGGTGTGTATGTGTTTGAGGAACAAGTGAATGGAATACTTATAGGAGGTAAAGTGGTAGGAGACGTGATATGGGATGCCACAAACGTACTAGGAATGCTAGCAGAAATACCAAAGGAAGAAATTACATTATTATTAGGTTGCATTGTTGTTGTAACTTGAGGATTGGTATGGGTAGGAATAGAGGCAATTCTTGTGGGAGGACGAATTTGAGTTCCTCCTTGACTTGTAACATTATTCGAAGGTAAAGGACAACTAGTGGTTGAGGTAAAACATGATCCAAAATTTTGAATTATGTTATGCATAAGGTCAAATCCTTCTTCACTTTTAATCATGCGATGTATGTTATCTATGGCAGGGATAGCAGTGGTTGAAATTTTTTTAGTACTTATTTGATTTTATAGGTTTGCTAAGTCTTCATGAATTTGGATTATGTTTTCTTGTGGAACACTAGCAATCATTGTTTCAACGTTTGTCACACTAGTTGAAGGTAAAGAGTTGTCCAAGGTATGGTCCATACCTAGTAAACTAATGTCAACACTAAGAGTGAAAGAGCTAGATAACCCAAGATCCATGATGATTGTGCTATCGTGAGATGACATGAGTCTTGAACTTCATCTCTCTATAGTATTAGCAATAGGACACTAAGTAGAAAATCTCATACAAGGGACAATTAGGAAAATGCAAGATGCAATGATCAAAAGATGGATGTTATTCTCAAATATGCAATGAAATGAATGGAATATAAACTCTATAAACTGAAATAGAAGAATAAAAATAGCAAACCAAAACACAAAAATAGAGTTTTTAATGCTAAAAAATGTAGTCTAAAATCTGAAAGGGAACTAAATAGCCCAAAGGGGTGCATATGAGTCCCAAATAGGTTTTTTTATGGTTTCAAATGTTGAATAAAAATCGCTTCATAATACCTAGAAATTAGGAAAAATCTCTTGTATTGGGACTAAATCACCTAGATGGGCGTATGAGTCCTAGTTTAGGGTTTTTGCATGAATTTCAAAAAATTCTAAGTGAAGGTTATGTTTTCTAGTTTGTATGATGTCTAAACTAAGTGAAAATGTAGATTTTAGATGAAATTTAATTATGCAAGATGTAAAAAAGCAACCTATATGCACTTTCACTAATATAAGATCCCAAAATCCCTAGATACCAATTAACTAATGCAAACCTTGATGCAAATTTGACATAGGCTAAATCTAGGATGATGATGCAATCCAAATCAGAATTAAGATGTTCTAAATGTAGGTTCACCAAAATGAAACAACAAAATTAGGGATCCTCCACCTAGATGGAAGATGGAGTACAAGGGATGGATGGTCCTATTTCACTATTGTTTCACTCAAGGAGACCCTAGAGATCTCAATCCAAGGATGTGAAGAGGAAAGAGACCTACAATAGGGATGTCCTAGGGTATTTTTAATGATTAAAGAGGGGTTTACCACCAAGCTAGGGGTCAGAAAGACTAATACAATGTAATATCTAATGATAAAGACTAATGATATGCAAAACTTCACTAAATGACCTAGAAATGTATGTACAACATAATAGAAAGCTAAGAAACCAAAAATGTGCACTTGGAAACCTGTAGCAGCCTGAATGAAGACTTGAAATCTTGAAAATACTAAAATTAATGTCTACTAGGAGTCATACGCTAGTCTAAGTGATTTAGTCCTAGATTAGGGTTTCTGAGTAGGAACAAAAATCTGGCAAAGTTATGTCTAGAACTCTTGAAAATTGGAAAATGACCTATACTGGGACTCATATGCTAGAAGTGATGTATTAGTCTAGTTTGAATTTTTTGAAGAATCGGGACCTAAATTTTCTCTTCAATCTCTGCTATGTCTTCTCAACTTGATTTCCAGGTCTAAACTGTTGAATTATGCACTGTAGATGTCTTCCAATGATCTTCTAAACAAGGTGACAACTTGGAAAAAATTGCAACTTGACAACTTCTTTCAAATCTTTCTCTTCAATATGCCTTTGACCTAGATCTACAAATCACACACTAAAGAGAGGGAAAAATGTTTCTTTTGTTATTGGAAAGGGGTTTGCCTTAGTCAAACCCCATTTTCGTAATCAAACTCTATAATGAAATCAAATGAAATGAAGGGATGATGAATGAACAAAATGATATATTGCAACTCACCAAACCTTAGCAATAAAGTGTTGAAAACATGCATGAAATGGCTCCAATGGATGTAGATCTTGACTCTTTCTTGAATGATATAGATCTTGAATTGAATTCTTGCTTGAATCATGAAACCCTACATCACAAATGTTAGCTAAAAAACAAACATGATGCATGAAGACTTTTACATGATGTTTGATGCTTGAACAATGCTCTAAAACACTTGATAATCAACCCTTGAATGATCTTGAATGATTTTTTAAGCCCTTGAATGCTCTTGTAAACTCCAAATGCATGAATACTTGATGATCTTATGAATTCTTAGGATGCTAGAATGAAAATGAGTGAAATAACCTTGTATTTACACTTGTTTATGCCAAATTTCCTAAAATTACAACACTACAAGCTGACATCAGATCTAGGAGAATAAAATCCCACAAAGAATTTGAATGTAATTTAATTTTAAGCCACATGGGACTCATATGCTAGAAGTGGTGTATGAGTCCCATTAGGCTAGGCTATGGGACAAATTTTTCAAGAAATGCTTAGATTCATGTAAAATCTAGATCGGGACCCTAAAACTTAGGTGGGACCCATATGCCCAAGTTGGTGTATGAGTCCAAGATCACTAAATATGGGTCATACAATCCAAAAACACATGAATTATGATTGGATTTTGGTTCATGTCAAGATTAATCTTAAAAAGATGTATTAATTAAGGCTTGTGGATGAAAAATTAGGCCAATTAAAGCATAAAGAAGCCCAATTTATTAATGAAAACCATAGATTGGTGTGAAAGTGTGGTACAACACCTTAAATGAGGTATAATTAGGTCCATTTAGTTCACAAGGGCCCAAGACCTAATGTAAATGTGTTAAACACATTACAACATTAAATCAAGGCAACATTAAGCTCATTTTATCAAGGGCCTAAGAAAAAGGGAAAATGCAAAGGGATGCTTTTTCTATTTCCACAATAATCTATTCAAAATGACCTCCTTACACACAAAAAATCAAGTATGCACCAAAGTTAGTTTACAAGAATATGTTGGAACACAACAATCTCCTAAGTAGATATTAAAATTTTAATTCTTAAACATTTTGAGCATACTAGCTTCTTAATAAAAATTTATGTGTAGGTTGAAATATGAGATATGGAAATTTAAATAAGCACACAACCAAGAAACACATAACACAAGGTATATGTGGAAAACCCAAGATGGGAGAAACCACGGTGAGAAATGTTGCTAGGAGCTATTGTCCTAATCCAACCTCACAAAGAAACATTATGTTACAAATTTTAAGGGAACCAACCCTAAAGAGACACCAATCCTCTATTCTGAGCACCCACTCAATTATCTAATGGCACCAACCAATAAGATTTACAACATAAAGTATTATTACAATTTGTTCATCAAGAACACAAATTAATGTTATAGCTTACTATGCAACTACTCAATTTTTTGTTGTTTCCACAACAACTCTCTTCATTGCTCTGCACCCCTATGTTTTTCTCTATTCTTATTCTTTTCTCTTAGTGCATTATCTATCCACCTCAATGCACCCTCATACACCTTCTACAACTCTATGTTTTCTTTACAGTGTATTCTTTGTCTACCTCAAGAGCCCAGAATACCTTCTACACTATACACTATATCTTCTCTCTTCTCATACAGTTACCACTCAATTCAATAATATGATCATCTATTTTTTCTATAGTTGCTCATCATCAGTGATTTCCTCAGGATTCTCTACCATTTACAAAACTTTTGTTAGGGTTCTAGGATATCTTCTTCATTGCCATGCTTCTGCATTAAGCCATGCAACATTAAATTTTGTTGTAGAGAATGTTTTAAGAGTAGCAATCTACTCAACCCTAAGATTAGATAGCATTTAATTTATTCCTCTGTTCATTTGCTTTGATTTGATCTTCATCATCTTAGCAATCTATGTCACCGCTTAGAAAAATCAAATCTTCACCGACATTGGTTATAGGTGTAGTTGATTGAATTATTTTTTTTCACTGAGTTGATTATCAATCAAAACCCTATTACCACAAACTTAGTTGTTTGATATCTTCACATTTGAAATTGGTTCATCGATCCTATCTCTTCACACCATGATCCAACGTTCCATTTTCATCATCACACCTTTAAATCCTCATCGTTAGATAAGCCTTCCTTTAAATCTCCATCGTTGATCATGTCTTTTATGATCATCACATGTTGCTACTTTATTTATAAACATCATGAAAACAAGAAATATTAAAGAAAACTCGAAGGCTAATAAACTCTAATGTAATCTAAAGCTAAACAACACAGCACAAAGGAAATTATAAACATAAACAAAGATCGATCTCACCCAGTATCTACATCCTTCCATGAATGGCCTCGATTTTCCTCCATTTCGCCATGATGGTATTCTTGCCCTTATATTTTTATTATGTGTGCAAGTATAGCCTTGATGTCATTGATTATAGCAAAATATTGAAGATTAAGAAATGCTTCCAAAAGTCATAATATTTTGGGAAGAGTTGAAATGATGAAATACAGATCAATTTATAGAAAATTGATTATTTGAATGATAGGCCAAGATTGAAAGATAAACGAATGATTCAAATTAAAAGATTGGACATGCATTGAGATAAGTGTTAGTACTCACATGAGTGATAAAACCTAGAAGATAGAGATCAAGATTAAATAATTATTTAATCTCTAGTTGAAAGTATTCAAAAATTGGAAGAATAAAGATTACATGCAAAGATGAGGATTAGCATGGAGGAAACGGTTTGCTTGAATGCACAAATGAATTGAATTAATTAAATAAAGTTATTTAATTAATAAATGTGTGCATGCAGAAGAATTAAAACAAGATAACTAATTGATTAAGACAAAGAGTCTCTTCGTTAAAAACAACCAAATATTAAATCAAGAGATGATTGACTAATTTAAATAGATCTAAGTCAAGTGGGAATGAATACTTAGATAACTTAAACGATCATCCAAATATAGAATAATATGTCAAGAGTGATTCTTTTATGAATTAAATGATTATTTAATTCAACATTCGACATTTAGGGATTAATTAAATAAATAAGATTTATTTAATTGAGTAAAGAAAAGGTTAAATGAATAATTAAAATATTAAAGTATTTATTTAATTATAGTTGAAACTATGATAAAGAAAAATTAAATAAGAATTTATTTAATTTAAAAAAGAAGATAAATTTAATTAGTGATGTAATTAAATAAAGAACGTTTATTTAATTAATCAGGATAGAATAAAGATAATGTGAATTAATTAAATAATTAAAGTTATTTAATTAATAGATGATTAAATGTTAAAGTGAATTAATTAAATAATTAAAAGTTATTTAATTAATATATGAGAAAGGACTTTAGAAAGTAATTAAATAATTGACATTATTTAATCATGACCATGATAATATGAATTATGAAGAAATTGAAGTCGTAGGCTTAGATCAATTTTTAGTGTCTACATTTTTCCCCTCTTTGACTAGAATTTTTAATGTCTATAGCTTCAACATTCATACTTGCAATGAGAGGAACCATGGCGATCACCATTGAATCAATCGCCAAAAAATCTACACCATCCCCCACTATATTGTTGGCAAAAATTATGGGACCACAAAATCTTAGCGGGTTGGCAGGCTAATGCCACCTGTCAAACTCTTGCATCATCTTTCACTAGGACCCACCACACATCTCTCATCATGGGATGGATCTTAATATTTTATTTCACAACAACAATGTGAAGTGACTACATAATATCCGTCAGATCCTCCATGCATTGATCTCAACCATTCATCACTCATCACCCAAGGGCTTCATTTTACTTCACAACATCGATGTGAAGCAACCAAGCTATATATCCTACTATGTGTCTAACTTGGATATTTAGGACCCACTTCTTATATCATGCGTTATCCAATCAAAACTTAGTTTTATCACCACCATTCACTACTACCCTGCTAGGTATAGATAGGGGCCCACCACATGCTCTGCGAGCAAGTGATCATTGTTTGTCTTCCTTGACTTGATCATAGTCGTTGATCAAACTCCATCGCTCATCACTAAACTATAATTCTACTTCAAAGAGATTTTTGTGATGCATGAGACCTTAGCGATAGCCATTGGATATGGAACTATTGAGTGTGGATGTATGATCTTCAAGAAGATACAAAAGTGACACTAATCGGAAAACTAGGTAATGGGGCCAGTCACAATATGATTTTAATGACATAAGTTCATGACTTATGTGAACTACAACCTCCAACAAGAATTCAATGACAAAATATAAAATTTATTGAGGTGTCATTACTGGAACCCTAGGGTTTAACCAGTAAACCCTAATTATGGCCGACAGCATAATTAATTCAATTTTGATTTAATCTTACATCCTCTAGATCTGCACTTCACATTTCTGAGAAGCTCTCAAAAAAACCATATCATATTTGGTCTTTGATTTCTCTCCAAATGATTGGAAGAATTCTCTGCAATTTCATGACAACAATGCATGACAACATTTGCAACACTCTAAGCAACTTTTTGTAAACTTTCCCCACATCTTCCAAAACCAAATTTGCACCATGCCATGTCTCTCCTTAGACATCAATGACATGATTTTATTTCCAAGATCAGTTCCATCTCACTCCTGATCCCCTTTTTACATCATTGACAACAATATGCTAACAACCTCCCCCTTTGTCATTGATGGCAAAACTAAATACTCATCCTTTAATTTATGGTCTGATACCAATTGTAAATAGTAACATTAGTGTTTTGTACCAATTGAACCACTTAAGCAATTAACTCCCCCTTTGACATGCATCTCTTCCATATTTCTCCCATGCTCCCATATTGTACATTTTCTCGCATATCTCCCCCTTTGACATCAATGGAAAAGGGTAGACTCTCCCTAAAAATATACTCCCCCTTTGACAAACAATTCAAAGAGAAAGTGAGGATCCTTGATTATACAACCATCAAGTCATTAGAAATTTTTAAAACCAGTTTTCCTAACTTGATCTTATTTTCCTTCACTAGGTATAAATAAAGTACCAATTAAGCTACCCCTAGATTCATGCCCTATCACTAATAATTAGTGATATGTTGTGGGAGAATTCACTCCCAGCTTTTTCCTTATATATTCAAATTGTTCTTTAGGAAGAGGCTTGGTGAAAATATTAGCCACTTGTTCTTTTGTTGGGACATATTCCATGTTGACCTCCTTGTCTACAATCTTCTCTCTGATGAAGTGATACTTGATGGATATGTGCTTTGTTCTTGAGGGCATCATTGGATTCTTTGATATGTTTATGGCACTTGAATTATCACAAAGAATTGAGATAGGTTCTTTGCACTCAACCTTGATGTCCTTAAGTGTATACTTCATCCATGGTACCTAAGTACAACATGTTGTTGCTACATATCTTGCTTATGTAGTGGATAGAGTGATTGATTCTTGCTTCTTGCTCATCCAGGAAACCAATTTGCTTCCCAAAAATAATGCTTCACCACTAGAAATTTTCATGTCATCTACACTTCCTACCCAATCAACATTTGTGTATGTTTTCAAATAAAAATCTTTTCTCTTGGGATACTACAACCCATAATCAATAGTTATTTTGATATATCTAAAAATTATTTTCATTGCATTGACATGAGATTCTTTTGGTGCAGCCTAAAACCTTGCTACAATAAACACTACTTGCATAATATCTGGTCTTGATGCAGTTAGGTATAGCAAACTTCCAATGATTGACCTATACAACATCTGATTTGCATCTGGTGATTCATCTAATTTTCTTAACTTACAGCTAGTTATCATGGGGCTACTAACTGGTCTATTGTCCTTGATACCAAACTTATTAAGCATTTCCTTAGCCAATTTGGTTTGAGATATAAATATCCCATTCTTAGTTTGTACAATTTGTAAACCAAGGAAAAATGAAAAATCCCCTAACATTGACATCTAAAATTCCTCTTGTATATGTGTAGCAAGTATTTTACACATCCTATCATTGCTACCTCCAAATATGATGTCATCCACATATACAAAAACAATAATCATGTGATCACCTTCTGATTTAAAGTATAGATTTCTATTTGCACATCCTTTCTTGAATCCTTGTTGTTGTAGGTGTTGGTCTAATCTAGAATACCATGCTCTAGGTGCTTGCTTAAGACCATATAATGATTTCCTTAATTTGTACACATAATCATCATCTTTTGATAGTTGAAAACCTTCTGGTTGATCTATGTAGACTTCCTCTTCTAGGTTTCCATTAATGAATGTAGATTTAACATCCATATGATGCACTTTAAATCCTTTATACACTGAAAATGCAAGAAAAATTCTAATTGCTTCAAATCTTTCCATAGGTGAAAATTCTTCTTCAAAATCAATGCCTTCAACTTGTGCATACCCCTTGCACACTAATCTTGCTTTATTTATTTCTAAAGCTCCATCTTCATTCAACTTGTTTCTAAACACCCATTTAGTGCCAAATACATTTTTGCTTAGGGGTCTAGGAACCAACTCCCATGTTTTATTCTCTTCAATTTGATTTAGCTCATCTTCCATGGCCTATATCCAACTTTCATCCTTGCTGGCTTTAGTAAAACAATTTGGTTCAATTTGAGATAGGAGAGAAAAGTTAACTTTGTCTTTGTTTCTTGCAAGTCTCTTCCTGGTTTAAACACCTTCATGTTTGTCCCCAGTTATCTAATCCACTGGATGATCCTTCTACACATACTTTGTAGGTGCCTTCTCAACCTCTTCTTCAAATTATTCTTCATTATTTTCCATGTTTTCTTCATAATCTAATTCATCTTCAAATTCATTCTAATTGGATTTTATATGCTTTATACTTTCATCAATCTTGACATTGATTCTTTCCACAATCTTGTCCAAACTTTTATTATAGCATTTATAGGCGTTGCTTTGGGTGGAATATCCAAGTTCAATATTCCTTCATCACTTCTTGATTCAAAGCTTCCTAGATTTTCACCTTCTCTCTTAATGTGGCATTTGCTTCCAAACACTTTAAAGTGCTTCATAGAAGTAGGCCTACCATACCACAATTCATAAGGAATGCTATCACTATGTGCTCTAATTTTGACTCTATTTAGAATATATATTGCAGTATGAATAGCTTCCCTCCAAAACATATCAGCTAATATAGCCTTATTTAACATAGTTTTGGCCATGTCATCGACAATACTATTCTTTCTCTCAACTACTCCATTTTGTTGTGGAGTTCTAGGTGAAAAATGTTGTCCTTTAATTCCATGTGCCTCACAGTATTGAACAAATTCACTTGAGGTAAATTCCCCTTTTTTGCCTGATCTCAAACATTTAATTCTTCTTCCTAATTCTTTTTTAACCATTTTCCTAAATATCTTAAATCTTTCAAAGATTGTGACTTGTCTCTTAGAAATGTTACCCATTTCATTCTTGTATAGTCATTAGCTAGCAACATGAAGTATCTTTCTCCTTTCAGTCCTCTTGTTCTTGTGGGTCCACACAAATCAATATGAACTAGTTGTAAAGGTTTAGTAGTTGAATATTATTTAGTTAGGAAATTGGTCTTTGTTTGTTTTCCCTACTGACATTCTTTGCATATGATGTTTGCAGGCTTGGTTATTTTAGGCATGTATCTTACCTAGCCCTTTAAACTTACTTTCACTTATCAAAGTTTATGTGGCCTAATCTTCTATGTCATGGCCATCTTTCATCATCTTGTCATATCAAACAACTTTGACCCTTTACTTTAGAAAGGTTATAAATATTGTTGTCAATTCTCAATCATTGCCTTACTGATTTTCCATTCTTTCTTATTTTCCATCCTTTTGAATCAAAGATGACCTTATAAACATTGTCACACATTTGGCTCACACTTAGCAGGTTGTGCTTCAATCCTTCCACATATAAGACATCTTTAGTGGGATTTTTACCATCTAAGCTCAAGATGCCTTTACCACAGATCTTGACTATAGTGTTATCACCCAAATTCACAGATCCTCCTTTACATTTCTTGAGTTTTTTGAACTTACTTTTATCTCCACTCATGTGCTTGGAGCAGCCACTATCTATCACCCAAAGATTTTGCTTCTTGGCATGCAGTGTTGTCTTTGCAATCATTGATTGTGTGGAGCTTTCTCCTTTTTCTTTTCACACCTTCTTAGATTTATTTTCTATATTTCCTTCCATAATTTCATATTCTTTTTTTACTCTAAGAGGTGGATCTTTCTTTTTCTCATTTTTTATCATTTGGTCTTGTAAACATTGTTCTACAATTTTTAGCTATATGAAAATTATTATAGTTATAACACACTACATTCATATCCACTAAAGAAGCAAATGGATTCTTGCTTACAAAGTTTTCACTCCTCTTAGCAATGACTCTACATTCTCTAGCCCTATGACAAAACTAATTACACGTATAACAATATCCATAAAATTATGAAGAATACTTGGTCATAGCATTTTGTGCTAGATGAGGTGATCTTTTGTGCATCTTCTTTCTTGTGTTTCTCGCCCTGGTGAATCAGTTAGCATCAACCCTTCTAAAAGTCTTCCTTCTCTTCTGATGATCAAGTGTTGATTGGTTATCCTTCTTGTCTATTGTAGGCTTCTTTTGTTCTTTAATTTTCTCTACCTTTGCAAATTCTTCTATGAATACACTCCCTTTGAAATCTCTTTCATCAACTGAATGAGACTTTTCTCTTGCTCTGAATCTTTTGTACAACTTTGAAAACTTTTCTGTGAAGGTACTCTTCCCTTTCTCAAGACCTTGTTTGGGTTTTTCTTTGTTTGAGGGCTTCTATGTGCTCAATAGCTCATGCAAAATATTTGAGCCACTTTTCAACTTGAGTCCTTTCTCTAATTGCTCTTTTTCCTTTTATAAATCTTTTCTTAGAGAAATGATCTCTTCCTCAAGCTTTATACATCTATCAACCTCATATTGTAGCTTGGATTTAATCACATCCTCTACCCTTTTGGTTCCTCCAGTTGTAACTCCAAATCTACCACATTTTGGGTAGATTCTTCTAGATCCTTAGTTTTTCTAACTCTTTTTGTGTAAGTTTCTTTTGTTGCTTGTTCTCCTTTTTTAACTTCTCAATCTCATCTCTAAGATCATCAATCTCCTCTAGAGCACAGATGATTTCTCCTTTTACGTCAATCTATCCTTCTTCTTCACCTTCTTCATGAATTTCTTCTACCTTCTAATCCTTTTGTTCCTCAAATTCTTTTTCCATGAAGATAAATTCATTTTCTCTCACAACAAAAGCACAACTTTGTTCATCATCTGAGCTATTGTAGTTTTCTGATACATCACTATCCTTTTGGATGTATAGACTTTACTTTTTTCTGAAAACTTAAGGTTGGAAATTTCTTGTTGCCTCATGTATGCCCAGTGTATTCTTTGGAATCTTCTCTTGAGAGTTATGATCTTCGCGCTTGTACAAATCTAGTTGGGGGTGTCATTTGTCATGAGAAGCTTCTATCTTCCTCGATCTTGCACTCTCTTCTCAGTGATATGGTGCATGACTTGGTAGCTACACACTCTTCCATGTTCCTATCCCATCTTTAAGCCCTGAGGCCAATGTTGGGGTGTCAATTGGAGGACAAGTTGTTTTTTGTTTTGTGAATTTTAGTTCCTATTTAAACATTCCTTGGTGGATCCATTTTATGAGCCATATTTCTCCCCTCCTTTGGATCTTTCCTCCTCTACAAAGAGGGGTTTGACAATTCCTGGTTTGCTCAGGATTTTGGGTGATGTGTATCTTCTTCCTCTTGCTACCCTTGATATTAAATATTAGCATCTCAGTTGGTGTTTTTTGAAAGCCTTCTTAGGTATGCGTGTTGCTTTTTTTTCTCTTCTAGAAAGGCCCATTTTTCTTGACCCTTGTAATTATCTACTTTCATTTTTTTATGTTGGCTCCCTCTGTGATGTAATTTCTTGTATACCTTGCTCTCTTTGACTCATGTAGTCTAGAAATGTATTTGATCTTACATGAACTTTAATAAAAAAATCTTTATAGTGGCTTTTCCACTTTTACCCAAAAAAAAAAAAATTGTATCAAGCTAACATCTAAAAATAATATTTGAATCCATATTACCCTTACAAGCATGAGTAGGTTCTTGTAATGACTCAAATTGAATACCCTACAAATTTCCCATTAAAAATTATCCTCATTTTATTTTTCATCTATATAACATGTTCCTAGGATTTATTTAGCTCATCCTTGTCCCTTTTTCCAAATTTGAGTGCCTACAATTTCTATGTTTTTGTTTAAATGTTCTTCCTATAATAATTTTATTTTAACTTCACCTTACAATGCTAATTATGAATTTTCTCCCAAATGAAAACACAATTGCATACGCATAGATATGCAATCGCATTAGGGTCATCCCACAATAGTGTGTCCCACTTCTTGGGAAAAGTGAGACATTGGAATTAACATTTTAAAATAGAGTTTCACTTTCTGCCATCTTTAGGAACTAAACCATTAAAAGTTTGAAGATGGTATGAAATCATGTTTTTTTGAGATTTTTTATGTAGATTGTAAAAAAGATGATTTGTAAAAATATTTCCATAAGTTTTAAAAACTTATTTTCATATTTAATATCATTTTTCAAAACTTAAATTTATATCATGTATCACATAACTTTTTTTTTTAAATGATACTTATATATTCTTTAACATAGATTGGTAACACAAATATTTAGTGCACTTGATTTTTCTCATAATAGTTGTTGTATATTTTAGTTCAAATATATATATAGGTATGATTTATTATAATTTATACATAGATTTATTCCACATCATATAATTATATATATATATATATATATATATATATATATATATATTCTTTATTGAAATAGAACATCAATACTTAGAGCACAAGCTTTTTAGAGTTTGTTGTCCCTATTTTTTTTATTTTTCTACTTGTGTGAAACAAAAACTTTGATGTTTAGTGAGAAACCTATGTTCACAGGAAGTAGAAAGAAAATATAATAATCAAATCAAATATATACAAAGCTATAATTTTTTAAAAGATTATAATAAGGGCTACATACTCACAAAATGGAATTTCTAAATGACTTCATTTAATCAACCAAAATGTGAAGGAAAACTATATTTTTTGAGCATTTTGATTCTAGTGCCAAGGAGACTCCATTGAGGTTTAATTTAAGACTAGTGAATTTTACCCATCAAGGTTTGATCTAAATGGATTTAATGTAAACCTTTTCAAGTAAAACCCTTTATATGGAACCACTCAAGGCTTAAATCATTAAAAATTCAAAAAAAAATGCAATTTCATATAAAATTAGGATGTCGCATAAGTGGGATACACTATTTTGGTAGCACACATTATCATCCCATGATAGTATGATTTTAGAAGCTCATTATATTAAGAAAATATAGCCTATGGAATTCCAAATTGGTGACCTTGTACTCAAAGAGAATCAAAAAATCTATAGGACAAAGAAAAGAAAGGGAAACTCATGCCTAATTGGTTGGGTACCTATCTCATTATAGTTAATCATATATCTAGTGTGCATCAATTGGTTGTTCCAAAGGGAAAACCCTTGGATGAACCAGTCAAACTCATCCACCTCAAATTGCTCTATGCCTAAATATGCCCTATATTCCACTTTCAAAAATTAGAAAATATAAGAAAAGTAAAATATTTCCAAAAATAGTAAAGAGTAATTCATCCTATGGTTAAAATTCCCATGCCTCCAAAAAGTACCATGGTAAAAAACTAGAAAATGGTACCATGGGTAGTAGATAGATCTATTATCTTACGAGTCATCACACTACTTCCATGTGCCATTACCATCACATTACCCTATTACCACCATCCCCATATCCTAACATTATATTCCATCCTTCCTATCCACCCCATCATATTCTTAGTTCATCATTTTTAAGTTTGGATAATATCTCATATATGAGCTTCATGCATGAATCTATTGGCATATCCTGCTAATCCTTATATGTGATTACAATCTTCGTACCCAACATACCAAGATAAAAACATAACCAACATCCCTTGTACGCATTGTATACATTTTAAATAGTGTAATCTCATCCATCACCATCTAGGTTCATCCTTTTTTATCTTTGTCCATGGATCCCATTCTTGTGTATATCCATGTGTTATCTTGAAATCCCCACAAATCAGTATTTTCAACATTATCCAATAGTCCATTTTGGTCATATATTGTGGTAAATTTTTGCATCTTAAGTTTTACCCATTCATGCTTTTCCTTTTCATGATATATCATCCCTAGAATCAAATAACATCCACCCATCCATCATCTTTTAGAAAATGGTAATTGAGGTGTATTTCGCTTTCTTGTTACTTTGGATTAATTTTATATTTTTTTGGATTCCTAACTTACCTACTCAAGGTCTCCATAATCCTTCATATCATGGCGTTCTTTGATTGGTAAAACTAGGGGCAATTTTTTAAATTTTCTATGTCATGTTTGTATGGTTATCCCACATTGTACCCACCAAGTCCCATCAAAACCTTGTGTTATGCTAAGGAATTCCTTATGTTTTTTGTTTCTCAACATCATATCCACCAAGGTCCCCTTTGTTGAGTTATTCTTATGTGCACATGATATGAACTTACCCAAGTTCCTTATACCTTGGTACATAGTATCTCATAGTATATAAAATTAAGTTCTTAGTATATTTTAGTTCAATTACTGTATTTAAAATCCACCACCTTATCATATCCCCCACGCACTTACCCTATTATTATTGTGTATTTGCTTAATTTTTGATCCCATGTGTATTTCATTTTCCTCGTTCCCATATTTATTCATTTATCTTCTCTTTCACTCATGCCACTCCCATGTTATATGTACCATGTCATGACACCTACATCCACAGATCATCGTATGTCATTTCATCTATCATAAATCTCCACATTATATATTATATTGATTTTATATTAATATAGATTTGTTAGTTTAATAATATTTTTATCATGTATCATAAATCATCATATTATCCATAAGGTTCATTTTAGGATAATTTAGATTTATTATTCTAAGAATATTTTCTCATGATCATTTTAGTATCCTTAGGTTCATTTTAGGTTCATTTTAGATTGATTCAAACATATACATAATCATCATAATAAACATATACCATACATTATTTATCTGTAAACATCACCATTATCACCACATACATTAGACATCCATCAACATACATGAACTCATATTCATCATAAAGATCCATCTAGATATGCATCATAAAACATCTACAACTAAATCATAATCATATAACCATACATCATGTACATCATAAACGTATGTGTAACGCATCATAAGTATAACCATTAGTATGTCAAAAAAATAATTCCATATCATGTGTACAAATATGTCATGGAATAAATTTATAAATAAATGTTTCTCATAATTACGTTGGCTCCATAAAGTATCCATAACCAAAAAAATTTCCTAATGTATCTACCAAAAATGTCTCCACCAATTTGGCTAGTTATTGTTGCCTTATTTTGATTTTACTAGGAATATTTGTAATCCCCCTAGCCCTATTGGTGGTAGTGGTGATGGCACCATAGCTATTGATTCTAACCTCACTAATCTAGACCTAATTGACTTTGATTTGCTCGAGTGGTTTCTCTCCATGAAGATTGACACATTTTGACGTTTTGATACTACACTCTCATATAGGTAAATTAATATTAGGCCTCTCATGAAGCTTTAACCACCTCAACTACCATGTGTAACACACTATTGTCACCTACCATCCCCCTCATAATATCTTTCTTTGTCATTAACCTCACCGCATCTACCTATACGCTTTGTAGTTGTTTAGATATTACAATCTCTCTCAAACTTCTAGGTGTTCCATGCCAAAATGAGGTGTATTATCTCGACCTATAGGTTATATTTTTCATCCTATAACATGTTTATCTCTTCTCTTAGGACATCCACCTCACTCAATTCCTTGGCCAAGTGCTCCTGTAAATCCCCATGTATCATGTGGAGGTCTCTATATAAATGTGTCAGCATACATTCCCCCATGCAAACCATATCCTATTCATTAGTACATGAACATCAGCCACACATTCAACTAACCCTACTAAAAAATTTCTCACTTTTATCGGGTAAAAAAAAAAATTCTAACATGATCAATCATCACAAGTGTCATATCTAGCATCAATCCCTTATAGCAGTCAATATCTAGATGTTTTCCTCTATGTGGCACATCTTCCCTCCCATATATCCAATAACACATCCAACCATTTTCTTATGGTGTATACCAACCACATCCTAATTGGAAACCTCAGGATCCTTAAAATATCCTCCATAGTTATTGTAATCTCCCCCATAGGGAGATTAAATGTATTTTTCTAGATAACCTCCATCTCTTAGCTAGAGCAGTCAACATGGTCATATGTGCTTAGATGGTAAACATCCAAGCCACATGATATAACCCACACGCCCTCAACAAATCTTAGTCAACATCATGGAATCTATCTATCAACCTAAGGATCATTGATCTCCTCTCTTGTGTGATAATTGGCCTTAGTGGCACTTGCACATCCAAATCATTCATTAGCATGCCCTTCACTTACCTTATCCAAACAACCAAAAAAAATCATATCCCTCCTATCTTTCCCTTCTTTTTCTCTCAATGGACTCATTGAAACATAGAGTGCATCTATTGTTCCTTGGGTTGACCTATTGAACTTAAATGGATTTTCCAATTTCCCCCACGCATCCATCAATTTTGGACACATTTGTTGAACCTTAATAGAATTTTCTCTTTTCCAACATATTCGTTAATTTTCAATAGATTCACCAAAAATCTAGCAAGTTCTCTAAAGAACTTTGCATTCACTAATTCTTCAATCAAAATTCATCTATCCCTACAAAGACCCATCAAATCATGATTAGAAGATGCATCCCATGTTTTTTTATACCTCAAATTAATGACTCTACACTACCCCTAAAGGAATTTTTTGGATATGTAACTATCCATCCACTCCATCCAGTTACCCACACCTTCTCAACCAATCTACATGATGCTCCAAAGCTGGTAAATTCACCACCATTGCTTTGCTCCTCTTCACTCCTCTGCACCAATTTACTATTTCTTAGGGTAAAATTGAATATTTTCTACCCCCTAATCCTATTTATTCACCACTAATCACTCTTTTTTCCACCATTTATACATCCTAACTTTGTTCTTCTCCATTTCTTTTTCATTCATCCTCATTTTTTCTTCTCATTTTGATTTTTCTCCCATTTTTTTATTTTGAGAGGCTATCTAGGCCCCCTTTCATTTACCTGCCCTCTTGAGGAGGCATCACCATCCTAATAATTTTTCCTCCATCCCTTCTACAATGGGTCATCCATTTCACTCTATTTTTCTTAATGCGACCCTTTTTTTAAATAGCATTATTTTAATGTCATTTCAAAGAGGGGGAAATGTAGATGTACCTAAAATTGATAATTCACATTTGTTCAGTTTATTCCAATTATTTTTTTTCCTGACTCACATATTAATTAAATAATAAATAATATTCTCAAGATTTAATTAATATTCTTGTAACAATTCTTCTATCATATTCTTCATCTAATAATAAAAAATTTATTCATCCTAAGCCTAAGTTTAACAAATAATTATTTTATGTTAACAAAAGTTTGAATTGAGGGAGGATGGAGCACGTTGGCGGTAAGAGGAGCGAAGCCAGAGTTTTTAATTCGTCAGATGGAGATGGAGAAGAGTTAGAGGATGATGATGCAGATTTTTTTCTGCCTGTGTTTGCACGTTCTTTCTCCCATCTAGGCTTGGTCGGCTTGGCTATTTTTGTCAGAGGTTTCTCTTGGCTATTACTTTGGTGGATAAAGGCTCTTGTTGTGCTCAAGTTGGGTGAGTATGTTGTGGACCGAGCCTGTTATCTTTTCTACGTTAGGTTCCTGAGTAGTATGGATTTCCCTGATGGTGTGGTTTTACCTGGGGCTCTTTCTACCTTTTCTTGTGATGGACAGGTGTTGGCTGTTGTTGGAGGCTCATGCCCCTGCTGTGAATCTTGTAGTTCTAAGGTTTCTAAATCATCTTTTGGGTGCAACGTGGTGGCTTCTCTGTCTCCTCTCTTGGGGTCGTGTGCTGCTTATTTCCTATTCTATGGCTCCTAGTGGGATGAGGATAGGTCTATGCTTTTGTTTTTGGGCTTCAGTTGTTTGTTTGGGTCAGCTCCTATGTTTTTTTTTTAAGATCTTATGAAGCCGTTAAATTGGAAGTTCCTAATTTTGGTTGGAGGCTGGGTTTATCCTTCACTCTCTGGTGTTCCTCCTATACAGTTCTCTTGGCTTTCTTTCATGAGCTTGGTGTGCCTCGAGAGGGTTGTGCTCCAAGGTTTATCTACTTGGGAGGTTGTTGGGGATGTGGTGGTTTCCCTCCTTGATGTTGCTTTGGTTGTTCTTCGGGTTTGTGTTGGGTGTTCCCTTGCCTGGTGTGGTTCTTGTTGGGTTTCTTCTTGTGGGAGGTGGCTTCCTCCTTGTTCTCTCTAGTTTGTGGGGAGGCTATGTTGCCTCTATCATTGTGGCTATTCTTGTGGTTGAGTTGTGTTTTGTTAAGTTCGTTGCTTATGATTATGGCTCAGTTCTTTTGTCTCCCTGGGTTTTTGATTGAAGATTATTTTGTGGGGAATTCTATGTTTGTTTTTTGTTCTAGCTCCTTGTTGGGATTTTGGATTTTGGGTTCTCTTTTGACTCCTTTAAATGGGTTGCTCCTATTGTGTATCTTGTGTGCCCATGGTCTTTTGTGGAAGGGTTTTCTTCTCTTGTTGGCTCATCCTCTCGAGTTGCCAATGGTTGTCATGTATTTCATTGTTGAAGGTTGGGTGGCTTCTTTCTTGTTTCTCTAGTATGTGTCTTTTATTGAGGTGAATACTTCTTATGCTATGGTGGAGTCCTCTCTTTTATAGGTAGAGAGGGGGCCTATGAATTTTTGGAGGCATTTCCCAAGCTATTGGCTTCTGCTATTTCAGTACCTATTTAGGTGGTTTTTGTTTCTATGGAGGTGGAGTTGTTGTTACAGTGGGGTTGTAGTGGTGGCAAGGTTTTTTATGACATCTACTCCTATCTAGAGGGGAGCCTATTCCTATTGAGGTGGACTGTGATTTGGATTTTTGTGTTTGGTGGTGCTACAAGAGGTTCTACTCTGCTTCTTTCTAGTTGGGGTCTAGCTATGACCATGTGATCAATGGGTTTAAGATCCTCATTAAAACCTGGTATGTTCATGGACATAAGTGGGTTTCAAGTTCCCATTTAAACTTGGTTTGGGTCCAAGTTCCCGTGTAAAACTTGGATTTGTGGGTTTAAGGTTCCCATCAAAATCTTCTATTTTGTGCAAATCTAGATTGTCTTGTTGTTTTGATTTTGATCTGTTGTTGGTTAGCTGTTGATTGTCTTTGTTGATTCCTTGTGCAGCTTGTTCTTCTTTGTGTGGGTTTTGGGTCCCTATCAAAACCTATTTGTAAATGGTTTCGAGTCCATTCAAAATCTATAGTTTTGGGTCCATTCAAAACCTATTGTAAATGGTTTCAGGTCCATTCAAAACCTTTTTTTCCCCCTTAATCAAAACAAATAATTATTTTATAACAATTTCCATAAACCATCATTACCCCTTAATCTTCATCTAGTCAATTGCATATGGCTAAATCAATGAATAGGTGAGGATTTGACCACCCAAAATCCCCACAAAATTTATTTTTCCTCCAAAGTACACTCAAGGTATGGTTCAACCTTAAATGCCCCAATTGTTAATGCTTCCATGTACCTTGGAAGCATGGGTTTATCTTCCTCTTTTTCATAAAAGGAAAATTTAAATTCCCCTTTCTACCCAAGAGCATGGGTGATTAAAAAACCCACCTTTATGGGTAACCTTCCATGGTACTTGGAGGTACCTTCAAGTACCTTATCCAAATCCCATCCATCCACTAGCTCACATTCTCAATCTCATCAATTGATCCTCCATTAATATTGGATCCTCAACTTTCATCCAACCACCACTTTCCATTGGTTACACTCTCTTTTTTTGAGAGATATCAAACGGTCTTAGCCCTTAAACTCTCAACTTAATCCTAACCCTCCATCAATTATGCCAAAATCTATAAATACAACTTCATCCAATTTATTGTTTACACCAACCATGAATGCAATGGTATGTTTTTGAAATTTTGATCACACATCCAAAAATCTAAGGGAAAATCCACTTAGTTGTGCAAATAAGGAGTCTAATATGGAGTATATTGTGTATTTTATGTTTTAGATACATTTCTTAATGACTAATATGAGATTTTGTAACTAATTTTTTTTCACTTTAATGTCTTAAGTTGTCCACTCATAGCACAATTTACTTGCATATAATTATCATTTTGAGCATTAAAATAGGCCTCATATTCATTAATTTTTATCCTTCTAGAATTTAAGTGAGTACTCCTTAATGGTTCATATTAGGATCTCAAACAACTTTAGGCATAAACAAAGGATATGAAAATAAATCTCAAATGTATATTTTTTAGATTCTAAAATCAAATAGATCAAAATTGAAAGTGGAACCAGTTGAAATAGTAAAAGTCATGAATGAAAAGGATGTTAAGTGATTTAGATTTAAAATTAAGATGTAAATATAAAAAATTGGCATATCTAAAAAAACGAATAGGAATAAGAAACCCTAGAAGTAGAATGTACATTACAATGTAAGATTGGATGGGTTCACCAAAATGTAAAGGAAAGAAAACTTTCCTTAGGGATTATCTAAGAAAATTAATTGCCTAGAATTAGGTACAATAACTGTTTTCAATTGAAAATTAAAAATTGGATAAGTGATCCTTTCTATTTTGAGAAATTAAAAGAAGTGAATAGATGTACTTAGCTCGATTACTAAAGAATGAGTATCTTGAAAATATGATCTCTCTATTTGATGAATGTCTTGACTTATATACCCCCGCTCTTGACTATTAAGGGTCAAATCAGACTTGTCTTATATTTCTAGACATGACTTTGCTTGTGGTAGACTTTTGTCATGTCCCCTTTCTAAATTTAGCACTTTCTATTTTTAGAAATCCCAATTTCCTAAAATAGTAGATCAGGTCCTCTAGATGAACCAGGAAAGTTGATATTTCAATTTGAATAAATTAAATAAACTATTGTGACAAATTAATTAATAATTGTGAAATTTTTTTGGGGACCAAATTGAATCGTGGCATTTTGGGGAAGTGCATTTGTTATGGAAATTGGCTTTAATTGGGTGCATGGCACAAGTTGAATTTAGAAAAATAAATTTAGAGTGGAGTTATGATGAAGGAACACTTGGAAACAAGGGGTTCTTTCTTGGCATGCAAGCATCCTCATATTGGGCAAGGGATTTTGGCACCCAAGTTTGGATGGAAATTTTTTTTATTTTATATCTATTTTGTGTTGCAAGCTCATGTATTCTACTTTGGAAATTTCACAAGCTTATGTTATTCTTCTTTACAGGATGAGAAACCATAGGAGTGACCTTCCAGGTTGATAAACCAGGGAGATAGAGATTTGTAGGCAGTTTTTTTACAATTCTTCAAAGCCAATTTCATCCCGAGATTGTAGTTGTGCTTCATAAACTTTATTTTGTACATTGTTATAGGATCTTGTTGTTATTTTCCTTAGGTTTTGGTTCATAGTTTGTAATGAAAAAATTGTTGTTGTTAGCAACATATTTATGGTTTAATTTTCTATAGTGAATAGTCCCATATCATATATATTTCAGATTCTACTTTCATTTTCCAAATCTGGTGAATTTCTTAGTGATTGTTGTTGTGCTTGAGAGCTCTAGTTTTGAGGGTTATTTGAAATTTGTAATAGAAGATATGTGGAATATCAAAAGTTCCATTTTTGAGTTGTTATAATGCCATTTATTTATGTAAAACCATCTATTGGTAATTTATATGAATATGCTAAGTGTTTGGATACTTATTAGAGCAATTTTGTATGTATCCAATTTCACTGTTTGATGCAAATTACAAATATGAGTAAGATATTATTTTATTTTCAAATCTAATATAGTCTCCAAAAAATGATATTACAACTTTTCCTCTATCATTCATGTAATTTTTATTTTCCTACTCAACTCTTCCTAATGATATGTGACTAGTGATATTTAAAAATTCCATGTGCAAATGGCTATTGTTTCATTCCAAGAAGATAAGTTCTCCTCGAATCATTTCTCTTTTACTATAAACAATAAAAGTGTGTTGTTATTGATTATTCTTTAATGTTCTTGGATGGGAGATGATGCTTAAGAGATGAGAGATTATTCAATGTGTGAGGATGTAAAATGAATGCAAAAAGAAATGTAGGTTTAAATACTAACACATAACATCAAAATCATAAAAATGTACATGTTTAGTTGGCTCAAGATAGAAAAATAAAGGAAGGCGATTGACCAAATTTTTATTTTTATTTTTGAAATGACTAGGTTTATGTCCATGGCCATGACCACTAGGTTAAAATCACAACTCTTGAAGTGGCATGAAATAGCAAAGTGATTAGATCTCGATGGCTAATGTTACATGGATATGTATAGGGATAATTTTAACAAATTTGATAAATTTGTTGATAAGGAGGATATATGGGAGTATGTGCATATATGAATAAGGTAATTTATGAGAATAAATATATATTGAGACAACTAAAATCAATAGAACAAATTTATTACAATACTACAAAGATAAATACTTACCACTACATAACACTTGTTAAGAATGAACAAAATTTTCAATAGATAAAAACTAATTTTATATTGAAAAAGAATTATATTAAATTTGCATTTTTTATTCTCATTTGTGAGTTGAACTAAAATCTTGAATACAATTTTAAAAATAAATTAAATTAAATATTTCTCTCGAACTACGAGTTGAATAAACAAATAGAGTCAAAGTTAGCTTAAAATAATAACGTGATCATGGGTGGATAGCTTTCCATTGGTTTCAAAAATGTTGGTTGTTAAAGTTTTTTAGAATTAATTGTAAGTGGTCCCCATCCACGTTCGACATGTGTGTAACATGTTCTTCTCCTTCACATTAGCTATGTGTTTATAGATTTAATAATTATCATAATAAACATGAATGAGTTGTTCTCCAAAAGTAAAGTATAAGCATTGAGCCAAAGATGTTACTGAACCAAAGGAAATATAGGTGTCCACCTTTAGGGAGATGGAACTTAAGACCTATTTCGCACTTCAGCTCATTAGGAACCCAATATTCCTCAACCAAGTGACTCAATTAAGGGAAGGAATATGGGTTTCCTTGTGTGATTAAATGGGGGTTCACCATTAAATGAAGCTTCTAAGGAGAAATGCAAACACTTATACACAAAACCCTAGAAACTTGAAAGTATGAAATCAGATTGACAAAGGAGAATGAAACAGAAGAATACCTGGAAGAGTGATGGATTCCAAGCAAGGTCGATAACCCTAAAAAACTAACTTTTAAATCCTACTAGGACTCATACACCAAGATGGACGATTTAGTCCTACTATAGGAATCTAGACAAAATCTAGAATCTTTTGGTGACTGATTAGGATCTACAAAAAACTAACAAAAGTGCTATACTGGGACTAATACACCTAGAGGGGAAATTTAGTCCCAGTGCTAGGGTTTGACTGGTATTTTGTAGCCTCTAGTGATCTTCTATAGCTTTCGTCTTTTTTTATCTTCAAGTCTGGAAGTTTGAATTTTGGCATGTAGGTGAGTTTACGTGAAGATGATGTAACTTCTTGAAAACTTTGAAAACTTTGAAAACTTTGTCTTCAAAGGATCTTCAAGCTCCAATTCACCTAGATCTGCAATCACATATCAAGAGGGAAAAATTTTGTTGTGTTAGGGAATAGGGATTTTTCTTGGTCAAACCCCATTTTGGTAATTAAACCTTGAAATCAAATAGAAAATCATGAAGGCATGATGAATGAAAAAATGCAATGTTGCAACTCACCAAACCCTTGAGAGGCTGCAAACTTGTGTGAAATGGCTCCAATGGAAGTGGATCTTGAATCTTGATTGAATGCTTGCTTGAATCATGAAACCTACATCACAAATGTTAGCTCAAAAACACACATGATGCATGAAGACTTTGGCATGATGCTTGAATCTTGAATGTAGCTCCAAAATGCTCAATGATTTATTGTTGAATGCTCTTGTAAACTCTTGACCTCATAAATTTTCTATTAGGACTTGAATACTTGAAAGCTCAGTAGGATACTTGAATACTTGAATTGCTAGGAGAAATTATGTGAAATAACCTTGTATTTATACTTGTTTATGCCTAATTTCCCAAAATTAGAACACTACAAGCCAACATCAGATCTAGAATAATAAAATCTTGCCAAGAATTTTATTTAAAATAGTTCCAAGTTAAAGCGGGACTCATATGCCAGGTTGGGTGTATGAGTCTTAGTGGCTTAAGCCAGGACACAAACTCCAAGAAGTGTTAAGTTCAATGTAACATTTGAAACCAGTCACTGAGGCCTAGATGGGACCCATACGCCCAAATGGGTGTATGAGTCCTAGATCCTTAGATCTAGAACACATAGCCAAAAACATTAGATTATAATGATTTATTATTTGTTAAATATCAGGATTATCCTCATAAAAATGCATTTAATTAGGCTTGTGGATGCAAAATACGACCAATTAAGGCATAAATGAACCTCATTTTAATAGGAAGGGACCAAACAAGTGTGAAAATGTAAAGGGATACATTTTTCTACACTATATTTAGCCCCCAATTTAGTAAGAGGATGACCTTGTGTCAAACTCACAATAAAGTAGACAAATTCCCATCAAGAGAGGTCCAAGTGTACCAATGTTAGTGAGATAGGACAACAACAATCAAGAGGGATGATCAAGCCCACAAGATCAAGATCCTATGGAAAACCAATAGAGGCACAAAAGAACATGCATGTGAATGATGTATGAAGCAACAACAAGGTACAAACATACACTGTCAAAGACATAAAGAAGAAAGGGAAAAAAGAGGGTGGATCAAGCCTCGACAGTTTGTCCAACACAATGTGGACCAAGTCTTAGGTGTTTGTCCAAAAAATAATTTACAAGTGGAACATGATGCCCACTATGCAAACAAAACACATGCTCACCTAGGCTAGTGGAATCCGATATCCACTAAGTGAGCCCCCAGTAGACACATATGCACGTGGCTGGTATGTGCCCACACACACAAGCAAGTGGCTATGGTAAATTCATGTGTATGGTCAGCTCTCATACGTACTAACCATACCAAATCTATACCTCCTGATAACTTTGATAAGGTGCCACACAACATGAACAATAGGAATTCATGAGGCAAGAAAAAAATTGTATGCTAACACCCATGAATAAACAAGATGGCTCCATAGGAAAGCAAAGTATGTTATGCAAGGTGGCCATATAATGGTTATTGTAAATGAAAAATAGTGTAAGGTATGTTCAAAGGGGTTTTTCTTAATTCATGTAAGGTCTTAACGTAGGGAACATCATGCCTAATGTCTCCAAGAGAGGACCAATCGAAGAATAGAAGATTCACAACTTAGGGGATGTAGTGTGTCGCATCAAGCCACTAAGAGGAATATAATATGCTAAGAGAGATCATGCTTTTGAAGGACATTACACCCAATGTCACCTCAAAGATAAAAACGCATCGCATGAAGTAAGAAGACCACACAATGAAACATGTGAGTTGTAATTGAAATGCAAAATAATACTGCTAATGTATGCCCCCAGTTTAAATAAATTGCTAAACACCATGGTGTGAGCAATTAATTTAAAGTAGAAAATGGTAAATGCTAACAATAAATAGGACATGAGAGCTTATTTGGAAAGCCCTATGCCAAGTCATATGTTTCCAAATGAAGCTCCATCATGAAAATGGGTTTCCCCCAAAACAAAATCCCAAAATCACATAAGGGATCCATAGATTTGGGGTTAGTATGTCTTTGCTACAATGTTGAAATAGAGAGATTAGATACGTCATCATACCCCAAATACTCATGGAACAAGGAAGAATGATATGGAGAGAGAAAAAATAAAGAAAATTATTTTGGTTGAACATGCAAGAGACCTAAATGTCTTGACACCTTGTGTCATCCCCAAAATGAAAACACAAGACAAAGAAAAGATAAAGGTTTATGACATATAGAAGAATGTAGATACAAATCAAGGAATATCACAAAGAGAGAGAGAGATGCATCAAATAGAATGGTACAGGGAGATCACATTACACACATGCAATCACACACATAATAAGAAAACAAATACAAGACTAGTGAGGCATATGCAACTCAACCTATAGCAGGTCGTCTACATCCCAATCTTGTTCAGTATATACGAAAGGTAGACAACTAGCCAAAGGGACAACAATAAGTTTCAAACTAGGAGCATCACCAAGTTCAACACTCTTCTTAGGAGAATTTCCATTAAGCTTGAATAGAAGAGGAAAATAATGAATTCAATTCATTATGCACTTCTTCATCAATTAAATAGCAATTTCATCATCATTTTCCAAGTTAATCATAACGGGAGGTCAAATGATAATGTCCAAAGAACGTGCTAGTCCCTATTGTGGTTGTGATTAAGATCTTTTTGTTGTGGCCAAGAGGGAGACTCATCATGTATTGCTTTAGTTGAGTTTGGATGTTGATTTTTCTTGTTGTTTTCTTTGTTTAACCTTTAAGCAATAGCACAGCTTCTACACCTACGCTCTCTAGCATTTTTGTTTCTTTTGGTAGGATTTTCAAGTTGTGTTTGTGTAGGATTAGGTTTATCAACCATACGTTTCTTTTCTTTAGAAGGAACCATGTGAGGATGTTCAACCACTTTCTCTTTAGGTTTGTAAACTTGTTTTATCTTAGTAGGCATGATGGGATTGTTTTGGTTGTCTCTCAAGGTCATTTGTAGGAGATAGTAAAAGGATCTATTTTAGGTTGGTCTTGGTTACTTGGAAGGGTCTTTGGTTCAATCATTGTTTCGTCAAGGATATGAGGCTCAATCATTGCTTGAGGCATGTTTTGAAGGGATAATTTTGCTATGTGTTTTTCCTTAAAATTTTGATAGGATTTGAAAAAGAAGTCTTCATGAGGTTTAATAGGTTCAATAGGTTTAGGCCAAAAGAAATCCAATAAAAAATTCCCACGGGAAGACACAGGATTAAAGCCACTATGATGCATAGTAAAGATCTCATTGTCAAAGGGAAACTTTAAACATTTATGCACAACCGATGGGATGGCTTCCATGGAGCATAGTCATGGATAACCAAGCTTCAAATGGAATTGATCCAATGTCAGGATGATGGAGAATGAGACATCTAATTTTTTTGTTCTAACTTTTAAAGGAAGTGTTGATGGTTAATACAGCAGAACAACATTAAACAAAATATTACTATTATATTTCTCCTGAAAAAGAAAGATAACATGTAGCCATCTAACTCCCAAGGTCCTGGTAGTTGGTTCTCAACTGTATTGATATCACTTAGAGCAATGTAACTATAATTTGCAAGGGGCCTTTGCTGGTAATAAGGAATAGAATTGCATGAAGTCAACTAATCTACATTTGGGAGGGGGGCTTTAAATAAAGATAAAAAGATGGATTAGAGCTTTAAAATAGAAGAACATGAAAAAAATCTCTTAATATCCAGACATGTATAGCAATAATGAGTGTTCATTCACCTAACCACAACTACAGCAAGATACAATCCACAGAATAAACCATACAACTGCATACATCCATAGTGCTAATTCAATACCATCACCATTCACTAAACTTTACTTCAAAACAGATCATTCACTCATCATTAAACATAGATCAAATAGATATAACAATAACTTCATTCACAGATAAAACAATGAGATAATCATGAATCTAGTTTCCTCTATTGATTCTCATCAAATAGAAAACATTTAGGCACAGTAAATCACTGGCATACGGATTGATCATTCATCATTAACCTTATCAAATAGGTCCAAACTTGATAATATAAAACTTGTATAAAACTATAAAAATTGTATATAAGTTCAACTGAACTTTCTTAAAAGTATCTCTACTAACAACAATGAAATCCTAGAACTAATCACTATTCGCTATCATCAGGTAGCTAATCTTCCTTCAATTAGCCAACCTTTACAAAATGGAACCAAATAATACATATAGACATTGCAATGCATAAATTCCTCCCAATAAAAACTCAGATCCACAAATCAAGGAATCAGAACTAAATGAAGAACTGGACTGTTGATCCTAAGTGAGAAGGCTAGAGTACAATGTTGCACAAATCCTCACATCCAAAGAAGAAGGTGGAACTGAGGAAGGAAACCGGAGTTGAGTCCACATCAAAACCCTGCAAAAGAGGAGAGAAGGAAACGTTGCGTCCAGTGAAGAGAGCCAAATTACTTCTATGTTGCATGCTCAAGGACACATTCATCATAGTTGTCAAACACTTGTTGAAGAGTACCCAAATCAGGTCCATCCAGCCAATCATCTTCAAATTTAATCCTCCTTAATTCGGCTTAAACAAACTCTTGTATCTCCTTCAACTTGATCAATTCTCTTTTAGCAGCCTTTTCTTCTTCCTTGATATCCATAAACCGATCTAATAATAGGCCCTCCCCATCATCTCCTTTTTGCATTATGTCTTTGAATCTACCCCTCCATCTCTCCCTCATCTTATCTAAAGAAAGGCCTTCCCTAACTGAGGTATCTAGATTGATTAGAATGGCTACAATTTCCTCTAACTCATCAATTTGTTGGTTCAAATCCTTACTCATCTCTTGAACTTCATCTTGATGCACATGAATAGCCTTGGATTTATACCTTATTATACTCACAGTTTTCTCAACAAAATCTGCATTATCCTCCTCAAGAATTGAATGTTCAAACAAAGTTGACTTAGGTACTCTACCAATGTCCTCAATCTTTTTAACATATTCTTTATATTCCTCATCCTGCTTATCTAGATCTTTGGTACATTGATCTAGATCCCTTGCCAACTCAAGAGTTGCCTTATGAATCTTAAAACCATAAGCAAGAACATCATCAACCTCCTGATTGAGCTTGTCCAACCATCTCTCTAGCATTCCCACCTTGATCTTCATTTGAACCAAATCATCTACCTCCTTCCTTGTTAATAGGATTGGGGATTCAAGGGTAGCAGCCTGTTGAGAGATTGGAGTTTAAACATCTTTCATAAATCTATGCAATTGATCTAATTGAGCCTTAAGCTCATCCTTCTTTTGCATATCCTTGATCATCCAGGACTTGGTAGAGGAAGCCACAGTATCAATTAAGTTCATTTGTTGATTCCTTGTAGGCATTCCTAAATTTGTTGTACCCAATTGATAATCAATCATCCACATATCTTCCTGGTTCTTATCCACCATGGGTATTGCACATTCAACAATAATCTCCCCTGTGTCAGTAAGCTTGGTGGAGTAAAGAACCCTAGCCTTCTTTTTAGGTCTATCCTTCTCAATTTCTTTCATCATCTCCTCCCAATTGAGAGGTTGTGGTTGAACTATTTGCTTCCTTTCTAAGTCAAGCTTCAACCAAGTAGGAGCAACAGGAAAAGTAGCTACTTGGGCTGAAGAAGAAGTAGCAGCATTGGAAGAAAAAGGTTGTAATATTGTATTTTGAGGTTGAGAGTCAACCTCCTACACATTTTTTTGTTCACTTTGTGCTCTCTCTTGTGCCATCTTCTCAGCCTCTTCCTTATCTTTTTGCTCCTACAGTTTCTTGGCCTCTAACTCTTGCTTCAAACGTTCTTCTAACTTTCTTTCCTCTAACATATGATCTCATTTCCTTTTCAGCTCCTCAACGTAGTCCCATGCCTCTTTGGACTTCTTCTCATACTCAACAATCTCAGCAACCTCTTTCTCTCTTCTTAAGAGCCTCTTCGTGTGCCTTGAATTTGGCCTCAAGAGCTTCCTTTTCCCTTCTTTGAGCAACTTTCTCTTCCTCAAGATCATGAACCTTATGCTATAAAACTAATTTATCTCTTTTTTCCTGCATCTTGAGCTCCTACTCCTTTTGTAGCTGCTACTGAGCTAATTCATCAGCCTTAACTTGAGCCTCCAATTCTTGTTTCTTGACCAATAACACACCTTTTTCCTTAGCATCTTCCTCTTGTTGTTTAGCTAATTCCTTAGCTTGTGCCTTGGCATCAACTTCCCTTTTAGCATCTTCAAAGAGCTTCCATTGGTCCTCCTCTTTCAATATATGTTCGGTTCCTACATCATTTGTTACATCAAGAGATGCTACTACATGATCCTCCTTATTAGATAGAGTATTTTCAGAATCAGTAGCAATATCATGTATCTCAATTCCTAACTCCATTTCCTTTAGTGCCTATGTTCTCAACCTCATATTGGGGATCCAAATTTACCCCAACATCAGATAAAGTCTTTGGGATGTCTTCCTTAATCCCATACTCAACCATGAGTGGGATTGGTACTCTTTCATAATTTCTCCTTTGGAGATCATAATCATCTTGTAGATCCATCCAAAAGTCCTCCAACAAATTGAAATGCTTGTCAAATAGACTGGTAAGCAAAGCTTGCATCTTGTGCCCAAGGTCATAATGCTTCCTAGAAGTGTACAAGTCCAATTTTAGATAAACTAGTTCATCACAAATAGCCTTAGCTGCCACAATATGTGGACAGCTAAACTCACCTAACTTCATTGGAAACTTATGGCAACAAGTCTTGTGCTTGGTGCCAAATTTGAAATTAACCGCCAAAGCCTGATATATAAACTCCATTAAAACAATTCTATTTCCACAACATCTAGGAAGAAAATTGGGATGACCATCAAAGCTCGTTAATCTAAAGTAAGTGAATATGGGGTACTAGATAAACCAATGTCTCCACTCATTGATAAAATCCATTGCATCCCTACTTAATCTATACCCAACATCTCCAGTGAGTCTGTTAATAACAACATAAAGGAAGGCATCATTAACCAGGTCCTATAGTGTAACTCTAATGCTTGTAATGTGAGCTAATTATAGGGCTCCCACATCTTCATTTTCCCTTAAGCTTCTCCCAATATGCCAACTGTATTCAATCCAAGAAAAATCCCCATCTGCGCAACTGCATAGACCACATAAGAGGTCATAAAGAAACTCTCAGTTTCTCTCACTCTGAGCATCTAATTATGTATACTTTCTGACACCACCATTGGCCATTCAAACTGTTGTTTACCTTCCAAGATAGCATGGATGAATGGGAACATCCATTCTTTAAACTGTGAAGCATCCCTTTTTCCAAACACCCTAGAAAGCAACATGATTATGTCCCCAATTTCTTTATTAAAATATGCCCTTTTTGGTTGGTCAGGAAGCTTGGTTAGAGACTTTTTCTCTATCCTCATCCAATGCTTATTCATGTAGGATATATTGGTTTCCTTGTTGCTACTGTAAAGCTTCAGAGCTTCTGCTTCATTCAACTGCTTAGGATTCTGAGGAACAGGCGCATCAAACATGAACTTGAACATTTGATATGTTAGATCAATAATAACATTCCCTTGTGAATCCATACACTCCTAGTAGCAGGATTGTAAGTGCCAGCAACTGCTAATACCAATTCTGGACACTGAACAGACAAAGGGAATAGTGCAAGGTGTGCCAATCCAAACTGAGCAATCCTCTGTGCCCTTGGTGTAATATCTTCATTGAAAGTTTCATCCACTGAATCCTCAAATTTAAAAGGGCCTAAGTTGGTGTTTGTGATATCCACCCAATCAGAATCAACCTTGTTGGGGGTAAGGGTAGCCTCCTTATGTTTGCACCTCAGAGTATAGGGAATTTGTTCTACTTTAATCTTCTTAGGCCTAACTCCTTGCCTTGAATTTTCACCTGGTTGGCTCCTTTCAGAAGCCTCATCTGATGCCCCAGACATTTCTTGATTCCTACAGTAAACTCTTGTGTTAGATGGTCAACACATAGAAATCAATGCATCAGTCCATACCTACCTCTATCTCTTTGAAACAATGTTTGAACTTAACCAAACTTCAACCTTTATTGGAAGTGAAACCATAGAAGCACCAAGGACATAAAATAGTTTTCAACACTGGCAGGGTCAGAACTAGAATTAGGACAAAACTAAAACTGGGACCGGAAGAGAAACCAAACTAGAAACTAAATGTTAGTTCCAAGTTCAACTTCCATCCTGGCTCCAATTCCGCTCAAGGACAAGCATAAGGACTCAATACTATAATGATCGAAAGAGAAATCATTTTAGGATCTAATCCAAATGGAAAACAACTTCGAGACCAGTTCGTTCCCGAGTCCGCTCCTGCCCATTCAATATGTGAAATGCAGGGTATTTCAAAAGACATAGTCACATGAATTTAAAGACCTTGGTCACATGGGCCTATGAGGAAATCAGAAATAGAAAGGCTTAACCCCCCAATAGCTCAACCATACAAAAACCAATTTAAACCCTAGGAAAAGACTATTTTGTAAAGGTTGTCGAGCAAACCCTAGCTTGCTCAACACACCAACTATGAAAATTAGGGCATCACAAAAACCCAACGCAGAAAACAGAGTCAACACAGGATTGAAACGAGAAAAGGGTTTTCAAAATGAACTCCATCATTCAAGCATAGAAAACCCTCACAAATTGAAACCCTAATTAGAAACTAGGGCATGACAAAACCCACCTGTCACGAAAGCAATAGCAAACAAAAAACAACCAACGGAAAACAAACAAAAACAAAACGGGAAAGAACATAAAAGGAAAAGCAACTTAGAGAACAAAAAGAAAAGGAACAAGAAATGAGTGAAGAATTCACAGAAACAAGACTTCTGCAAACATTCCAAAACACAACAAAACACGACAAAATAACATGAAACGGGAAACAGAAGAGAAAAGAAACCTACCTTAAAACGCTCTCAAGAAATGAATGAAATTTGACCAAGATTTTCTCTACGACCCACTTCCGCAATCCAATCAATCCTCTCAAATTTCTTCTAGCTCTGGCATGCTTAAATGTCTCGAATAACAAAGATAATGAGCCAGTTAAATGTGATTAGGAATTTAAAATCAATTTGCGTGTGTGAAGAGGCTACAATTAATGCCATTAATACGGTTGGTCAGAGGCAGAACAAACAACGTGAACAAACAATTAAGTCACGTGAACACCTAAAGCAGGGCAGACGCAGACTCAGGTCTGGAACCAAATAAGAAAGCTTTGAAAAGTTCCTTATCGAACTCCAAACCCAATCCCAGTTCTACAACAATGACAACGACAAAGAAAAGAAACAAGGTAGGGATCAGAGTCGAAACTGAAACTAGAACTTTCACAAAGTTCAAAGTTCATGTGTCTGATTTTGGTTCCATTCCCAACCAAGAAACAGGAAACAAAACAAAGATGATCAAACACAAAGAGAAGCGGGAACGGAATGAAAATCGGACCTAGTCCAAACACCAATGGAGGCAAACACAAAGCAAACGGGCAGAGTCAAAATTGGAACGGGAAGAAAAACTAGAAATTTAGAAAGTTCCAAGTTAGGTTCCAATTTTGGTTCCACTTTCGACCAGGAAAAACAAGATGCAAGGAAAACAACAAACAACCCAACGGAGAAAACAAACTCGAGTGTCAGACAAACCAATAGAAAATGAAAGGAAACAAGGAAAGAAGGTGGACCCAGAGTCGGAACAAAATCCGAACTAGGAACTTTGGAAAAGTTCAAAGTCCATATTTGGTTCTAGATCCGCTTCTGACAGAGCAAAAGAATAAAGGACTTAGGAGCAAAACAAGACAACTCCTAAGACCCGAACAAAAACCCAAAAACAAATCAACTCCAAGGGGGACCCATTTTGTTCCAAACTAATAATGGAGTGGTTATGCAAGGCATAACAGGAAGGATGATCAAACCTATCATAGGGAAAGAAAAACCATTATGCGTTTTTATCCATGATTTTGGTTTATCATATGTTTCTTGATAGAGTTCATGTACAAGTCATAATTCTTCATTGATCACATTCTCTCCACATATGAGATAAATTAATATCCTATTAGTGGGCTGGTCATTGATTTGGCTAGATATGTAAAGAGGACCATCACCTACCTTTCTCATTATATCTTCAAATGAGAAAGCAATGTCAATAGGTATTTTAGTTTGGCCCTTATGAGATTGAATTTCAATCAATCCAACCATGTTATCCATAGGAATTTGTTCATTAGTATCCATGTTATCATCATCCATGTCAACATTCATCACATCATTCTTAGTTTCACTAGCTTTGACAAATGACATATTATGATTTGGCATGGGGTTGGTAAAGATTTATAGGTTTTGGTTAGGAGGGGAAATAGACTTATAAACTTGATCATTGACACCACCAATTTGAATACGATTGGAATCAATGGGGTCTTGCACCATGTGTTTAAGATGCTTACAATGTTTTGTATCATGTCCATTTTGATGGTGAAAATGGCAATAGGAATTTGATCTAAAGTTTGGAGGTAATTGCTTAGTAGGATTAGGATTTTTAATTGGGAGATAAGGAAATCAAATTCTTCTCTAGAAGTTGTAACATGGTGTTATGGAGGGTATCTGGTAAGGGAGTAAATTAGTTGGATCCCCAAATGTAAAAGGATTTGTCTTCTTAATAATAACCACTTAGGTATCAACATGTTGGGTTGGTTGAGGGGGATTTAGTTGAAGAAATCCTTTATATATTGTTTCCTAAAAGGTTGGTAATTGTTTTGATTTGTAGACTCAGACTTTTTAGGATGGCTAGAGGTGGGTTTTGTTTCACAACTACTAACTGAGTTTTGATAATCATGAAGGGTAGTACACAAGTGTACGAAGGAAGGAAATTTCATCATACCAAGCTTATCTTGTATCTTAGTTTGCAATTTCTCAATGAACGTTCATTAAAGGTGAGGATCGGGGATTTTTATTTTGATTTGAGAATAATCAATTGGTAACGTGAAATGAAGTCAATAACCTTTTCATCATCCTTTTGCTTACATCTTATCAAACCAACTAATGTCATCTTAAGGGTCATGTGCACTTGGAAATGGTTGATAAAGGCCTCAACAAATTCATTGAATGAATGAATTGAGTTATTTAGTAATGAGGAAAACCATTCTAAAGTAGTAACTTTCAAGGACCTAGGGAAAATCTTATCCAAGAGATTATCTTCAAGGGAAAAATCACTGCATAAGGCAGTATAAGCGGAAACATGGTTAGAAGGATCTCCTTCCCCTCCATATTTCTCAAACTTAGGAATCTCTATACCTTGTGGTATTGGCGTTCTTAATATCTCCAAGGATAAGGGATTGCTTTTGACATAGTATGAAAGTTGTCCATTTTGATTTGGTTTATGGTGGAAATTTTTCATTGAAGGGATGAAACATTTTGTAAGAGTTGCTTAAGGATGGCTTCATTGGTTATGTTTTGGGATGGAGGTGAATATGGTGAAGGTGTGTATGTGTTTGAGGGGCAAGTGAATGGAGTTCACTTATGGGAGGTAAAGTGTTTGGAGATATGATGTGAGATGCCACAAAGGTACAAGGATTGCTAGTGGAAATACCTAAGGTAGTAATGGCATTAATAGTAGGTTGCATCGTTGTGGTAACTTAAGGGTTGGTGTAGGTAGGAATAGAGGCAATGGTTGTAGGAGGAGGAATTTGGGTTCCTCCTTGACTTTGAGTATTGTTTGAGGTTTGAGCACAACTATCATTGAGGTAAGATGTTTGCCAAAAAATTGAGCTAAGTTACACGCAATCTCTATTCCTTTCTCACTTTCAATCATTCGGTGTATGTTATATCTATGGTAGGAATAGCAGTGTTGGAAATATTTTCACTTCTCACTAGGTTTTGTAGTTGTGCCAATTCTTCATGGATTTGGATTAGGTTTTCTTGAGGAACACTAGCAACCATTGTTTCAACACTTGTCATACAACTTGAAGGTAAAGAGTTGTCAAGGGTATGGTCCATACCTAGTGAACTAATGTCAACACTATGAGTGAAAGAGCTAGATAACCCAAAATCCATGATGAGTGTGTTATCGTGGGATGACATGAGTCTCAAACATCTCACTATAGTATTAGCAATAGGACACCAAGTTGTAAAGCTCATGCAAAGGACAATCAATGAATGCAAGATAAATGCAATGGACACAACATAGACGATATACTTTAATTCCAATTCTTGTGTTTATAAATTCACTCAAAATGAAACCAAATTAAGCTAAATCTAATGAAATGAATGAAACAAAAACTCAACAAACTAAAACAAAGATCTAATAATAGCAAACAAAAGTATAGAAATGAAATTTTAAATACTATATAAAATGTAGATTCAAACCTAATTCTAGACTAAATTGCCTAGATGGGTGAATGAATCCTAATTAGGGTTTCTGGAAGGTTTAAATAGTAAAAAATAAACAACACAGAATTCCCAGAAATCTAGAAAAGCAACTTGTATAGGGACTAAATCGCCCAGGTGGGAAAATGAGTCCTAGATTAGGGTTTTTAAACCAAATTCAACAAATTCTGATTTGATGTTAAGGTTTCTATATTGTATGCTTAAAGGACTATTTGCAAGTACAATTTTCCAATGAAATTGACTGATGCAAGATGCAAAAATGCAACCTTATGCACTTTTCACTAATGCAAGATTTAGAAGCCCTAGATGAAATTCAACAAATACAAATCTAGTGCAAAGTTAATGCAATCTCGAGATCTAGGAATTACAATGTTCTCCAAATCATAAATTCAAGCGTCCAAAGGTTGGGTTCAGCAAAATGAACCAAAGGAAATAGGTATCTACCTTTTAGGAGATGGAACTTAGGACCTATTTCGCACTTTAGTTCATTAGGAACCCAAGATCACTCAACCAAGTGACTCAATTAAGGGAAGGACTAGGGGTTTCCTTGTGTGATTAAATGAAGCTTCTAAGGAGAAACACAAACACTTATACACAAAACCCTAGAAACTTGAAAGTATGAAATCAAATTGACAAAGGAGAATGAAACAAAAGGATATTGGAAGAGTGATGGATTCCAAGCAAGGTTTGTACCCTAAAAAACTACCTTTTAAAGCCTACTAGGACTCATATGCTAGGTTTGTATGAGTCCTAGTATGCTTCCAAGCAAGGTTTGTTGTTAGGAGTGTTGTAATTTTGGGAAGAGTGATGGATTCCAAGCAAGGTTTGTTGTAATTTTATTATCCTCATATGCCTAATTTCCCAAAATTACAACACTACAAGCTAACATCAGATCTAGAGGATAATAAAATTCCACCAAGAATTTGATTTAAAATAGGTCCAAGTTAAAGTCATAGTCATACACTAGGTTGGGCGTATGAGTCCCAGTGGCTTAAGCTTGGGACACAAACTCCAAGAAGTGTTAAGTTCAATGCAACATTTGAAACCAGGCCCCGAGACCTAGGTGGGACCCATACGCCCAAAGGGGCATATGAGTCCCAGATCCCTAGATCTAGAACACAATCAAACAAATTAGATTATGATTTGTTATTTGTTAAATGTCAGGATTATCCTCAAAAAAATGCATTTAATTAGGCTTGTGGATGCAAAATAGGACCAATTAAGGCATAAATTAACCTCATTTATTAGGGAGGGCCCAAATAAGTGTGAAAATATAAAGGGATGCATTTTTCTACACTACAATTACAACTATTTCTCTATCATTCATGTAATTGTTATTTTCCTACTCAAAAATTGCAAATCTAAGTAGGATATTATTTTATTTTCAAATCTCATATAGTCTCTAGCAAAAGATATTACAACTTTTTCTCTATCATTCACGTAATTGTTATTTTACTACTCAACTCTTCCTAATGATATGTGACTAGTGATATTTAAAAATTCCATGTAAATGGCTATTGTTTCATTGCAAGGAGACAAGTTCTCAATTTGTTGCTCTTTTAGTACAAACAATACAAGTGTGTTGCTATTGATTACTCTTTAATGTTCTTGGATGGGAGAGGATGCTTAAGAGATGAGAGATTCTTCGATGTGTGAGCATGTAAAATGAATGCAAAAAAAACGCCTTTAAATACTAGCACATAACAACAAAATCATACAAATGTGTGTTTAGTTGGCTCAAGATAGAAAAATAAAGGAAGCCAACTAACCAAAAAAAAATTAATTTTTTTTAAATAACTAGGTTTATGTTCATGACCATGACCATGGGATTAGCCTCACAACTATTAAAATGACATGAAATAACAAAGTGGTTAAATCTCAATGGCTAATGTTACATGGATATGTATAAGGATAATTATAACAAATTTGATGAATGTGTTGATAATGAGCATATATGAGAGTATGTGCATATATGAATAAGGTAATGTATGAGAATAAATAAATATTGAGACAACTCAACGAAATTTTGAATAGGTAAAAACCAATTTTATATTAAAATATATAATTCAATTTGATTTTTTTATTCTCATTTGTGAGTTGACCTAAAATCTTAAATATAATTTTAAAAATAAAATAAAATAAACATTTTTCTCGAACTACGAGTTGAATAAACGAAACTACCTTAAAATGACAACCCGATCATGGGTGGATAGCTTGCCGTTGTTTTAAAAACTGGTTGCTGGTAAAGTTGTTTAGAATTGATTGTAATTGTAAGTGGTCCCCATCCACGTTCCCCATGTGCGTATCACGTTCTTCTCATAAATATAATAAACGTGAGCGGGTCCTCGTCCCACGTGCTTTTCCAATATATACGGCTCTTCCTTCCAACACATAAATATTAGGTAGCTTTTTAACTTAACTTATTCCTTTCCAATACAAAGTTTGATTAAATTGTTTCCTATTAAGAAACCTTTCAAATAATTAGGTCGTGTAGAATAGATAAACCTTAGAAAAAATATATAGGAAAATAATTTTTAATAGTTAAGTTTGACTTTCATCACATGAGTATAAATAAGTATAGATTAATCTAGGTTAATTAATTCTAATTAGAATTAATAATTTGGATAAATTCTATCTAGTTTAATAATTGATGAATGTAAGTTTTTATGAAGATTCTAGAATATTTTAGAAGTATGATTTTTTTATTAGACGGATGTCTTTTCTTTCTCAAGAGTTGAGTTTGACCTTATGGATTCAATTTGTGATCACAAACTCATTTTATGCCTCCAATCTTGACCTTATTGATGTATAATTCTACACTCTATTCATTTGAAAATTGTTCTAATCTACTCTTCTTAATTATTTGGGGACTTCCAATATTTAAGAATACCATATTAAGTTGTCATTTCATCACAAGGAGGCAAATTCTCCTAGATCAACCCTTGGAAACAATATATATTAAAGACAATAAGCAAGTACATTAGAATATAAATTAGTGACTCTTTTTAGGATATTAAATCCAAATGTGTCATTATTGGTTACAACTTTAATTCTCTAGGATGATAAATGAGGTTTGGGAGTTCTTTGATGTGTTTGAATGTGAAATAAAATGCAACTAAATGTCTTTAAATACCAACACATAACACATTTACCCAAGGCGATTTCTATGGAAGTTTTTTAAATTTCACCATAATTAGCCTATAGAATTTATCAACTCACATGTATAACATTTTCCAATTCTTCAAGAATACATTTTTACAAAGTATAACTAGAAACTACAATAATTTATAACTTTTAAATATATGCTTGATACATTTACACTTGTTAAACTCAAGTATATATTTATGGGTAAGTGCATAGAAATGGTCAACAAAAAAGGGTCAAAAGTGGCCACCCCTTTCTCAAAATAAGCTAAACTTAAGCTTCGACAAGTAATTTAATATATGTTGTCAAAATTTAAAGATATGATAAGAACGAGAATTGTTGTATTTTGAATCTGTTTAGGTGGAAAAAGGTGATCCTAGACCTAATGGTACTAAAATTAATCTATGATTCACAAGGGGAATTAGATTGGCTAATAACCTAAAAGGAGATCCAATCTTCCTTTGATTTGGTTCCCTTTTGTGTGGATCTGAAAATAGATTGGGATTTTAGATGAATGTAATGATGTTTCTAGGCTAAATATGAAAAATGTAGCATTTTGAGATGAATTGCAAAAAAATCTCTAAAACTGATAACTAGAAACAAACTTTAGATTTGAGGACAACAGATACAGGAGAACTTGTGATTTAAATTTGAAGTCAAACCAGTTGGTCAAGGGTGTGGGATGCCCTTGACTAGTTTGATCTTGCTTCAATTCTAATGGCATAGACCTAAAGCTTCCTATCAATGGTCTCTGATCTTTGAGACTCATAGTCGGATCTTCCTCTATTGTCGATAAAATTCACTTTTAGTGACTTGGAAACGTGTATGGAAAGAAAGAATGAATGAGAAATTTTTCCTAAATATTCCTCCAATTCCTCTAGGTCTAGAAACCTACACACATGAAAGAGGGGGAAGAGTTGTTCCATATAGGGGCTTGCCTCAGTCACACCCTAGATTTGGTATTTCTACCTCCACAACAGCTAAAATGATATGATAAGAGAGCTTACCCTTGGTTGGGCAGAGGATAATGGATAAACAAGTAATGAACTAACAATTTGTTGTAATTCACCACTCAAATCTTATTTCCTTGATGAACTAAAGTCATATGCTCATCACTTTCAAGGAAAAATTGTAGCTTGATGTTGAATTCCTACAAGTGGTAGTACTTGAAAACATGAAGACATGAACAAAATTACATAAATTTTGACATGATGCTTGACTAATATAAATGTTGTAATAAATCTAATAATATTTTCCTTTGACTACTCTTGAATTGCTCAATTGTGCTCTTGATTACCTCTTTAAAAATTGATAGATATTTGAATGATGAAAAAGACTTATATTTATGTGCAATTATTTAATTTCCTACAAATTAAATATGGATAACCAACTAAAAGCTTCAGATTTTTAAACATTAAAATGTCACCAATAAAATATTTAATAATTAGCCAAAATAGGCTAGTAAGGGTGTGGGGTGCCCTTGCCCTATCCTATTCTTTCGAGGCTACTTTTTATTAGTATTTTTATTATTAATTTTTTTTTAGTTCACCCTTTTAATGTTTTGAAAATTATTATGAGATAGGAAAATTAAATGTACAATTTGATCCAAGCCCCTAGGAGGGAGCTAAACCTAGTGTGAAATTTGTCAAGGGTGACAATTTATGACACTACAAAATCTAATTTTTGAGCTACTATATCATTTAAAAAATTATTAACGAACTAAGAGATTAAAATAATGAAAGCACACAAATCTATTTCTAATTTTGTCATTAAAAGATAACAAAACATTTGGTATGCATCCCCTTAATTTTGTTTTATAAGGGATTTTTCAAAAACTATTTGGTAGAAATATAGTCAAGAATGAGTACTACAATTTCAAAAATCAATCAATATTTTTTACACACATTTCAAATTAAAAATAAATTAATAGAATAAATGAAAGAAAAACTTAATATAATTAAATGTATTCACAATTCAAAAAAAACACTACTTGAGAGGGAAATAATTTATAAATCATTTCAAAATGTAGATGACACATTTACCCAAGGTGATTTATATGGAAGTTTTGTAAATTCTACCATAATTATCCTATTGCATTTATCAACTCACATGTATAAAAAAAAAAAAATCTTCAAGCATGCATTTTTACAAAGTATAACTAGAAACTACAATAATTTATAATTTTTAAATATATGCTTGATATGTTTACACTTGTTGAATTGAAGTATATATTTATTATGTAAGTACATAGAAATGGTCAACAAAAAGGGTCAAAAGTGACCACCCCTTCCTCAAAATAAGCTAAACTTATGCATGGACAAGTAATTTAATATATGTTATCAAAATTTAAAGATACGATAAGAACAAAAATTATGGTATTTTGAATCTGTTTAGGTGTAAAAAGGTGATCCTATACCTATTGGTACTAAAATCAATCATTTTTCACATCAAAATTGGAAATTGGATCACAAGGGGAATTAGATTGGCTAACAACCTAAAAGGAGAGCCAGTATGCCATGGATCTGGTTCCTTTTTGTGTTACAGATTTGAAAATTGATTGGAATTTTAGATGAATGCAATGATGTTTCTAGGCTAAATATGTAAAATGCAACATTTTGCTCGATGAATTGATAATTGGAAACAAACTTCAAATTTGAGGGAAAATATAGAAGAAGCCCTGATTTAAATTTGGATTCAAACTAGTTGATCAAGGGTATGGGATGCCCTTGAGTAGGTTGATCATGCTTCAATTCTAACGGCACAAGCTTGAAGCTCCCTATCAATGGTCTTTGATATTTTGGACTCACAATCGAATCTTCATTTGTTGTCAATAAAATTCATTTTTTGTGGCTTGACAACTTGTAGGGCAAGAATGAATGCATGGAAAGTTTGTCCTAAATCTTCTCCTAATTCCATTAGATCTAGAAACTTACATACATGAAAGCGGGAGAAGGGTTGTTCCATACAAGGGCTTGACTCAATCAACCCCCAACTTCAAGGTATTTCTACCTCCACAATGGCTAAAATGATATGATAAGAGATATTACCCTTGGTTGGGAAGAGGCTAATGATAAACAAGTAATGAATTGACATTTTGTTGCAACTCACCACTCAAATCTCATTTCCTTCATGAATTGAAGTCATATGCTCATCACTGTCAAGGAGAAGTTGTAGCTTAATGTTGAATTCTTGTAAGTTTTAGTACTTAAAAAATATGAAGACATGAACAAACTTACATAAATTTTGGCATGATGCTTGATTGATATAAATGTTGCAATAAATCTACTAATAATATCTACCCTTGATCTCTTGAATTGCTCAATTATGCTTTTGATTTCCTCTTTGAAAATTGCTAGATATTGAAATGATGAAAGACACTTATATTTATATGTAATTTGTTAATTTCCTGCAAATTAAATCCTGGTAGCCGATTGAAAGCTTTAAATTTTTAAACATTAAATATCACCAACAAAATATTTAAAGATTAGCCAAAATAGGCTAGTCAAAGGTTTGGTGCACCCCTACCCTATCCTATCCTTTCAAGGCCAATTTTTATTGGGATGTTTATTAATTATTTATTTTTAGTTCACCCTTTTCATTTTTTGAAAATTATTATGAGACGAGAAAATTAAATGCAAATTTTGATCCAAGCACCTAGAGGGAGCTAAACCTAGTGTGAAATTGTTAAGGATGATAATTTAAAATGCTACATTTAGCCCCAACTTTTGTGAGAGTATGAATTACACTCAAAATCACACTAAAGTAAGGATAATTCAAGAGGGGTTCAATTATCCCAACATTGAAAGCTCAGTAGGATTCCTCAAGTCTAGGGGAGTATAATATCCCATAGACTTAAGATCCTACAAGAAAACTATGTAAGGACAAAGGAACACACATTTATGAAGTATGATGTAACATGAAAGTACAAAGCATGCATGGTAAAACACAATCACAAATACACAAAAGACACAAATGCAAGACATAAAGTAAATAAGCACAACATAAAAATGTAACAAACACAAAAATTAAACACGTAACAAAATACAACACAAAGTTAGTACTAAAGGGGATTCAAGTTAGTAAGGTAAAGAGACCTTAGTCTTAAATTTGTCTCAAATACAAAATTTCATCCATTGAATATGTTATAAAATGGATGCTCCCATTAGGACTAGCAAGTTGTATTATGTTGAATCACTCATGAGCTACATGGATCTACTAGCTAGCAAGTTGCATTATGCTAGGTGTCCGTGCAATATTATTAACAAGACTAGAAAATTGTGTTATGCTAGTTGACTCATGAAACACATGGATCCATTGGAAAGAAATTTATGTTATGCTCGGTGGCCATGTTAAAATGTTCAAGTACATGAATCAACAAGTTTAATTTTTCCAAATCCATGTAAATCACACCTTGGGGAGCGTATAAAAGTTTAACATCATGGAGGGCCATTTAACATCATAGGGGATAGATCATCTTAGGGGGTATATAACAATTCAATGTCATAGGGGATGCATTACCTTAGGCCTGATATAAAATTTAAGATCATAGGGGATGAATCACCTCAAGGGTGTAAATTTAATGTCACATGGAACGAATCACCTCAAGGGGTGTATAAAATTTTAATGTCGTGGAGAATGAATTTTACATCACACCTCAAGGGACATTATAGATAACACGACCACAAAGGGTTGATGCCACTTAGTTGACCATTTTCTTTCGAAGGACACTATTCACTACATGGTAGACTATATTCTAGGGAGTGTCATACATGACACCACCACCAAAAGAGGACAATGTATGAAGTCAAGGATCACACCTTAGAGGTACTATCAAGTGTGATATCACTACTAAGGGGACAAAATCATGCCATGAAAATCACACTTCAAGAGGGATCATGTATAATGCTACTACTAATGAGAAGGGTTTGAACATGAATTGAAAGGGTTACATTTTTAGAGGGTATCTTGTATAACCTTGTTCTAGAATGATGGAAAAGGATATGCTTTAGGGGATGTTATATATAATATCACCACTAAATGGGCATTACAAGATAATGTAAGGCCACACTTTAAAGTACATCATACATAATACCACCATTAAAGGGGGTTGATAAGGAAAAAATATAGGGAACATCCTATATAATATTACCACTATATGAACCATGTGCTTTCATTATCTAAAAGGTAGGGGAGTGTGCCCCCCTTTAAAATTTTAGTGTACTTGCTACACTAACATTTTAAGGATATGCAGGTTGTGGGAGGGTGTTGAGGAATGAGGAAGGCAGACTCTTAGGCATGGTGTCACTCCCATTGGGAAATCGGAAAATCCATTGTGTTGTGGTGAAGCTTGTGCTTATAAGTATTAAGTATGTTTTGGATAGGGATTACTTTAAACTATGGGTGGAAAATGACTGGCTAAACATCATTAATTATCTACGTGGTACCCATAAGCCTAGCCAGAATGTTGATCAATTAATAAAGGATGGTATAATCATGTTAAGATCTTGTGAAGAAACTTGTGTTTCTCACATTTATCGAGAAGGTAATTCATTGGAAGGATTTTTTTCCAATGAAGCTGCCAGGATTAATGAGTATCGAGCATGAGAGAAAGGCTCTTTCCTTGGACTTGAGGAAGCTAGGATCTTAATGAGAAATTATGGTTTTGGTTGAGCTTATGCAGTGGCAGAATTTAACCATTAGTACCAACTCTCCACTCATGCACTTTGTGGGTATCATTTGGCTTGTTGGCTATCTTATGAATTCTAATTTCCAAGGTTTTATGGCTATGTTTTATATGAATATGGGAGGTGACCGAAGCAGAATTGAGCCTCATTCTTGTGTGGGTCTGAGAAAGAAGAAGAAAATTTGGAAGATTCTTCGTCATGGGAATTTTATGCCATTCTTAGAAAGATTGCATGGCCACAACCGAATGCTTTAGCGGTGTTTGTTTCTTGTTGGCACAACCATAAACTTAAGACAAAGGGCTTGGTGGTTGATATCAATGAGGAGTTGATTGCTACTGTAATTGGGTTGCTTATGCTTGGTCATAAATTCTACGAAGGCAAGAAGAGTAACAAGGATGCAATAGTTCAATTTTTCAAAGATGGGGAAAGGAACAAACTTGTCAATATGGAGACCTATGGCTATGAGCGGAAGTCCCTTAAGAAGATTTGGGTGAATATTACAAAAGTAATAATGCATTATGTGACTCTGAAGAGCACATTCACTACAATCCTTGGCCATCATTTTACTCTTTTAAACCATTTTAGGCATGGGTTGTTTATTTCCCTTTTAATTTTTCTCTTATCTTTCATGGGAGTCTCTATGTATACACACTTAAAAAATAGGAGGGCTTCGATCCTTCATGAAGGTCTCATTCTATTAATTATGGAGCATGTTAAAACCCTTATCCCAACCTCTTCAATTAAAGGAAAGGAGCAGATTCCTAGTGAGGTTTTTGGCTCTTCTAGCTCAGACATCAACGTAGGAGAGGTAGAGGAGTGGAATGATGATGAGGAGGAAAGGATCCAATCCACTATGGATACCTCCTCAAAAAAGAGAAAGAAAGGTAACCTTAAAAGAAAACAGACGCTAAGCATCTTATCTTGAATGTGTCAGGGTCCTAGTCTGATGGTGAGGATATTGAAGTGGGCTCTGGGGATTCTACTCCCAGAGACAAAGCTATAGACATTGGATAGGGTGTTATGGAGGATGGTGGTAAGGAGGAGGGGTTTCAGGAAAATGTGGTGTTAGCAAAGGCCATGGAGAAGCCTAGAAGGGTTTCTAAGTGCATAACCAAGATGAAGAACCAGGCCTCAAAAGATATGGTTAAGGATTCCACAGTGCTCTGCGAAGAGAAGGTTCTAGAGGAGAAGACAGTGGAAATTGATGAATCCCTAATTTGTAGCCCTCCTAAATTATGGAATTAGAGGGTGAGAATAAGGTTGAGGAGGAGGAGGATGTTGAGTAGAAACATGTGAAGTTGGAGCCTCTGAAGGTTAACCTCTTGTCAGAGGAATTCTCCTATCTTAATTATGATTCCACCTCTATGTTTGAGCTTCTTGACATGGTGAGGGTGAGGGCCATTGGCACTTTTAAACTAGCTAAATGGACACTCAAGGAATTTAATAGGGTAAACATCAAATTAAGGGGTTTGAAGGAAAATATGTAGAATATACCGAAAGGCTCGACCTTGGATATTCTAATTAACAGAATTGCTGATCTTGAGGGATCATTCTATGATTTCAAATCCATGTGTGAGTAGCACTTGGCTGGTCTTGAATCCAAGGTATTGGACACTAGTGCAAACATAAAGAAACTTCTCCATGCATGACACATTTTAGTTAAGAATAGTGCAAACTCTTTGGAGGTCCTATTTTGCAAGATCAATGAGCTTAGAGAGGACCAAATATATTTTTAATGATATCAAGTTTCCACAATCCAAAATCTTATTTGCAATGATTTTTGGCTTTGATTGTGTGAGAATTTTTGCATCAACATTTTAGATCACACTTTGTGATCCATCATTAGGATGAGATCAAAGCTAAAGGAGAAAATGAACATGGAGAAGGAATATGTGACCAAAGGTAAAGGGAAAAAAGTGTTAAATGTTGTGGATATGGTTGTTGATATGTGGTTGTCATTGATGTCAACACTATTAGCATTTGGAGTATTGAAGGTTATATATGGTGAGGATATTGAGAAAATTGTAAAAGAAAGTATTCCAAGTTCCCAATAGAACTATGTAGGTCATGAAGGTATCTTTTTTTGTACATTGAAGCTTAGCTGATGTGGATTAAAGGGTTTATTATTGAATGTTTCTAGATCATCTGCCAGAAGTTTCAGAGGTCTGTGTGAAGTTTTGAGTTTGTTGTGGTTTGACAGTGTTTTGTTGGTCTCTATCAATGTTCCTGAATGAAGTTTGTGTAATTCTTTTTATTTTAGTTGTTGTGGATATTTCTCTATTGTTTCTTGGTGTTCTATGGTGTCTCTAGGTCATTCTTTATCTTTGTGGTTCATCCACATTATTCAGAGAGTTTGTGGCTGAAGATCTTGTCTTGTGCATGTTCATTTTTTCATGTTTATGTCCGACATGTTGGTGGTAACATGTTGTGGATCTTTGTGGTGAAATTAATTAAAGTCTTTTCACATTGGAGATGTTAATTTGGGTCTCCACTATGTTGTGGCCGACCTTGGTAGATTCGCATTAAAAATTTATTTGTAAATCTGGGCCAACATTACAAAAATATATTGATTTTTTTTTGCTGACAAAGTTGTGATGGAATCTCATGTAGTAGATATATAAGGGCGATTAGTTTATTGTTGAACATGTTGCTTCATGTGCTCCTATGTTTGTATGTGTGAATATCATTCGATTACATAGTAGAGTGTGAAGAATATTGTGCGAAGTGTGGAGAAGTGTTGAGCTTAATTGGAACTATAATCAGGCTTGAGAAGAAGCTATTTTCTTAGTTCAAATCTTGGATGGTTTTAATCCAAACCCTATTGTTGGACAGTGAGTCCTCTTTTGTAATTGAGCAATGAGCTCTAGGCAATGTGCCTGAATGCATGTGCATTCCCCTTTATTATTTCTTCCTATACTTCTAATAGAGTATAATCTTGTGGACTAACATCCACCATAGTTTTTCCCCAACAAGGTTTCCATGCAAAAAAAATTGGTGTTATTTGTCTCTTTGATGTGTTAATTGTTCACGATTAATTGTTTATTCATCAGATATGATATTAGAATTAAGTTAAGTTTTAAAAGATTAAATTTACGTGACAACTAATTCACCCCCCCTCTTAGTTGTTTGTCCTTGTTTTTCCAATAATTGGTATCAGAGCTAGTTCCTCTGAAGAATTCTAATAGCTTGAGGTGATCTAAGATGGCAACATTCAAGAAGGACAATCCTAGATTTGATGGTACTAACTATTCACTGTGGAAGGTTAGGATGCAATGTCACTTAAGATGTATTGGTGACACTATCTGGAAGATTACTAAAGATCCATATACCATTCCTCATAGTGGTCCCTCTACTCCTGATGAGACCAAAGATGTTGA
>VDFB02000017.1:34752950-34767950 GCA_007258455.2 Sequoia sempervirens | reverse complement strand
CTATAGACATGTAAAATTTTAAGATATAATAGGTACAAGGAAACATAACATGTAGACACAAAAATATGTAATCTATTGATTTAATAACTTTATATGATGGGAACTAATCAGTGGGATCAAGTTTGTAAAAAATAAAAATCATCAAAATTCACACATTATAGATATAAGAAAAATATGAAACTCAACAAATAAATTTTCGGATCTAATGATGAGCTACCAACTTAACTCAATCTTAGGGAAAATTGACACATCATGTGCATAATATGTAGGCAACACATATAGTGTAATGACCATGAAAAATAAAAATTATGTATTTTAATGGGGAATGATGGATTGCACCGAAATATATGACTAAGTATATTTTTTTATGATCACTAAAATATCTTTATAGTTTTCTAGATTACTCAAAAATTTCTTGTTTTATGTTTTTTTCTCACTATAAGTCGTGTAGATATCATTAACCTCTAAGGATTTTTTGTGAGCTATCCTAACACCCTACTTCTTCCTTCTATGTTGTGGTGCTTCATTTTATGCTATAATATCTTTCAGTGCCTTTTTGTGACCCCTGAACACTTGTTTACATACCAATTATTGATATTGCATGAATTCTATATTTTATTATTTTCATTACAAATCTCAATATATCATTATTAAATGTTCATGATCATTGAGGCAAATTGGGGTTGAAATTCTTAATTTATATGTATCAAAAATTTAGCATTAACAGCTTACAAAATATTTAATCAAAAGGTATTACTGTTGAACGCATTGTGAATCATATAAGATAGGTGTTTAGAATTCTCAATAGTAGCCAAACAAAGATCAATTTTTTAAAATATTGTATGTTCGCATAAGCCTCATGATCAAAGTCTAGAGAGGGAGAAATAAGGAGAGAGATAGGGACCTAGAGAGGGAGAGAGAGGTGGAAGAGATGGGATAAACAATAAAAGAGAGATAAATTTCATCTCGAGGAGAGATCAATAAAGTTAAGAGGGAGGGAGAACGTGAGGAGGGGAGATAAAGGGTCGAGGTAGAGATCGTCGAGTCGAGATCACGTCCGAATCGGATCGAAAGGAAATCGAGATCATCGAAAGGAGAAAGAGGATCAGGATAAAGGAAGATCGTCGATCGAGTCAGTCGGATCGATCAGATGCGATCAAAGTCAGTCGATCGAAAGAACCTCGAAAAGATCCGAGATCTCAAAAGGAAGATCGAATCGAAGAATATCAAATCTTTCAAAAGATCGAAAAGAACTCTTATTCTCTCTATCTATCTCTATCTCTATCTCTATCTCTATCTCTCCCTCTCTATATCTTTATATCTTTATATCTCACTCTTCCTTTCTAAATATTCCTCTCTATCTCTCCCTCCCTCTTTATTATATTTTTTCTTCTTAAAAACATATCATATTATCATAAAATCACATAATAATGTGATCATCTTATAACATGAATGCATTAGAATGCAAGCATTTTATAACCTTAGTGCATTATAATGTGAGCATGTTATAACGAACTTGTGACATTTCTAACCCTTAGGGTTTGACTTATATGTTAATTCCCAAAGGCATGTTTCTTGTAAATTATAAAAAAAAAGGTGGTTAAATCTTGAGTGTGCTCTCATTCAAGTTTTCACATATTTCAATGTTGAGCTAAAAAATGCAACAATAACTTCAAGCTCTCTCTTTCTTTTCTACATGCAATTTTTTCTATATTTTTAATATGTTAAGGTTTTGATCTTCGATTTCTTTTTTTGGTATCTTCCTTTTTTTTTAAATCCTATTTATAGTATTTTTTGTTACATTTCTATATGTTCATAAAAATTTGAAACATATTACATTTTTTACATTCTAGAATATATTCTATTCACGTTAAAAATAAATAATTTTTGATTTTTTTTTTAAAAGATAGGGGGAGCATGCTAATTTTTTTATTAGGATGTGTCCATTTTGAAAATTGGAAAAAATATGTATTCATTAAAAATCAACAAAAATATCAAGCATAATCTACATGGTGTTGGCTAATTTTTCACTAAAGTGATTAATGAAATTCTAAAAAAATCTAATATTTTAGGAGCACACTAGATGCTATGTTATAATTTTTTTATAAAAATCAAAGCACTTTGTGCACTCTCCCTATTTTAACCCACTAATTTCTATCATTTTCAAAAAAAAAAAAAAAAAAAAATCTTAGAAAGTAGATTTAGAGCACTAAAACTCTTGTTCTTGTTATGTTTTCAAATTTTGAGTGTAACTATCTTCAATTTCTCATTCAAGATTTTTTTTTCCTAATTCAAAATAAAAATGGCCACTTAAATACCCTTTTTGGTCCCCCGTTTCCTTTCACATATCTATTAACATGCATCTTCATAATAGTACATGTAATAAAAGCGTAGGAAAAATGTAAGGGTGAGAAGCACAAACCTTGTATTTTTCCCCTCTATTTTTGACTCACTTTACTAGGTTATCCAAAATGTAATTCCTAGTACACAAATGGCATGCACTTTTAAATAAAAATTGGTAAAAAGATCCTAAACCCACCTTCATACAACCTAAGAGAAAAATTTAGATTATTCATTTATTATCTCAAGTTGAAGTTTTGGGTGTGGATTTAACCGTAGGCCAAAGATGCAACATGGATTTAACCTTGGGGATGGGGAACTTAGGAAAATAAATATTTGTATTTATTTATCTAAAGTAGACTATATAAGAAGGTTGATTAATGATTATAGGTTGAAGCTACATACCAATGACAAGGTAAAATCCTAGTCTAGGGACAAGGAATGTTGTAATTATGGGAGATAATGGAAATCCAATAGAATACGGGAGGATATGGTGGGATTTATGATGGGTGTGTGGAAGAGTTGGGAGTGGATCTCCAAGGACTATATTACGTAGGAATATCATGTCCCAATATAGGTATAGTGTGAATAATGAAGTAAAATTATGCCTATGATGATGCATAGTAGGATGATTATGTAAGATGATAAGGGATGTGATAATGGATAGATGATAATGGATAATAGGGTAAGGAATAGAGTGCATTTGGATGAAGCACGAGTATAGAAAGTATAAGTATAATAGAAAGAGTATATGGGACTTAAGGAGAGTAGCCAATTTAGGAAGGATATTGCAAGATTAAAGATGGTGGAGGGTATATTTCTCCTAGTAAACTTGGTAGGGTGAGGTTTTGAAACTAGCGTGGGAACATCTAAAAAATTTATGGGAACTATTAGAGGAGGTTTTGGGAAGTTGGGGTGTATATCTTCATGGTTGGAGGTAGTAAAATATTTATGGATGTAGGATATGAAGAATACATTGATAGCAAAGAAAGTAAGTTTTATATTTTCCAGATCATGTGTGGATGTTTTTCCCCTATCCTTGTCGAGAGTAAAATCAAGGTGGGTGAATTGGAAATGATGGGAGACATGGATATGATAGATATGAAGATGGTAGGAAGGATATGGGTAGGATGAGGATGTGATAGATAGAATAGAACTTTCCCCTAAGTGTAGGAGTTGAAGGGGATGGGGTTAATACACATGATGCTAATTTTCAAGGTTTTCATCATGCTAAATTCCCAAGGCATATATTTTCCAAGTTTTAACATTTGATAGAATTTTTCTTTACATTTGGTATTTAAAAATGATATTTTTTAAGTTATTTGATAGAATGAGGGAATATATGGATTGAGATGGAGAATAAGAAGTTGGATAATGGATGAGTGGAGTGGGATGATCTAGTAGGTGTGAAGAAAATATTCAAAAAAAAAAAATTATATAGAGGCAAGGGGAACCTAGTGAGGATGACTATTGTGGGAAGTGTACTTATCCAAGGTGCCTTTGGAATGGAAATGAAGGATAACATATTATGAAAATGTATGGTTAAATGGATGTTATGGGGAGATATGTGAGATAATTTATAGGATAAAATGAAATGAAGGGAAATAGAAGGGTGGTGGAATTCCATAGGATTGAGGGGAGCTAAGACCAATGTTCACACACATCATGATGGATGGGCATTTTTGACAGATTGATGGAATGGTGGATGACATATGTTAATATATTTGGGGACATAAAGACCCAAAATTAAATTAGGAGATGGAATATTCTTATATAGGAGGTGTTTAGGAGTGGAGGAATCTTTTGGAAGGGGGAATTCAGATGCCAATATTAATTTTGAATTTGGATATATTACTTTTTTTTTTAATCCACATGGTTTTTTATTTTACCCTTTCTTTGTGGGCCTTTGTTTCCTTTTTTATTTATTTATATTTTGGATTGGAATTTTTTTATTTTTCTTGTCACTAAGGACATGGAGATCATTGGAATTTTTTGGATTATTTTCTTTATGCATATTTTTTTTGCATTCAAGATAATTTTATAGGAAATAGTATGTATAAATGAGGATCATGGATGGTTTGGATAGTGAATGAAAGGAGAGATGAAGGAAATGTGTGTGGAGGGCTTCATGGGTGTGTTCATTTATTGGTCCAAACTAGAATTTGCAAGGAATGGGTTAGTAGGAATGGAAGGATAAATTTTGATACATAGGGACCCAAATTTGATGGGGAAAATGTAGGAATTTTGAAGGTGTATTTTGAGACATAGGGACCCAAAAATGGATTTAGAAGTTTTTCGAGGGATAATGACTATCATTTTTGGAGTGGTATAATAGAGGAGGAGGGATGGTAATGAATTTTTTGGAGGAACATGAAGAACCTATTCAGGGATTGGAAGAAGTGGCCTTAGGAGGAGCAAAGTCTCTACAACTATTTTTTACTTGTACCTTGTGATGAATAACCAAGGCCATGCAATCATCAATTTTATTTGACACGGATGGTCTCTAATATGCCTTTCTCATGAAGGCCTAAGACTTCACCTTGATAGTTTAGGTTTTTAATTCTTGTGAAAATAGGATGTTAGTTATTTTAGAAGCAAGACATAAGTCAATTTTAAGTTGGAAAGGGATGGGTGGATGAGTTGTTTTGTCCTTATCAATGAGATAACTACAACAAATAAAGTTAAAGGAACCAAGAGGATAATTTGATGGTTTTCGGTCATTTTGATAGGAGGTGGAAAGAGATCATAATGGGATTAGTATAATGGTAATATCTTCATTTAGAAGGAGAGATGATGAATAACATACTTCAATGGAACAATTTTGTTTCATGGCTCTAGGTTTACATGGATGGTGTGATGGGGAGAGGTATAGTATAGCTAGACTCCCTAGATTTGGTAGATAAAGGGATGGTGGTTTTGGTATGTTCATGGGATCATTATTGGATAGTGTTAATTTTTTGGATGGATAATGAGGGATCAATTGGGTTAAGATGTTTGATGGGTTTGGAAGGTGTTTGGGAAATGATGGTCTTGTTAACAATGCACTTGGATGATTTTGGACTAGTTGGATGGCATGAATCCATAACTTTGGGATCTTGCATTAGCTTTTGGAGGAATTTAGAAATGAATGATTTAGATGGTTTAGAATGATGGGGGGGTTGGTTTGATTCCACCATGTTGTGCTCTTGGATTAGTCTTTTGGATGAATTTAAAAGTGAAAGATTTGGAAGGTTTTGGGTTAGGTGTGGAATTAGGATTAGATGGAGTAGGTGGAGAATTAAGTGAAGGGATTTGTGGCTAATGGGAAATTAGATTTGAATATAAGGTCAATGTACTATGGATGTTATAGAAAGATGTAGGTTGACACATGGATGGGGGATAAGATGGGGGTATGAAAAGGGGATAGGATTGAGTTTGGGATATTAATGAAGGATTGTATAGAGGCATGGTTTGTAAATAATATTGGATTTCCATTGTCAAAGGTATCATAAGGGTGAAAAATAGTTATGCATATAGGTATGATGAGGTAGCTTATGCTACATAATAATTGATCATAAGGTTATTAATTATGGATTGGTGAGTGGTGGAGTCTTGGGTAAATCTCGCAAGTGATGATGGAATCAAAGGGTTCAATTTTGCACTCATCTTGATCAACAATCTTATCATCATCATCATTTTGGAATGGGTTTGTGTTTGGGATCATTTTATGAGTTGGATGAGAGGATATGATTGGAGGAAAGTTGGAATGAATTAGAAGAAGATGGAAGAAAATATATTAAGATTATTTTGATATTGAAAGATGTTAAGGTTGACTTATAAAATTATATATTTATATTTGAATTAATCTCAAATTTAGGGTAAAGTAAATTAATTTTGCAAGAATGGAAAATTTAAATGGGTCAAGTCAAGATCAAATAGGTATGACATTTTATGTGGGAAGTGATCAAATTTATTTTGGATGGAAGTGATTATATAAGAATGACAAATGCCATAGTAGGATGAAGATGTGTTGTTTTAGTGCAAATGTACTAAGATAAGGTGCAAATTTCTTGAAACATGAAATCTTTAAGAATAAGATGCACTAGGGATGATATATTCACAAATTTTAGGGGAAAATGTGTTGAGGGATGAAAAAATGTTGATTTGAGGTATATGTGTGTTAGAATATAGTGTATATGTCTAAAAATGGTCATGATTACGCTTGCTAATTAATTAAATATGATTTATTTAATTAATTCCTCTAATGTCATCTACATATAAATAAATTTAATTATTTATTTATATCGTTCATTTTTCTATTTCTTCTACCTTAAATTAAATAAATAATTTTATTTAATTACTAACATTTCTACCCTCCGCTTAATTAAATTAAATAAATTTGTATAATTTATTTATATTTAATTATCATCCTATTCTAAAGTTTAAATATTTTTTGAATATTTAAATAATGGAATATTCTCCATCCCATTTTCGAATTTTAAAATATTAAATATGTTATTTAATATTTTCTACCTCACTCTAATTTCGTTTTAAACATAATTAAATATGAATTATTTAATTATGTGGGTTTCCATTTCCATCTTCACTCCTAATTAAATAAATTTAATTTATTTAATTCATTATTAACTCACCTTCCCAAAATTCTAACTCATGCTAACTCGCCCTTCTAAATTCGTATCTTATCCTTCAAAATGGAATTTTCCCTTCGAACTCAATAAAGAGAAAGGAAACCTTCCATTCTTCTGTCCACTTTCAAAAATCTCTCGCCGTTCATTCGAAACAAGCTTAATCCGGACCGTCGATCGATTCAGCCAATCAAACTCGTTCGAAAACTCTATAAAAGAACGTGCAAATCCAAGCCTTGGTTAATCACCCATATTCATATGCCTGCACTTACATATGCATACTCACATTCATGCAATCAACTTTATGCACTCATATCATTTTGAGCATCACATTCCCATTTTCATGTTAGCATAGATGTTGCATATTATGCATTCTAAATCTCGTTCTTCATGCTGTCATTTTGTTGAGCTCTATCTGCTGATCTGAGAGCCATTTCAAAGCAACAAAATGGTGAATATAGAGGAGGATAAAACGATTTCGAAAGGCTGTTGTTACAGTTTGCACATTTTGTTTTCTTTCTTTTAGCTTTTCGATTTAATGTTTTATTAACATGTGTTGATTTTAATTACGATTTGATCCAATTTTCTCACACACATTAAAATGGCACCCACCGTGGGGCATCTTTGCCCCATTTTTAATATCTACTTGCAGGTTTTATTAATTTTTTGATGCAGATTTGACAATTTTTGGAAAAAAACTGCAAGTTTTACCAATTTCTTCATATCTTCTACACAGCTGCAAATTTTTCTACAATATTTTTACAGCATCTTTTGCATCATCTCAAAAGGCTACAGTAAAAAAATCGAGGGTGTATCATCGTTTTTGTAGAAGTTATCGTAATTTTATGTTTTTTCATAAAATTGGTCTTTTGGACGCAAATCAGTGAATTTTTCAAAAAAAATTATATTTTCGAAAATCTCTTTAAATTTTAATGGGGGTTTATGTTTTATAGATTTAATTTAGAGGTCAAATACAATGTGAAAAAATCTGATCTTCATTTTCTGTATGGTTTCCATAAATCCGCGTTTCTGAGAGAAAAACAGAGAATTTGTCTAACTTCTTTACATTTCTGGAAAGCTTTTAGAAAATTAACATGGATATCTTCTTTGAGTTTTCATTTTTCAGATCAATAAAATCATCAAATACTGAAATCTAATTCGGCTATGCCAAAAACATGTCTCTAAAATTGCAATTTTTTTTGATGAGTTTATTTAGTTTTTTTGGCTGCATTACAATATCATTTTTTTTATCTTGTAGGTGAATCATACGGAGCTGGAAAAGTATTGGGATCAATCAGCACCTTTGAAGATTCCTACAGCGCCTTTGAAGATTCCTACAGCGCCTCTGATGTCTGTTATAGCGCACTTTTGAAAAAGGCTGCAAATTATAATTTGTAATTTAATTTGACTGAATCTGACGCAACCGCGGATAGTAATAACTTTAAAAGAATGAAGCAATCCTAGGGTAGTCACATAATTCAAAATCAACCAATCCTAGGATAGTCACTTCACTTCTATTTTGGGACTAAAAAGAACTCCATGTTTTTGTGAAGCAATATCTTCACCTAGCATAGAAAACTGTTTATTTGTGCTTAAAAATGAACTCTTGCTTGCTTTGATTTAAATGGTGATAGGCCTATGCTCTCCCCTTAATTGGGTGATCAAAATGTCAAACTCATCTATTCTATTTTATGCATTTTAAAGCTTTGATAAAACCTTTTAGAGAGCCTGCTCTTGTGGGAAAAAGTAATCACCCAAGAGGAACGACTCAAGTGGGTTCAAGCTAAAGCCAAGCTATTCCGCCCCACTATAAAATTTAAAACAAATTTGGGGAAACCCTCTTTTGTCGGTAGTGTGCAAGATAACCATCCCCAAAGCCTTTGTTCTAAAGGTTGGGAGGTCTCCTAAGGGAGTTTATTATTGCCGCACCGAACAAAAATCCTTACTACGAACCTAGTGTAGTGGCCAGCCGAGTCAGTTGCCAAACATTCTGATAATCACAGTGCAAGGGGAGGGAAGAATTTGCCCCCAAGATACTCACCATATAACTGCCAAGGACCATTTGCTCAGGGGACTTGGTATCCACTTCCGTAATTCTGAGTACGCGCCTGGAAAAGACAAAAACACGGGCGCCCCTTCGGGGGTGACACGGCTGTGTGAGTCGACGCAATTCTAAGATGTGGGTTGTTGATTACTAGAATGACCTACTTGAGCACTTAAGAGTGAGTCTGTCTGAACTGTCTTTCATGTGCAAAAACCCATGAAAACATTTGATGAAAAACATTTCTTAATCAAACACTTCATGTTAGTATAGGGCTTTAATGAACAATTGTTTTCAAAAATGTTTGTTGTGTCTTCCATTACATTAATTCAGATAAAGAGATCATTCAAAAGAAACATGAAGAATAACAACTGAAAGCCACTTAGGAGTTTTTGTCATGTCATTGCTTCAAAAACATTTCCAAATACCTTTCTCCATGCTTAGGGATTGGAAGTCAACAAAGTTTCCCAAGAAATCAGTCTCTAAGAGAATCAAAAAACCTAAGAAACTCTTAGGATACAAGAAAACACTACAAAAGAGGAAATTCTTGTACAAAAGTAGGCAAGTTTTGCTTCATTATCGAGGATTCCTTCACAGATATCAGGAGTTTGTTAGAGGATTCACTGATGAATATGTTGTAGATCCCTTAGATTCCCGAGCCTATTATCAAAGAAGAGCTCTATCATAACGGCATAATCATAACCAACCTCTTGAATTTGGCAACATACCCCAACCTTCCATCGAATATCCTTCACACCCAAGTCATATTCTTCAAAGATCTTGAGAAAGTCTCCTTAAAAACAAAGATCCAAATCTTTTAGAGTGCACCCTTCAAAACAACTTTTTAATTTTTGGGCTCAAGTTTCCCCAACAGGATTCTGAAATCCTTTATCATTTTGGAAGCTACAACCCATAAGTTAGGAGCTTTCTTGATCATATCATAAGATTACCTTATCTTATCAGATCAAGATATCATCACCATTGCACTAGTCAAAAAACTGTGATCTAAGTTTAGAGGGAATTTTCAAAAAAACATATGCCTATCTCCACAAGATCTCAGCACAATAAATCGAAGGATACGAACCAAAAAGAAAGTCATATTCAGAACATTCAAGAAGAAGGAGAAAATAGTAATCCCATTTTCCACATAAATCAAAATCCAATTTTTAACAACAACATGGACGATAAAGAAGAAAATACTTCCCATCAAGTGGATAGTGATGAAGAACAAGAAGAAGAACGTCTTAGAGAAGCTGAACAAGATCCAAAATTCCATAAAGCCATTGAGAAGATCTTGCACCGAGATAAGGAAAAATATTTTCGCTATCTAGCCGAACAAGGGGCTAAATTACCTCATGACTTTGACACTGAAAAATTGAAAAACAAACCCAAAGAGACACCTCTTTTAGATCTTAGTGCCTTGACCCAACAACTCAAGGCACTTCAAGGACAAGTTAGAGAATTACAAGGGGGAACAACCACAAAGAAATACACTTTGGAGGACATATGTCCTTATCCTTTTGACAGAAGTTTAAACATGATTCCTTTTCCCAAGCATTGCGAAATACCAAAATTTGATCCCTATAATGGGAAAACGGATCCAATTGATCACGTTAGAGACTTCAGAAACATGACATTGGAGTTTGCTTATGAGGATACTTACTTGATGCGGTTATTTCCTAGAAGTCTGGGAGTACACTCTATGGAATGGTTATCCAAAATCTCACCTCCCGTTAGGACATTTGAAGAGTTGATTAATTTATTCATATTACAATACACCTACAACATACAACATCAAATCACCATGATAGATCTTTGTAAAATGACATAGAAACCGGGTGAACCTTTCGTTACGTTTCTCCAAAGATGGAGAAGAATGTTTTCCAGATACCCACGTCCTGTTCCAAAGAAAGAAAAGATGGTTACTTTCATCAATAGTTTAAACTCGGAAATGAGCTATCACTCGAACTTACATTGTCCTTCTTCTTTTGAGAAAATGATTGAAGATGCCTTAACCATTGAAAGTGCTTTGGTCAAGAAAGGCATAATAAAACATGACAAAGAAAACCCTAGCTCATCCCACCATCATAATCAGGACAAATCCAAATTCTGGACCCGAAACAAAAATATGGTGAATGATAGTGTTGTGGATGCAAATCACGCTTCAACCAAACCATTCATCCTCACTACCCCAAACACTCGCAACAACAATATCAACTCAATTGCAAATCACGGAAATAATCCTCCTCAGAGGAACAATGCAAGTCAGCATCCCACTTCCCATCAAGGGACTTCAAACAATAACCAGGGTTACCGAGGAAATAATAACAATCACAATTCTTTAGGGAACACTTCAAATTCAAATCCGCAAATATTTTCGTTCTTCTCCAATAGAAGAACTTTTACTCCATTGGGTCAATCCCTAGAATCTGCATTCAAAGAGTTGATGGCCAAAAATGTCATTACTTTACCGCCTCAATGAAATTTTGAACCCAATGTAAAGCCTCCATCATGGAATGAAGCATACTATTGTGATTACCATCGATGTAAAGGTCACCGCACCAACAACTGCCAAGCCTTGAAAAATGCCATTCAAGAATTAATTGATAATGACATCATCACAGTAGAAGGAAATCAACAAACCAATGCAGACCACCAAGCATTTCGCAATCCTTTACCTAATTATCAAAAAGGTGAGTCTTCCGACAAAGAAGTAAATCACATCAATAATGACCATATAATCAACCATCTCTATGCGGACGATGAGCGGGTGAATGTCATAAAAGTCAAACAGAAGGAGGAATATCGAGAAGTCAACGCAACAACAAGAGCACAAGCCAAAGTTGTCTTAAAAGGCACCTCCTCGAGATCCACTGAACCTCCACCTCAACATCAATATGATTTAGTCAATCAACTTCGAAAAACCCCTACTCAAATTTCTATTTTCGAACTATTAAAGATTTCTCCAGCCCATAAAGAAATTCTTGAAAAGGCCCTCATTGAAACCAATGTATCTACTGATTTGGATGTGAATCAATTTCAAGCCATGGTAGGACATTTATCCTCACCCACTTGTCTTTCATTTTCCGATAAAGATGACGTTTCCATAACCCATCCTCACAACTCATCTTTGTACTTAGAGGTCATGGTCCATAAATTTTGCATCAGACGGGTTCTAATAGATGGAGGTGCTGGTTTGAACATCTGTACCTTGAATGTGGTCAAAGCCTTAGGATTTTCTGAGGACTCCATTGATTTCAGAAGAAAGATTACCATAAAAGCTTATGATGATGAAGAAAGAGCATCCAAAGGTCTAATCATGCTGCCAATCAGAGTGGGCCTTGTTATAAAGAATACTTTTTGTCAAGTACTGGATCGCGATCTGGCATATAACATTTTGTTGGGTCATCCTTGGATCCATGAAATGCAAGCCGTCCCATCAACTTACCATCAATGTCTCAAGTTTCCTTATGATGGACAAGAAATCACGATACCTGCTGATAATTCCAACACTCAAACTTGCGCCAACATAAAGGCTAGTCAAGATACTTTGGTCCCTAATAATCGAGAAGCTCATGTTAGTACTTCTCTAAAGATTAACACATGAATCAGTCAATTGACCAATAGCTTTGACAAAAAGATGAAATTCAAGGATCATGGAGTTGGAGAATACTCTCTTTGTCTTGTCAATTTACCTACATCACCACGATCACATGGACAACCATCTATTAGAGAACATCAAATTTCAGTAGCATCAACATCAAAGCAAACGCCAATAGAGCCAATTACAAAATTTAATGGGCAATTCATCAAAGAAAAATTTCCCATGGAAAACCCGGAGGATACTGAAATTTTAAATTGGCTCTATAAAGATGAAGATGAAGTAGTTTCTAATGTCAAATTACCCACAGATAAATATGGAAAAGGATATTTAATCATGCAGAAGATGGGTTATGATGAGGGACCTATTGGAAAAAGGAAGGAAGGAGTAATTGAACCCATTCACCTCCGCGGACTTGCTGCAAAAGAGAAAACTGGATTGGGTTATGAAAATCACTCCAAAGAAAAACAACTGCATAGCACCATCTTTGCATTGCAAGAAAGCTTAGATTCCCAAGAGACATGTTTGGCAACAATTCATAATTTCCTAGACAACAATTCTGATACGGACTCTGCTGAATATGAATGGGACACCATTTACAATGATGAGTTCTGGAGAGACAAAGAGGTTGATGTAATACACCAGTATGCCCCAACTCTAATTAAAGGACAAGGTTCAGGGTCCCAACCGCGAGAATCCGAACCACAGGTCGACTATGATTCTAGTGATACTGAATCAGATCCAAACGAACAAGATCATCATGAGGACAGTATCATCATTGATCCACCTTATACCTCGGATCCTACAGACCACTCTGTCATGACCATAACCATATCCGATCTCACACAACCTAACGACCCTCTACCTTTACTCCATCCTGACCTTATTGATTGGGATTTTACAGAATCTATTAACATACCTATGTTTCCAAGTGATGAAGCTATCGTACACTTCCTTTCCGCAGAGGATGCAAATGATTGTTCCACCAGTGATTTTTGACATAGAGTTTTTGATCAGGAGAGTGTCAAGTCTCCCTATGCAAAATAAAACAAAAGAAAGATCTAATGGTGAAAACCAAATCCCGGCGTGATAGATCAAATAAAAGATAAAATAAAGAGCGTATCTGATGGTGAAAACCTCTTAGAGGCACCAAACGATGGGAATTTTGACACTCTCCCGGAGCACTACCATGAGCGATCGCCTATTCTGATTGAGTCTACAAATGCTGTCGATCTCGAGACTTCTGACAAACCAAGAATTTTGCAGTTAGCCGCATCTATGACAGAGAAAGAAATACCAAAGTTTATGGAATTCCTGAAAGCAAACCAAGTCAATTTCGCATGGTCTTATCGACGTAAATTAGATCTGAAAATATATTACATCATTTATCCCTATCAAAACCGGGGTCAAAGGTGAGTAAAAACCAAAACTCGAGGAAAAATGCGCCCTCATATTTTCATTAGTTAAAAGAAGGCAGAAAACTTCACTATGCTTGATGTGGGCTTAAGGCAGGACCAATCGACTATCTTGAGAATGGATTCCAATGGCTGGCACATGTATCCAAGCGGATAAATTTTAGAAGATATGCAAATTCAGGAGATCTTAATAAAGCATGTCCCTAAGGATGATTTCTCATTCAGAACAGTGACACCATAGTTTGATCTCGGCATTTAGCCATGCCATGCTGTGGCTTCATTAATGGATGGTTTTACGGATATAACCAAATCAAGGGGTGTACTTTGAAGATCAAGAGAAAACAGCTTTCACGTGTCCATGGGGAACTTATTGTTGGAACGTCATGCCTTTCGGTCTAAAGAATGTTGGGGCTACCTACCAAAGAGCCATGACTACAATTTTTCATGACATGATGCATGTCTTCATGGAAGATTATGTGGATGATATACTGGAAAAATCATACACCAGAGAAGGACATCTTGAAGTATTGTCCAAAATATTTGCAAGATTAGAAAAATTCAAAGTTCATCTTAACCCGAAGAAATGTGTTTTTGGGGTCAAGTCTGGAAAACTCTTGGGGTACATTGTTTCAGAAAAAGGAATTGAAGTAGATCCAGCAAAAGTTCAAGCAATCATGGAAATGCCCCCACCAAAGAACATCAGTCAGCTAAGATCACTACAAGGACGACTTCAATCTATACGGAGGTTCATCGCACAATTGGCTGACAAGAGTTTACCATTCACACATCTACTGCATAAAAATGTTCCTTTTAAGTGGGATGACAAATGTGAATGGGCTTTTCAGAAAATCAAAGAATATCTAATGACTCCACCGGTTCTCATATCACCAGATCCAGACAGACCACTCATCTTGTACATTGCCGCAACGGAGACATCTTTGGGGGCACTGCTAGCACAAGAAGACTCTACAGGGAAGG
>VDFB02000017.1:34693094-34752850 GCA_007258455.2 Sequoia sempervirens | reverse complement strand
ATTATATATATATATATATAAATAACCTTCAATTGATAGATTTTCTTTGATCAAAGGTCAAACTAATATAATTATCATTAGGTATGGAATTAGGACAATTAGATATCTATGAGAAATAAATATATTCATACTGATTATCAACAAAGGGAAGCATTTAAGGATAAAAAATATGATTTTATCTACACCTTAAGGATTTTTTTCTCAAACATGTCAATATCTTGTAGGATAATACTAGTACCTTTCCAAGGATACTTGAGGGATTACCATTATTTAATCATATTATTGGAATTTAGGTTCATCATTGTAAGAATTAGTGGGAAGATACAAAAGCATTCTAAAGAAAGCATGAATAATACTTCAACCAAGAAATGATTTAAAAAAATAATAATTATATGTTTAAATAATCTCTACCTTCGGTTGTTCCTACTCTACCAACACTTCCAAAAGAAATGGGCCTAGCTACGATTGAGTCCTTTATGTATAAAAAATAACTTTCAATTGATAATTTTTATTTGATCAAAGGTCAAGCTAATGTGATTTCATGTGGCTTTGCCATGACCTCGAATTAAAGAAAATTCAACTTAAAGGTGGTCACTTTACAAAAATTAGATTTTGGAAATGTCCCACAAGTGAGATATATCTTTATTCATACATATAGATATAGGCATTGGATATAATAATCAAACAATAGATGGTTTGGAAAGAATGATAAATGAGCTATATTGGATCTGAAATACCTAAAAATTATGAAGGCATAAACCATAAAGCAATGTAGTAGGGTGGTGCAACATTAGATGAGTTCACTAAGATTTCCCTAAGATTAGTTGGGATGAATTAAATAAGATTCATACACATAAGCACTAATTAACCTAATATTGAATCAATGATAGCTATGGGCTTGTGAACTCTAAAGTAATAAATGTTATACTATGGAAATATTTGCACTAAATTAAGGTACTTATCTTTGTAGTTGAAGATGGAATGACCAAAATGAATGCTCTAAATCTATAATATTTCAAGATTTGGAAAAAAATAATGACAATTTACTATTTATCTTGGAATTAGATTTTTTGTTCTCTTTAAAGGGACAATTTTAGGGATTAGGGACAAGTCCACAATTTTGGATCATTCTTGCACCTAAAAAATTTTACTATGAAATTTTCAAACATATGCTTCACTTCACCTAATTTTCCTCAACTTCTTTTGTGCTTCTTAATATCTATTGATCTTTTTTTATTTAAATGTTAAATTAAGGAAATGAATTCAAAGGTTAGTGTAGGTATGTATTATGACATCATTTAAATTAATTTTAAAGATAAAATAGGAGTGCATTATAACATTTTTATCATAGGGTAAAGATATGCACATTTGTATGCAGGTGAATTCAAATTTGAGCAATTTGTGATGGGGATTCAAAAGACTAGATCAAGGAAGTATGATCGAAAAAGAAAGAAGGGAAAAGTGAATTAAGGAACATCTACTTAAGACAAAACCATGGAAATTATTGATGACCAAGGCAATGTATAGGTACAAGAACAAATTGAAGGTAGTAATAGAATTTTTTTCTATGATATGAAAACATTTGATGGCTTGATGGATGAGGATTCTCTTTTCAATAATATTTCATTTGAAGATATGTTATATGAAAGCACAATAAAATTACACTCTAAAATAATATGGGATGAATTTTTTGAAGAAAAATATCTAATTGGAAGAGCACAATTATGTAAAAAGTTATTTAGGTGAAAATAAATGACCCCTATTTTGGAGTTGTTAGGGGTTGATAATAGGAAAGAGTCATCAGGTTCATTAAAACAAATAATTGTTGAAATCCTGCAAGAAGCATTGAATTGCAAAGAAAGAAAGGGCCAAGCTATTAATTTAAGTTCTGCACGTAGCACATTGATGACTATAAATTTCTCATAAGAAATTATCACATAGAAGACAAGTTTAAATGATTTCCCAATTAATAAATGTTTTTAGGAGAACTATTCAAAGATATATTGAAAAGAGAAATAGATTATATGAAAATATTGAGAATAATTGGGTCAATATTTGTAGGGTTCCCTGAAAAGATAGAATTTTAAAAAATGTAAAGAAACAGGTGATTGATTATTGGACCAACCACTCTTGTGTTTCTTTCAATAGAAGAGACACTATACAAATAATAGGTGAAGATGGTACACAAATTTTTCATCTAAAACATTTCATAGATACAACACAAAGTGAAAATTTTAAAGCATTCAAGCAAGAATGATTAGATGTGAAGATTTTTCAAAGGATGTTTGAGATACTAGAACCATCTTTTGTACGTATAGATAAATTACGTGAAACTTGTTGTTGTCAAAATAATGTTGAATTTCATCTACACCTACAGTCATATAAAAAATTTATGGCAATAATTAATCCAAATATAGCCATCCTTGGAAGCACAACATAATTTTTGAAGTCTCTTGTATGCAAAAAATTAGAAGATTCAAATTAATTCAATATACAGCTGTGATCAACAGATTAGTATGGGTCGATTATGCTTGATACATGAAGAATCAGAGCATAATGAAGCCACTAACGTCAATCTTACCAGGATCAATCAAGTGTAAATTAAACCAAGCATCCATTAAAACCAAGCATAATAAACTACAAAAGCTTAAAAATGCATGTTCTAATCCATTGAAACCTATCCCATTATGGGAGTGGTGTCTAGTTGATGTGGAACAATGACCCTTTCCCAATCCCGCGGATAAATGAGCCTATTCTAGTTAGTTTTATTAAAGAAAACTGATGGAAAATTTGTGAGATGTGTATGAAAACATGATTTTAATCTAAATGAGCATGATGCAAGCTAATTTATCATGATTTTATACTAAAATGATCTAGATATGTGAATCCAAAGCTAATTTAAATGGATTTTAAATTAAAAGATTCAAACCCTAATCAATAAGTAAGCTAAATGGATGCATTATGTGATCATGGAAGCCGTTAATGGAAGCTAAATCCAATTAATGCAAATAATTAAACTAAAAGATGCTAAATGTGTGCTGAATATGAGTGTGAGTGTGAGTGATTTTAACAACATAAGTTTGATTTTAAAAGATGAATCCATTTTTCTCCAAATAGTGACCTATTTATAGGAGAGTAAATGAGAAATGGAGGGTTGAGATAAAAAAGGCTAATAAATGGTCAAGGATGGAAGAATTTGGAGGCATGGATCATGGATTCTCATCAACAAATGAGAATGAAATATGAGATTTTAATCAAGGGTTAATATTCCTCCAAACAAACACACTTTTGACTTGTAAAAGAGGTCACAAGTTAACTTGCACAAGAAGTTTTGAGTTAACTTGCATATGAAGCTTTGTAAGAATATTTTGATGGGTGAGGGAAAAGGATGATTTAGAAAATTAAAAAAAAGTTTAATAGTGCAAAAGGGGAAGGAATATTCCATGGTAATATTTCTTTTGGAAGAATGTGCAAAGGAGGAATATTCTCTTAGAATATTCCCTTGCAAGTGGGGGGAATTAGATTAATTAGTAATTTAATAATGAAATAGTTTCAATTATGCAAATTAGGGGAATTAGGAGAATTAGATGATATTCATTAAATACAGTGATTTAATGAAGAGGGAAAAAGGTGATGACATTTAATTAAATAACTTAGGGTTATTTAATTAAATAAGAAGAATTAGGGATTTAAATTAAATAGTTTGATTTATTTAATTTAATGAGATGAAATGTTAGCATGAACATGGGTGAATTAACCTAATTAAATTAATTAGGTTAATAGATGCAAATGATATAATTAATTAAATAGCTAGGCTGATTTAATCAATTAAGTGAAAAGATGATGGGTTTTAGGAGGAACTAATGCTAGTATACTTGATTCGAGTGCATGATATCATTCATGACAGTTTTCAGTGTCTACAACAATGTATAAAAAATATATGTAATGATTGTGGAAATTTAAAAAATCTTTTACAAGTTGACAATATTGATCATTCAATGCAAGTTATTTGGAAGAGATTTGAATATGAGAAATACTCAACAAAGTCAGGAGTTGAGGCAAAAAAATTATTCTCAAAGAGAGTGGCTTGTTAAACAATGAATTTATGAATAAATTTCATAATATCATATATCCACATATCCAACATTGTCATGGTGCAAGATGGAAAGCTAAGAAATTTCATGACTCAAAGAATTGCTTTCCACTAGGTTGTATTCTCTCTATTGTAGATTTATATGAGAACTATACATTTAGTCCTCAAATTGAGATTCAAAGTCAATATTATCATTTATAGCAAGTTGCAATCTTTGTGCAAGTTTTCTATAGGCATGTCAAGTTACATGTAGATGGTGTACAAAGTAGCAAAGATGAATGAATTGTCATCAAAGGGGTTCACTTTTATATCGGTGATGATACAGGTCATGATAGAAGCTGTGTAGCTCATTGTTTCAAAATGTTTCTTGAAGACCTAAGACGACATGACATAAATGCTTCACAACATTGGATATGGTCTGATGGATGTGCTGATAAGTGATGATTTTTTAAAAATTATATAATTATTTATTTATTTACTTAACTTTAAGACTTGAATTGTTCAATTACTCATATATATTGTGTACACATATAGTTTTTTTTACTAATTTGGTTTGAATGAAATTATTTGTAACATCACAAGATAATTTAAGTTTGTAAATGCTTTTAATTGGTTAAGCCAACAACATCCTAGATATGACACAAAATTTTTGTGGAATTTTTATGAGAGTGGATATGGAAAAGGAGAGAATGATGGAGTAAGAGCATGTGTGAAGCATGCACTTTTCTAACATGAACTTGCATGTAACACCATATAGAATAGAAAAAATTAAATTCCAAATCTTTAAATTCTTAAACCTCTTAATCTGAAAATTTTTGCCAACATGAACTTGCGCACATGTAATGCCATATAGAATGCAAATGAAATTGTTGAATGGTGCAAAAGTAATTTTTGTGCTCATGACTCAATATACAACACACACTTTTTTGGGGAAGTTAAAGGTACATAGTTGAATTTTTTATTTGAATTTTAGTGTACATGAATTGAATTTTCAAATAAATATATACACTTCTTACTTGGATGTTTGAAATTTATAGATATTGATTGATCAAATCCTTATAATTGTCAAACAATTAATGGTATTAAAAGTTTGCATTGATCAAATCATGATAATAGGACATAGCAAGCCTCTTGCAATTCAAGTGAGAGAAAAATAACGTTATTGTATTGATTGTATTGAGACCAATGCAAATACTCTACAATGTGAGAATATTAGAGATGGGTATGTTTCACAATGAGAAATAAAATAATTAGTATCAATGTATCCTTTTGAAGATAATGACATTGTCGATGTCTACAATATTCTATATTCAATTGATTATGAATGTGTATCTAATTTAGTTGTTACAGGTAAATTTTAAACTTTAAATTAAACTTTAACTTAAAATTGATTTATAGTCTACCTAAGTTGAGCATATTTATCTAAATATTTAAATGGTTTGTAAATTAAAACTCTGATTTGATCTTGTATTTACACATTTTTACTACATGGTGTGTACAAGATATATTTTCACTGTTGTTGCAAATACTAACAATGTAGAAGGTGTAGATTACTATTTACTAAGATGTACACAACCAAAATGCAAATTGGTGGAATCAATGATAGATGGTGATGGAAAAGAGTATCCCACTGGATCAATCATTGTTGAAGACACATATTACAAAAAAATAAAGATAGATAAAAATGGTATATTATATTTATTGATTATATGCTAGGACAAAAGGTTCTACATTATAATCACTTAGTTATAGCTCAACAAGAATAAATTTTGAAACTTTACCAAAAGGAGGACGTGGCAACAAAAGTGTAGGTTGTCTATTGAAGATCATGAAAAGATTTTAGAGATAATTAAAGATAGAGAGGATCTAGATTATATGTACCAAGAGCTTTAAGTTATTTATGTACATATATATTTTAGATATGACTGGATATATACATGTAATATTTGGACCAAATTTTAAAAATATTTTTATCATATATATTAAATTCAAATAATTTTTGATTACATTTGGTGATCTAAATTTGGATTTTTTTTGGATTATATGGATATTTTCAAGCTTGATCAAGTTTAGGTATAGGTCGATATATATGTTAAATATTTTTACATGTATATAATTAGATAGACATTGAATGAATTAGTAGTCCATGAAGCTTTCTTTTTTGTGATCTTATTTGGTTATAAAGCTTTCTTAAGATGTATTTAGTGGAATCTTGAAAGTCCTTTACAATGTTTTCTATAGAAGTTTGTTTAGCACTAGCTAAACTAGGTACAATGGCAGTAGGTACAAATGTTTTCTATAACTTAGTTTTTAAACTAGTAGATAAGAACCTCTACAAGTAGGATCTACCTATGATCATGTGTCAATAAAATGCATAATTATCATATAATTTGAAATAGGATGCCAATGAACACCAAGTGGTCAATCTTTGAGAAAGGGGTTTTGACAACAATACAATGAATGATCCTTCTCTACCTAGGTCCTCCTTTTGTATCCTTTTGAGGCTAATTTAATAATATTTTCATTTTCCCTTAGAAATAATTTCTATATAAACATAATACTTTTGGCTTCCTATCCTACTTAATTTTTATATTTTTTCCATAATAAAACGTAAGCTTCATTTTTATGAATATAACATAAAGTTAATTTTTGGTCAACTTAAATTAAACTATTAAATTATTTACTTAGATAAAAAATGGTACATGAAACCTTAATATACTCAAAGGTATGTGAGGCACAAGTCCATAAAAATATAGAGTATTGATTAGGGAATGTGAGAATGAGGTCAAATTCCCTCTCATTTCATTCCATGCTCTATGGAGATGCACTAAGAATGATGATTCCAACATTGAGGGGTATTGTTTAAGGTTTGGGTATTCATGGATGAAAATGCCTCACTTCATGACATGCTTAAAACACATAATTGGTTAACTAAGAATGATATTTCCACCCTCAAATTTATATATCCTTTTAGAAAACATGGTTTGGCTTCATGCTTGAATATCACTTCTAAGTTCACTAGGCTCCTAGAAAAAGGAAAATAAAAAGGAGTGGATGCTTTTGATTCCCAATATCAAAAGAATGTGTAAGGGAAGAACATACACATCTATCTTTGTGCTACATAAATGAGAATATATTTTTTATTCTTAAGGTTTCTCTAAGGTGTGAGAGGAGATCATACTACAAGAGAGGAGATCATACACAAGATAATCATGAAGACAAACAAAAAAAAGTTATTTTTGTTCCTCAAGATCACTCTAAGGTGTGAGAGGGGAGCATGCACAACTTTTTTGCACCAAAAAAATAATATAAGAAAAAAGATTAACTCCCCTTAAGAATAATGAAATGTGTGATTAATGTTAGGGAATCAAAAATTGACAAGTGATCATGCAAAACCATGAAATGCTATTAGTTTTCAATATTTGAGGCCTAAACAAATGAACCTATAAGAATTAAAACTAAAATAGTAGAAAAAGTAAAACACAACAAAAAATGACAAAGATTAGCACGGTTAAAAACTAACATAATAGAAATAAAATAAAATCATTGAAATAGAGATAGAAACACTCAAGATTAAATAAAAATGCTTCTACATAGAGGACAAATTTCAACCTAAAAATAGAAAATTAAGAAAGAAAAAATGCTATTGATTTGGAAAAAATTCTAAAGACTAGTTTAGTTATTTTATTGCATAATATATCTATATTATGCCGAGAGATATTATACTTGAAATTTGACTTGTTACTGTTCTTTTAACAAAACCATCTAAAAAGGACCAAAAAACCTTTGACGGAATAAGGACTGTACGTTAGTGGTAGAGTAGCGTATTAGGCCATATAGGGGTTCTGCACTCTTTGAAAGTAGTCGATATGAAAATACAATCAAATAATAGATCTTTGCAACAAGGTTGAGCATGCCCTGTAAATAGCTCCTCTCTTGCATCAACCCTTGTTGATAGGGGATAGAAGGACAAGGAAATTTGGAAATACCCACCCAAATTTCTGGGAAAGGGAAATGGGATTTCAGACTACTAAAATACATATAAGCACAAAGAAAAAATACAACTTAAATAACTTTTTATATTTAATAAATAATTTTTATTTATTGTAGAGGACATCTAGAGATGTTTCTCATGGAAGGGATACATCCATATGTTTCCAAAGCCGATTAAAATCCATATTACGCTGAGAGATATTATACTTGAAATTTGACTTGTTACTGTTCTTTTAACAAAACCATCTAAAAAGGACCAAAAAACCTCTAGTAGAATAAGGATTGTACGTTAGTACCAGTAGAGGAGCACATTAGGCCATATAGGGGTTGTGCACTCTTTGAAAGTAGTCGATATGAAAATACAATCAAATAATAGATCTTTGCAACAGGGTTGAGCACGCCCTATAAATAGCTCTTCTCTTGCATCAACCCTTGTTGATAGGGGATAAAAGGACAAGGAAATATGGAAATACCCACCCAAATTTTTGAGAAAGAGAAATGGGATTTTAGACTGCCAAAATACATATAAGCACAAAGAAAAAATACAACTTAAATAATTTTTTATATTTAATAAATATTTTTATTTAAATTGTAGAGGACATCTAGAGATGTTTCCCGTGGAAGGGATACATCCATATGTTTCCAAAACTGATTAAAACACAAGAAATGTTCTGTTATGAAAACAAAGGGGATGCCCTAAATCATGTGTTATAGCCATAGAAACTATTAAAAGGTTATGGAAAAAATATTTACTTGTTCTAATAATTCTAATCCCTCTTATAGAAAAATGTAGAGGCAAATGAACTTGCAAAGAGTGGCTACAATGGTGATCTAAAAAAGTAAGCATTACAACAGCCTTTAATTTTTCACATTTGTGTTAAGAAGTATTGCACTTTTGGAAAATATCATCAATAAGTCCACATGAATTAGAAAATTGCACATTAAGAGAAGATTTACTCCATTAGACATACCTTAAGAGAAGATATCATCAAATAAGTCCACAAGAATTAGAAAAATGCACATTAAGAGAAGATTTAAGTCCATTACACTTACCTTACATATACTTAAATGAAATTCATACTACCATTGAGACAAAAATAGATTTAGATGCTGAGAATAATGTATGGTGTACAATTCTCCAACAACAATTAATAGAAGGTATCACAACGTTGTTTACTAAAAAGACCAAGATAGTACCATTGAAACATAAATAAATAGTTCTATTGTTGGAAAACTTAATCCATCCCGAGTGGAAAATAAATAGATTTACATGCTGAGAATAAGAAGAAATCAAAACACTATATATATATATATACAAATCTTGAGGCATAATGTGGAGTTGAATGTCTGATGTATAATTCTGCAACAACAATTACTAAATTGAATAGTTTTGCTGCTGAAAAATTTAATACATATATATATATATAAATCTTGAGGCACAATTTTCCAAATAAAATGTCTAGTTGAATGTCTGATCTACAATTCTCCAACAATAATTAACATAAGGTATGCCCCTAGGCCCTGAAAGTACCCAACACAATGAGAGGTAATGTTGTTTACTAAAAAGACCTAAAAGAAATACCCAAATAATTTTATTAGCAGAACCATAAAAAATACTGATCTTCTGAATGGAAAAAGATATAAGTCCATTTTTAAAAAAAATCACAACTATTTGATCCAAAAAGAAAATTACCCAACTGCACTTGATAAAAAATAAAGATAATTACCTTAACCACCACATATTGTGAAATCCATGGCCATACAAGGAGGAGAACCAATAATTTCAAAGGTCTTTGAAGTCTTCCAGAATGTCCTTTCCTTTTTCCTTTGAAATATTTTTGGTTTCTAGATTCCATAATGTTGAATGAATACTTCACTGTAATCCATAATCAACCTAATTGTAGGTAATGTTTCCATCACATGTTCAATGATGTGGTCATTCACAATATTGGTACATGGTCGACAATAAACCTTAGAGTTGTATGTACAACAAAGAATGATGTACGAGTAGGAATTAGGCCAGTAAAGTAGGATTAAATTGACTAAGTCTATTTGATTGTCTTCTTCAAACACATTTTGATAGAATGTACATGCATCCATTTGAATTTTAAGCTTCCCATTGATATAATTATGTTTTTGAAGTTCAACCCCCCATCCATACCAATATGATTTACCATCTATAGAACTCAAAAGTATTAATTTCTGCAAGAATATATTTAATTTCCTGAATTCTTGGAGTTCTTCATTTGTTTGGTCGAAATAGATAACATTCTGCATGGCAACCCGAAAAATATGATTTTTTTATATCCATAAATTTTACATAGACATATAAAATATAGCTAAACTTGAACTGGGAAAATGAAATATAAATTTATGTACCTGTTTCTCTTGGCTTCACTGATATACACTATAATTTTGTTGATCTTCAATAGTATAAGGCTGCATAGTTCATTGCAAATAATGAAGCATGTAAATTTGTAATTGTTAAGCATTAAACAATTTAATATTAAGAATTAAAAGAGAAACATGATTAAAAAATAAAATAAATTATTTTTTATTAGTTTCTAAAAAAATGGAAAATTAAATTATTATTAATTATTTGTTAATTTAAAAATAATATTTAAATAAAACTTCATAGAACAAATGATATTATTATTCTTATAGAAGTAAACTTCAAAATTTTCAAAAAGCTTAAGAATGAGTACATGTTGCATATTCTTTATTAATACTAAAAAAAATGAAAAATTAAATTATTATTAGTTATTTGTTTTTGATTTTATAAGCAACATTTACAAGGTGTTGTACCCTTTACACTGAAAGCCCAGAGGGCCAAAAAGGAACTAGTTCAAAAAATTATCAAAAAGTAGATATAACAAAAAACAATGGACATAGGACACAAACACAACACATTAACAACAAAATACCAGTACCATCCAGACCCGACCACTAGCTGTCTATATTTTCCCATTTTTGGACCAGGAGGTTCAACACATCATCCCCAATCCACTTGGGTCCTTCTCCCTTAGAATCTTTATCCGCTTCCTTCTTGATGACATTAGACAGAGTGATAGTAGATATATGGATCATCTTAACCGTGAACCGGCCGAGGCCAAAGAATTTCCGCTCTAGTTTAGCAACCTGGTCCTCCAATGCACCAGGGTCCATGTTCTTGCCTTTCCCACTCAGGAACTCCTCTTCCCCACCAGCTTTGGGGTCAAAGGAGTGAGTGGAATCCTCCTTAAGCCCCCTGTTAATGTCGGAAAATTTCTAGTGCCTTCCACAAACCCTTCGTTCACCTCTTCAATAGTGTCTTTTTTGCCTTCAGTCCTGCCACCGGTCTGCTCCGAGTCACTAGAAATATCATCAACTGGGGTTCCCTTTTTGTTCTTTTCCAAACAGTGGGACTTCCTCACACTAGTTTTTTCCATCCCCACTTCAACACTCGCAACCACCATGGCATTGCCCTTGGATTCTTTTTCCTTAGTGCTCCCACCTTCGCTGTCAGAGGGCGGTAATATCACCGGGCTCTAAGAAAAATTTTCCCCTTCTTCTTGGCAGTGGGTCTGCTATCCTTCTTGATGAGTTTATTTTTTAGCTCACATAACCCGGTCGCCACACTCGTCCAAGCTATACCGACCATGCTTTACTTCTTTTTAGAAGGGGGTTTGGGCTTAAGTTTAGAAATGGGCTTAATTATTTGTTAATTTGAAAGTAATATTTAAATAAAACTTCATAGAACAAATGATATTATTATTCTTATAGATGTAATTATTAATTATATTCTTTGTGATTTTTTAAAATTTAAAATTTACCATTAAAACACAAGTAAAAATAAATGAAAAAATTATATATTGATGGTATATTTCTTAAATATTATTTTCAATCAAGAAAATTTAAAGACATTATGATTGAAAAATTGTATTATGTAAGAAAAACATGTATCTTAGAGATCCAAGAGATGCAATATAAATCTTATGTTGATGGCCTAAGCTTGAAAGTCCATAGTTGCAATGAATATTTTCTTATAAGCAGTGTAAAGACAAAAGTAATCACAAATGGGAATAAGAAAAAAATGGTATTTTTATTCTTGTAAATGTAAAGTTCAAAATTTTCAAATAGAAAATGGCTTAGTATAAAAGTACCTTTGGGTAGATGGCCACTGAACAAATTCCCACTTAAGTCGCAATGCTCCATATACTTTAATTGGGACATAACTATGATTGAAGTAGCTCCAGAGATACTTGAAAACATCTGTTTGGAACATTAGTTTATTTCCAAGGCTTTAAGCCTATGCTCTTCTACCTTTCTATTTGCAATTTGTTTTCCTGTCTTGATTTTTTCATATCTATCGAATGTGAATGAGGCATAATGCGGTGTCCTTGTATAGACTTTACATGAGAAATTTTGACAAAATTAATCCTATTCTTTCAATTGGGCCTATATCAATAGTTACTTTTTGAAGAGTTAAATCTTGTGCTTTGTGTATTGTTAGCGCCCAAGCTAATCTCAACATTATTTGCATCGAGCTTCCTCATTGGATTGGTATGATTGGAACTGTACATGGGTGTTAATTGTCTAAAGGTATTCCAAAGTAACTGTCAAATTTGACCAATACATATGTTGGTGGTTGTGGTGGCATTGTTCCCGGTTTATATAAGATCTATTGAATGAATCCAAGAGCTCCATTTACTAGTCCTGCTTGTATGCACAAGTTTGTTGTGAACATAACTCTTGCATTTATACTTAACAATAATTTTGTATCTTGTTCGTCATCTAGAATTTCTTTTGTGAGATTGCTTGTGCCATTTTTTGTTGGAACACTGCGTGCAATTGGTTGTGCCAATGAGTGCAATTTTTTCCTGTTGTGGATGTGAACATTTGTATTTGTTGAAAACAAGTGCACATTGTTTTCAAAATCTGTATTGGTTGCTGCATTAAGCCTTGTATTGCACCTTTCCATTAGAAGTTCCCAATCATCTATCGTATGGTTTTCATCTCTAATGTTTGCTAGTAGTTGGCGAAATCTTTCTTGATCATTGTTTAGTCCATGTTGTCTGAAAATGTGATCTAAAGTAATGACATTTGTAAATTCTTCCCATAATATTCTAGCTCGGCCTTTGTTGCTATATGCTGGTTTGTCATTAACTAGTAGTAACTGTTCGAGGTCACCAACCAAAATCAATGATATTCCTGGAGACAATTGATAAATATTGTGTTGAGAATTATTTGTTAGTATATATAAAAATGATTTTCTAAAGAGAAATGATGTATGGCATTTAAATTTTGAGTGAGAGAGACACCTACAAAATTTTCAAGATTTGACTTTTGTGGGAAGGCTTGGCAGAGTCGGCAATCTATCTTTTCAAGTAATTTTTTTCCCAAAAATCTCATTTCATCGATCAATATATATTTGATATTGTAAACAAATATTTTAGCTTCCAATGGCTTTCTTGTAACACTTCTAGGGTTTTTCACCTAAAAGGAGAAAGATGGGCCAAAATGGGAAATGTCTACACTCAAAATCAATGCAAGGATGGATGAAGTATGTCTAAATGTAATGTCCTAAAAGCAATAAACTGACAAAAACTATTGATTAATAATGTAAAACTAGGGAAATGTAGAATGTTTGAAGACAGAGTGTTGAATGTAAAAATACCTAGAAAGATGAATATAAATGCAATCAAAGTAGAACAGAAAAGAAAAATAGAAAGCATGCAATTGGAAATGTGTTGAAGACTAGATTGAAGGCTGGAAATGCTGCTGATCCTAAAATTTTGGCCTATTGGGACACTTACGCCATTTTGGGCGACCTAGTCCCAGAGCTGGAAAACTGCATCAAAGCCCGTTTCAGCCAAATGGGTATCCAAATCTACAAAAAATTCTAAATAATAGGTACAGTGGGACTAAGTCACCATTGTTGGTGACTTAGTCCACTTTTGAATTTTTAAAAATCTGAAAGTGGAAACGGAAGCCCTCGGTCTGCACTTCAGTTCTTGACAGGTTTCTGCCTTCAAAACTCTAATTTCTGGCTCTGTAAATGACTTTTTGTTGATATTTTGACTTTGCAAGGAGGGAGATGAATCCACTAAGTTTTTAACCTTTTCTTCAATGATTTCTAAGTCCTCAATATACCTAAATCATGATGATAGATCTTCATTTTCTGCAGCAAAAGATGAAGAATCTACCCTTGAATGTCCTTGAAAGCTATCTTGATGACTTAGAATGCAAAAAACCTAGCTTGCTTGACTTGAGGTGGAAGACAAATGATGAATAAGATGAATGAGTTATGATGATCCTAAATTAGGGTTTAAAAGCTTGTATTTATAGGCAATCCACCTAATTTTCTCGTCAATTTGATCCCCAAGGCCGACATGAAGGAAAAATAAACTTAAAATCCAATTTTTCCCACTCAAACCTCAAAATTAGCCCACATGGGACTAATTCGCCAAGCTAGGTGACTTAGTCCCACCTGGATGGGACTAATTCGCCTAGATGGGCGACTTGGTCCCATAGGGGTTATTTTTCCAGTTGGATTATCGGGGAGTGAAGAAATTAGGTTCTTATGTTGATTTAGTCAGGTCTTTGATCAAATTAAGCCTTGGGATGCACAATATGGGGCCATAGGGGCCTATTAATGATTCAATGTAAAGAGTGGTTAGGTCTAGGGACACAAAGTTCAATGTGAAAGTGTGATTAGATACACTTTACATCATTAAAATGAGGTCTACATAGCCTAGAAAGGCACGACATCCAATGCGAATGTGTGAGACACATTACAACACTAGATTATAATTAGGTTTAATTTACAAGCTTTCTAGATTAATGTGATAATGCAATTAAATACATTTTACAATATTGAATTAGGGAAAAATAGGTCCATTCAGTCTAGAGAAGTGTGAAAGTCTTTTACAACACTTTACAACACCTTTACAAGACATCGATAAATGCATTTTATTCAGTTTGCAAGGGTCCAAGACCTAGTGTGGATGTGTAAAACACCTCACAACACTAAATCAAGGCCCCATTAAGTTCAAATTGTCATTAATAATTCCCATATCAAGCAAGCAAAAAGGGATACTTTTTTCGTGTCCACATATATGTGCTAATTCTTGTTGAAAATGTGTTAATCTTGTGCCTTCAAGCTCTTTGAAGTCTCTTATTGGAATTTTCAATTTTGAATGAATAGTTGATGCTCTGATATTGAATGCTGCTACTCCAGTTGGAGAGAGTAGTAGAAGGAGAGATTGATTTGGCATTGAATATTTTTGAAGTGTTTCTTTTATTGTGCCTATAACATATGAATTTCCTGTTTCTGCTGTTCCTTGAATAATAAAAAATAGTGGAGACTTATTTAGACTTGCATTGTAGTGGGAGAGAATAATATTAACTGCCTTATGTTGTTGGTTGCTGAGATTTTCATAGTTGGCATACTGTTGTAGATTCTGATGAATTATGGAGTCAATACTCTTCATAGTGGTAATGAAATTGATAGATGCATTTGTATACTGTTCACTTTTGAAGTCGGTAGACCAGTCTGTTTGCTTGTCTAAGTCTCTTCTTCCCAACATATCTATCTCTAAAATATGCATCGCTTGACCATGTTGTAGTCTTGATATGATTTACCATTCATGCTCTGTAGTGCTATGTTGGACAATGCCACTATCTTTTGATTGAGATTCGTTGTTGTTTTCAATAGTTTCTGTGGTTGTTCTTCGTTCGACATGCCATTGATTGTAGACGTGGTTTTCCCAATTTGATAGTATCAAATCATTATTATGACTAATATCTCTACTAATGTCATGAAATGGTTTGTAAAGCGACAATTCTGAGAGGCAAAAATCAAACCATTTATTTGATTCCCTTGGAGGAATAGATATAATCTAGGAATGACTCATATAATAGCTGGTATTTTTCTTGGCTTCCATTTGTTTTCACTTTTATGCTTAACATTATATATCCATGATTTTTCTTAATTAATTTGTGATATTTCCTCCATGTGCGGGGGATTGTTTTTGTATGCATCAATCCAAGATAGTGCTTGTTCTTCATCGTTATTGTCTTGGTGTAATACCACACATTTGAAAACTTCGATTGATACATTTAGAGTTATAAATCTTTTGTTGCTTTCCACCAATGGAAGTTCTAATAAAATATGGCTTGTTTCTTGTGCTCCAATATCCCTTTCTATTATTATTTTTGTTATGAGCTTCTTGTACACCTTTGCTATGAGATCATCTGGATTTTTGACACTTGCAAGACATACTAACATTTGTTGGTATGTTTATGAGTTTCTCTATGCTTTTGCTGCATACTTGGAAATGTATTTAACCACAATTTTTTTTGAGAGAACTAGTTGCCAATCGATATTTTCTCTCCACAGTTGCAAGATATGGCGGTTGTATGAGTTAAGCCTGTTGCAAGAATGGATAGAGGAATGAAAGTGTTGTCATTGATGTCAACCGATCAAGCTAGTTATCTAGTAGTTGTTGTTGATTGTATATGTTGAGGATATTGAGAAAATTGTATAAAAAGAAGATTGCAGGTATTCAGCTGTTGAGGATGTTGATCTAGTACAAGTGTGAACTATGTTTTTCTGTGTTCTGGTTGAGATCCAGGAAAATTTTTGCTAGTCCGGATTTCTCTTTGATGAAGTCTTATGACTTGTGGTTGTAGAGTTGTGTTTCCTTGGTTCTATTAAAGATGGTTTCGACATTTTGAAGTATCGAGATTAATTGCTCTATGTGTTTTACAATGGTTTGGACGATCGTGTGTCAAGCACTATCTTCGAAGTTGATGAAGCGTGTTGGATCTATTATGGGTCCCGATGAAGTGTGTGTTTGGGTCACCCTAATTCTAATTCCACTCTAGGATGTTTGGCACCGACCTAATTTGAATTTGAAGTTGGATGGCCGACTTTGTATCTTTTTCAAGGTTGGAGATAGTTACATAAGAAAAGAAGAAAGATAAGTGAAAGAGAAGACACGACTTTGATGCTATTCTAAAAGTGTGTGAGTTATGTGTGTGGTTGATCAGTGCAAAGCTTAACACTGAGTTTCTGGATGTAGTGAGCAAAAGGCGAACTTTATCATTCATGCAAGTTGATCAGTGATTATGGTGGAATCCTTTGTTGCATTGGGATTGTTGTCTCTCTGTAACAAGTCTTCTTTGTATTCTTTGTATCTCTATGGTAGTGAGCCCTCTGGATTGTAGCCCTGTGGACAGTGAGTCCTTATTTTAGGCAGTGAGCCTTATTTTAGATAGTGAGTCCTTATTTTAGGTAGTGAGCCTTATTTTAGGCAGTGATTCTTTTTGTAATCAGTTTTGATATTCTCTATAGTGTGAGTTAATCCTCACCATGGTTTTTCCCTCATTAGGTTTTCCACGTAAATTTGGTGTTATTGTGTTTGTGCATTGACATTTGATGGTTAATCACTTAATTAGATTATGTGTTAGTTCCGGTAATTGAATTTAAGGTTATAATATGTGATAGCTGATTCACCCCCCTCTCAGTTGTCCTATCCAACAAAGCCTATTGTCATTTCTCATAGGTTCAATTTTTTTTTCACCGGTTTCTAAATTTTGGTATAATTTTGGTCCTTGTAAATTTAGTGGCCATGGAGTATTGTACCAGTAATGCATATTGTTGGATCTCATTATATTCATTTATTGAATTGGAAAAATACATTCTTAAAAATAATGTGGCTTACTTGCAAACCATTTTTCCATTTTTGTTTCGTATGCATGCACCTTTTCTACAAATTGTATGTCTTTGTATAGTGTTTGCTATCTCCTCATGTAGTCCTTTTCTACAACATCTTCTACAAGTTGCCTTGTATTTTTGAGACATGGGTGTATAGCAATATGTTGGAATGCCTATTATAGGATGTTCAATTGTTAAATTTGTTGTATTAGAAAAATATACAAAATGTATTGGAATGTTGAGTTTTTGTGTTTATTGGTAGCGTACATGTGAATTTTAGCTGGTTGTAGTATGTGATGGATTCCATGCATGAACAATTTTGTTGAAATATCTCTCAGCTGCATTCCGTTGTTCACTGTTGAACCAATCAATTGTATCCATGTTTGGCGCTTCATGTAGCCACATGAATCCATGAATATGCATTGATCCTCTGTGTTTCCACTCTTATCTAGACCAATAATCTTTGACATTCATTTCTTTTTGGAGGATTTCTTTTCTGAATTGAGAGTGGCATAGGAGCATGTATTGTGCTACAATATGAGGATAATCGATAATACATTATTTTCGCCAAAGGTGCGCATGTTGTGGATCCGTTGGAGGTGTCCCTAGCATTAGTGCATGCAAATCTGGACAATAGAGGTCAACTACACTTAGTGTGAAGAATATTGTAGGCACGTACCAATTTGATGTAGCATGTCTATTAATTCTACATGACATCTTGTCCAATATGATATTGTGCATCTTAAGGAATTGCCATATCATATTAGTCTATCTGCAAGATGTGATTTTGACATATTGCTCATATGTTCACGTAGCTCATCTATAGTGATTGACATGTCGTGGATGTTTCTTTTCACAAAAATTGTAGTTGATGTTTGTGCTCGATGTCTCATTATCATATTTTCCATATAGTATCAAAAATGGGAATGTTTTCCAAAGAGATTGTCTTTGTATCGAAATAGGTTCTTTACATATCGATGGAGAAGTATTTTTTTGGTTTGTGGCTCTAGCCAATCACATATACCATCAAGAAATAAGCTTGGAAATGCCATATCAAGTAATCCTAATGTTACATATTCATTTATTGGAGATTCACTAATTGTTGGCCAATCAATAAATGCTATTTGATTTGTATTTGGGTTATTAACCCATGCATTAATCAACTCCATTTTTGTTTGTGCATTGAGTGTTTGAGTAGCCATTGATGTAGTGTGGTCAATGGTGTCACTTTTATCAGTATCCATTAGTTTCCCAAGGATCAAAGTTTTGCTTGTATCTACATCTAATTGTATATGCATTGTTCGAAGTTGATCAAAGATATTTTCATTACAGCTTGAAGATAAATTATCAAGAGAATTTGGATCGATTATGATGTCAGAGTAATATTTTTCGTGGTTGATTTTGTACTATAGTGATTTATAGACATGATCTCTATTCACTGTGAAGTGATAATTTATGCCACATTGATCTTTCCTTTGAACTATTATGATTGGTAGATCTGTAATGCAGTGCGGTAATTTTTTGGCTATGTATTCAATATGTTGGGGAAAGCTTATAGAGTGTCCTCTATATTTATACTGGCCACCTCTTGCATGGGTAACTTGCAGTATAGGGCATACATGAGCAATTAACATTTATTCTACTTGTGTCAGTTTTGATAGTTCAGTTGGTTGGTGTCCTGGGTTCATTATATTTGCATTTGAAAATCTATTTACACCTTTTTCTTATTTGCACCTACTGCAAATAGGGCCCTGCATAATTTGGGATATTTTAATTCTGATGTAACATTCTTCACAAGTATGAAAAACTGAAGGGGACTTATATGCATCTAAATTTTTGTGGAAAATCATTGCGATACGTTTGAATTTAGTTGTAAGCAGTCCATTTGGATTTTCTATGATTGGAACATTGGAAGTATTTCCTTTTTCAAATGTATGCCCTATTTATCTCTGCTTCCACGATGTTTTCTGTTTGCAATTGTTGTATAGTTAATTGTAATGTTTTCCTAGCATATCTTATTCTATCCACTTCATTCCTTTTTTTCCTTTATTCGTCCCTTTCTACATTAGGCATTTTTTTCCTTTGTTGTTTTCTATATTCTCTCTAGTATTCTTTTTGAAACTGCTTCCTCTATTCCTTAGATTCAAATTGTTTCTTTGGATGACCCATATCTAGAAATCAAACTTGATCCTGTAAATTTCATGCATATGGAAACGGTGTGAGTTGAATATCGCTATTGACTTATAAATCCCTTATTCTAGTTTTTTTATCAAAATTATTGTGTTTATAGTATTATATTGTATTGAAGTTGTTTTTTAATATTAATGATAGTATATATATCATATAATGTTGTATTGTAGTACGATATGTAATATTATATTATCATATATAAAACTTCAATTTAGTTATAATACAATAACTTACTAAAGTTTTAAGACATTACAACATACTATTAGATATACAAATCTATGAGAAAAATCAAATTGCGATACGTTTGAATTTAGTTCTAAGCAATCCATTTAGATTTTTCTTGACTAGAACATTGGAAGTATATTGCAATTTTTTTAATATAAATGAGAGTCATGGTATATGTACTTCTAATATTATATTATCATATATAAAACATCAATTTAGATTAGATATATGAATAGTAAATAGTCTTGTAAGGTTATATCACATGATTAAAATTATATTCTAGTGTGTGATAATGTGTAAGAGGTAATTATGTGCATATGTGTCAATTACGTGACTTGTTTTATAAAAAATGTTTGTTTTATGGTATACAATTTGATCCAAGACATCTCTTCAAAAAATAAAAATATTTGTGGAGTATGAGTTATAGTAACAACCATTTGTTTCAAAATATACAATTATGACAATTTATATGTGAGTCACGCTTACAAAGAATCTACAAGTTTATAGTTTTATATGAAAACTTGTAGACAAACATAGAAGATGCATATAATAATTGTATTTAAAACATGGTACATCGTATGTTACCAAAAAATGTACAATTATATACATATATATGAGAATTAATATACAAAGAAAATATCTTCAGTGATGGATGGTTGGAAATACATTTTTGTGTTGTAGAGTATATACATATGGGTTATTTACATGTACAAAAACACTGTACATGACTGTAGTGGATGCACATTAGTTATGGTTGAGAAATAGATTAAATTATTCAATAATTTGGTGGGATGATCCCTACTCGTACTTCTCATCATAGTATAGCTCTTTTAAGAATGAAGAGAATCCTGCAACTTTACCACATGTGTGATGGAATTTTTCGTGCAGTATCTTCAATTTCATGTACTTCTTCTTCTTCTACAACAACAATCTGGTAGGTGGCTTCTTCAATGGAATTGATAATCTTCTTAGAATGGTTTGATATTGATTTGATTAACTTGTTGATGGGTGTTTCACTGTAAGTATTTAAGCCTATAGAATCATCTGGGATTATAATTGGACTTGTTGCTGAATTGTGCGATTGATCTTCTCCAACACTGATAGTGGCCATGATCTAAAAGTATAGACAATGGAACAAATATTTACAACTATAGGAATCATTATCATATTATTTAGTATTGATGAAAAATATGTAAACCAAAAAGATGTAGTCACTTGTAGAATTGGAAATTACATCATTATATAACTAATTGTAGAGGATTGATAATATTGTTAAAAAAATGTCAACCAAAAAGATGTAGTCACTTGTAGAATTGGAAATTAAATATTTATATAACTAATCATAAAAGTGTCATGCCATAATACAATTGTGTAAACATATATGTATATCACACTGATAAATGTTACAATAGTCGCATGATTGAATTGAATCACAATAGCAGAATAGGTGTGCATGAGGGGGTATATACTTATATATAGATGCATAATATTTACATGCTTATTGCACTTGAAGTATCACAATTTGGAACTTGACCAATTGACATATACTTATATATACATGTATAATATTTACATGCTTGTTGCACTTGAAGTGTCACAATTTGAAACTTGACTAATTGACTAGAGTAAAACCTTGCTTTCAGTTGAATAATCAAACTCTTTTGTTTTCATAAGTATGCACTTGTTCCTCTCTACATTATTGTAACTCTTTGTTGCCACTTGAATTGTGAATATAAACTTCCTTAAAAGTACTTTGTGTATAATGTTTCCAAGCTTTGAATCATCTTGATCTTTGTGTTTCAATCTATATAATTCCTTTGCTGTTACACCTGGTTATTTCTTCTATTGCTTTTTCGAAAGAAATAGCCCAAGTTGAACCTGTATGATCTTGCATCTGGAATTGTAGGAGATATCTATAGTCACAATCAGGGAAACTCTTATCACATTTTTGGCAATACCAATTATTACTGTCATTTTTCTGCACCTTTTTTTTGCATTTTTTACCTTCAATCTCAATGGGGCAAGCATTGTAATAGAAATTCTCGTATTTGATGAAACATATTGTAGCTTTTAGCAAAACCCATGTATTTTTATTGCATTTAAAAAATTGACTATCTTTAATTTCTTCTATAGTTTTCAACATTAAAGGTTGTCTAGCAAATGGAATTTACTTTGTCATAGAGTGGGAGTCAAATTTTTTTCCTTATGTATTCAATCAAGATATCAACTGTTTTGACTCTAGAAGACTTGGATTTACCAAAAGCTGGGTGGTACTTATTGTTCCTAAAGATTTTTTGCCATAGTCATTGACTCTTGCAGCCTTTATGGCAAGAATTGGTAAAGTTTTTGATTGACACAATTCTTCAAGTTGTTCACCTTCGTTGTTGCAAAATCAGCCCACATTGTGAAGTGAATTTTGCAAGCTGAGACGTCCTTAAGCTAAACAGTTTGTTTTTGAACTTGAGTTCTATTCTTTCTAAATATTGTAGTACATGGATTGATTGATAAGACAATACCAATGATATCAACAATTGAATTATTTTGCATGTCCTTAAGTTCACATATCGGTGTAAAGTTCATACTATGCTTTGGTATTAACATATCCTCCTCCATACATAAGTGAACAATGGAAGTACTTTGCAACAAAATTTCTCATTCATTGTTTAAGCTATTGAATTTTTTGTTTGTAGGTTTTAAAGTCCCATTGGAGATTGTAAAGACTCTTCCATTCTCAATACGATTATAAAATTATTCTGCAATTGCATTAAAATGTGTGACCCTTATTTCACCACCACTATGGTCAAGCAGATCAAAGCTAAAGAATTTTCCGTTGCCCTTTGTGTTATTAAAATGGTGAAGTTGTTGTTTCATAGTCACTCTAGCCTTTATTGTCCCATCGGATCTGGTAAGGGTTCAAAGCTGCAATAGGAATGACTTTTGGAAGAGCTTCATTTCCTATAGTAGTTTCATTATGGGGCACATTGTTTTGAGACTCCATCCCTACATGTATACTTTTTCGATTGTTTTCATTATAGTTGGTAAGTATAATAGAATAACGAGATAAATAACTTATATGTACTAACTAAAAATTCATGTAATTATTATTCTATGAATTAGTAAAGAAACAATGCATAGATTTTTTTCATATTTTTATGAATTTAGTACTTAGTATTAATTTGGTTTGTAGTTAATAAACATCGATTTATGTAATTCCTATTCTATGAATTGAAAAGTATCTAATAGAAATGTTTTAAAATGTAAATGTAAACATGCCAAGTTAACAAAAAATTGAAATTGTATTAATATGAAAAACTTAAATGACAAATACCTCTACAAAGATTTTCTTGACAGTAACTATCCTCTACCGCAAAATTCTACACCTGTAAACAACAATATGCCGCATTCAATTATAATTCATATCATAGATAACAATTTGTGAACCCTAATTTCATTATTGTATATTTTTTACTATTTCATTTATTAAATTGTATGATTATTCACACAACTGAATAATTGTTCTAGTTGAAATAGGTACCCAAGGTAAGGGCTGCTGGGTTGGGTCGCGGGGACACCCCTGTTGTATTAAAAAAAAAAATTGTTCTAGTTGAAATATTTTATTTACTACCAGTAATAAAAAATATGTAATGTTATTTTTCAATATTACAATTTAATAATGTTAGACTATCATGAAATTATAATATTATTCATTTTATTAAATCGTATATTATAATTCATAACTCATATCATAAATAACAATTTGTGAACCCTAATTTCATTACTATATATTTTTTACTATTTCATTTACTAAACTGTATGATTATTCACACAACTGAATAATTGTTCTAGTAAAAATATTCACACAGAGAAATTGTAATATTATTCATTTTATTATTCACATATATTTTAGCATGAAACAAACACATACCAAAATTAACAATAATATCAACTAGCTCATAGATGTGGCTTTACAAAGAGTTTGGAAGAGTTGCTGAAAACCTTCCACAATCCTGCCTCTCTCTCCAACTATTAGCCACCCATGAAATACTTCAGCAGAATCAATTGTAGAACCTATTGGTGCACGTATTGATGCTTGAAGATAGCGCCCACCGTCCTTAATAAGGGGGGGAACTTCTCTGAAGACACTTATGACCACCCAGTCTCCCTCGCTCAACTTTACTTGAGTAAGTTCTCCTTCCTTAATACCTATATAACCACCATCAACGGAACGGACAAGATAACACACCATAGCCGCATTGGCCAAATTTGTCTCCCCGCATGTTAAACGCCACCGTCTCATTGGACCGACAAATGAGTCAACCACGGCAAGGCCAGGAAAAGTGAACGAATCCAAAATTGACTCAACACCAGGAAAGATCTTTCCACATACTGTCATTTCCCATGGCCACTTCTGCAAATCAGTTGCAAAACACTTCAGTTAAACAAAACAATTTTCTTTCAGAATAACAATTTCATATTTTTAGCAACCTCTGTTACCTCTTTCTGTATGCTTTGAATGCAAGCTTCAAAAGCTGATATGTTGTCTGCACTCAGATTCAGCGTCCGCAGTCTCTCCGTGCCCCGCAAACTGTGTATACCAGGTACCATCCGACACGTCCTTACACGCAAATTCTTCAGGGACGTCAAATGATCTAAACCTTCTATTTGCTTTATTGTAAAGCAATCTTCCACATAAAGATTATTTAAGGAAACTAATCCTGCCAAACTCGGCATCTCATATAACTTTGGGCAACTTTCAAGTGTAAGAGTGGTCAAGCGGGACAAGTTTCCCAAAGAAGTTGGCAAACTTTCCAACAATTCACACCCAACAATTTCGAGCCCTTCCAATTTGTTCAAGTGACCAATGCTAGGTGGTAACTCCCTTAAGCTCTTGGTGCATCTTAAATCAAGCTTTCTTAGAGAAGCCTGATCTGTGATATTGTGAGGCAATTCTTGTAATTCATAGCAATATGAAACATCAAAAACCTTGAGGCTTGTTATGTTTACCAAAATATCTGATTCTAAGGTGAGTTTGTGACATTGAGATAAACAGAGATATTCGAGGTGTATCAGCTGCTTAAAAGACACAGGCAACATCTTTAAACTCGAACAATCACTCAAATCTATATACCGTAGGCTTACCAAATCCCCAAAATGGTTAGGTAGACTTGATAGAGTGTGCCATCCATTTAAGGCCAGATCTTCCAGCGAGTGAAGTCGACAAAACTCTTTTGGCAGGCTCGATAGTGGTCCCCGGTAATCAACTAAGGATAGTCTTCTCAAATGCTTGAGATGGCCTATAGACCTGGGAAAACTTTGGAGCTTGTGGGCTTTTTCAATTAGCAGCTCTCTCAATTGCAAAGGAGGCTGCGCACAACCAATTTTCAATTCTATTGAGATAAAACATAAAAACATTCAAAAAGAACAAAAGCATTCACTCTAATTGGAAAATAGCAAAGCTAATTTCTTACATGTGCGTCATCCCACAATGCTTCCAAGAACTCTAAAGAAATAAGCTCTAGAACTCTAATGTTCTCCAGTGAGAGCCACGATGGAATACATCTGTGCTCAAATTGAGACCATCGAAGCCACAAAAGGCCTCTCGATAGCTCCCCAAATTCTTGGGTAAAATCATTTCCTTTAACAACAAGAAGTTGTAATTCAACCCGAACATTTGAGATTCTCATCATCTCCATGTACTCCTTGAAAGGCTGCGGGCAGTCAAGACTGTTGGATCTTCCCCAGTTATCAACTGTGGCGGCCATTATCCCCCGAATCGGCATTCCTCGCTAAGTGGTAAAAAGCAACAAATTAACGTCAAACCAATTAGGGGAAAACACAAAAAAAGAAAGACTTGAAAGACAAACAAGGTTTTCACGCTATGATTAATGACCGGAAATATTTAATTTTACCTGAATGTGGATATTCTGTCTCTGAAACCAGAATCGCGATGGTGAGTGTGTCTTTGCAATTTGTCTTCCCAAATCCCTGAGGTGATCGTGCATCCTTATACGCTCTTCATCGTCCACCTCAACAAGGCACTTGTTCTGAAGCGTTTCCCAACTATATAGACCGCTCCAGCCTGATCCATCCCACACAGCAATTGCCGAACTTCTACTTTCACCAATAAAGAAACATGCAATATCCAAGAATATTTCTTGTTCATCTTCATCGAGCGCATCATAACTTACTTTTAGCCTCTGCAAAATTTCCTTGGGCAATATTCTCCGGATCTTATCTAGCTGAGAAACCCAATAATCCCTGGACCTTTTGCCGTAAAGCTGTCCTCCAATGACTTTCAAAGACAAAGGCAACCCATTGCAAACATCTAAGCAATTTTCAACTAAATCTTCAAAGCCTTTTTGTGGCAAGGGCTGTAAGAAGGCATGCCAGCAGAACAGCTGCTTTGCATGAAAATATTGCAGGGGTTGCATTCTGTAAATGGACGTGATGCCCCACTTTGTAAGTACGTCCCCTTCACGTGTTGTAACAATGACCAGACTACCTGATCCGAGGCTCTCCTTTGGGGACAACAGAGCATCCAGTTGATCCTCGTGATCTACATCATCCAAAACTATGAGCACGCGAAGAGTTTTCAACTGATTTACAACAACTCCCGTGCCTTGCTTAACATTGTCAAAAGGCTTAAGATTTTGAATACGGAGGTCTTTCAAGAGTTTCTTCTGCTTGGTATGCAAAGCATTTTTGGATGTAGCATCTCGCACGTCATGCAGAAAACTGGAGCGATAGAAGGAAGAGCTTTTCCTATTGTAAAGCTCTGTTGCGAGTGTAGTTTTACCAGAGCCGCCAAACCCAACGATCCCCACAATTTGTACTTGCTGCTCACTCTCAATATATTCTTGTCGACTTCTTTCAAAGTCTTCTACGATTTCATCCATTCCAACTGGATGTTTGGCCACCTCCAACGGCTCTTTTTTCATCACTCTCAAAACAGAATTCACAATGCTCTTCAACAGCATCCCTTCATCGCTGAACATTTAAAACCAAAATAAATACGATGAAACAGACATATACTGTAGAAGAATGTGCGTACTATGTAAATGGGAGAGGCAGGGTATTTGAATTCTTACCCATTATTGCTGTTGAGCACGTGGCCAGAAAGATTTGAGACTCTTTCGAGCGCCGTTTTCCACTCCTCCACCATGCTTGAGGGGAACCTGCCCCTCTCTTCGTGTTGGGAGAATGCATGTGCATAACATCCTTTCCCTTGAGCCACCCGTCGGAGATCTCTGGGGTCAACATGATAGAACACAGGAAGAATTGGAGTGCCAGTTTTGAGCATAAAGGATAGCTCGGCAAGACACCAGGGAGATTGCGCATAATTCTTTGAAAAAATAGCAATATGAAGTGCCGCAGTGCGCATTGCCTCCTGTATTTCATCTGGTATGGAATCGCCCAACTCCAGCTTTTCACCATCTAGAAAAGCATGTAAGCCAAGCAAATCTAAGGTGTGATAGATAGTGCTGGCTAATTTGTGCTTAACATCACAACCACGATGATTGATGAACACATCCCATGGTCCCTTCTTCATTACTGTTGAGCATGGTGAGGATGCTTGCAGCGTAATCCCATCAAACGGGTTTTCTGGTTTTATCTTATCCTGCCGAGCTCTGGATGTGGAAGACTCTCCCAGCTCCATCTGACGCTGCACAGCTGTGGATGTGGAAGAATTTTCGAGCTCTATCTAACGCTGCCCATTGAAAGAAAAGAAGAATGAAAGAAATCAATCACTGAAATGACATAATTTCCCATAGTCTTGAATTGTAAATGAAAGGAGATTAGAGACCAATCGCTGAATTGAGAACAACAAATGGAATGGGTAGGGGAAAGGAATACCTTGTCAAGTGTTAAAGCCCAATGGAAGGGGTAACACCGTGAAGTAGAGAGAAATAAATCGATCACTGAAATATATATTTCTGGCTAATTTGTACTTAGTATCACAACCGTGATGATTTATAAACAAATCCCATAGCCGCTTCTTCATTACTGATGAAGATGCGTGCCGCGTACTTCCATCAAACGGGTTTTCTGTTTTTCTCTCATCCTGCCAAGCGCTGGATGTGGACGAATTAGCCAGCTCCATGTGATCCTCCCGATCCGTTGAAGGGAGGCAATTTCCCATGGACTTGATTTTTAAAAGGAAAATAGGCACAAGAGACCAATCGCTGAATAGAGAGCAACTCATGGAACATCGTGTAAGATTTGAAAGCCTAATGAAAAGGCTAATATCCGCGAAGATCGATCAGCGACGTAGTTTACAAACAAGACAGTAAGGCGCGTCATTCGTACATTGTGTAAAAGAGAAGAATCTATCACCTTCATTGACCACAATGGTATGGAAAAAGGTATCTTTGAATTCTTTTGTTTACTATTTATATACTTAATTATAATTTAAAAAGTTGTACTATTTGAAAGGAGAGTTTTTTTTTTAATAGATTATCGAATATGTTTTTATTTTAATTATATAAAATTTATTATTTGAAGAATCTATCATCTTTATTGATCATAATAGAATGGAAAAAGGTACCTTTGAATTCTTTTGTTTACTATTTATATAATTATAATTTTAAAAAAGGTTGTATTATTTGAAAGGAGAGTTTTTTTTTATAGATTATCAAAATTTCTATATGTTTTTATTTTAATTTGATAATTTTTATTATTTGAAGGACAATTTCAAATAATTAACTATTACAAAACTATTGCTAAATAGATAAAGTCAACTATCAAATTTAGATCTTAATTTTTCATGTAGAATTTTAGAAAGTTAAAGATTAATTATGATTAATGTCTCTAGATAAAAAAGATTGCCAATCACAAGAATTAAATTGGAATAAATTAATTGATGATCAAAGCATACAATAGAAATAAATCAAATAGAGATAACAAATAATGGTTAGAAAGTAATTCAATATATGTATTTTTTCAATGATAAAAAAAAGATAACAGTTTGGTTTTATGTCGAATTTGTAAAATGTTATTGTGGTATATTTAGTAATGATAGACTATTAAATAACTTGTATCTTCCTTGGTTTAATTTTACATTAAAGAAATGATATTAATACTTGTACATTCAACACTAATTTGTGGATTTGAACTCTACTTGTGAAAAAAATGTGTATGCTTTTGATCTCTTGAGCTCTACTTTCTTTGAGTATCTAGATATGTAATGACAAATGTGGTGGCCTATAGATACCATTGTATTTTTGACATGCAAGGTATGCTCTTCTTAGTCTGACTCCTTGAGTTTATTTAAGGGTGTAGACAAGATTGAAGACACACAAAGAAAGTGTGTAATATGCTTAGTTTGCTCTACAAATGTAGATGTTGTAGGTGGTTAAATAATGATATACCACATGCTCAATTTGTTGTATTAGAACTTAATTTAATGTTTAACAAGGTGTAGACACCTAAAATTGACACATTATCAATGACCTAATAACCTAACCATTTCCTCTATAATTAATTGAATAAAAACCTATTTGTTCACATATGTATTTATATGTTTATATGTGTATGCTTATGTATAAATATAACACATAAACATGCTAATATTTTGTTATATGTTTTTACCATATTATATAAGCATAACCATACATGTTTTTACATTTTATTTATACATATGTTTATAATTGTACATTTATTCTTTTAATTTTTGTATATATGACTCTTCCTTTGTTTATATATTGTATTTATGTACTTATGTTCATCTATGTTTATGTGTGACTATAATTTGTTAGGATATACAATTATGCACACATTTATATATGTATGTAAATACTTAGTATTTGTTTATACTTTCTGGTTTATACATGTACACTTATGCTATATTAGTATATTTACATATGCTTAAATATAATAAGTTTATCCATATATTATGAGCATATTATATACCTGTATATGTTTATATATGTTATTGATATGTTTATACATGTTTATACACATATATGCTTATATGGATGTTTATTTATTTATATCACATTTTCCAAGTTATGTTTTTATGTTTTGTATATTATTATATTATTTTTGTTTATATCACAATCATATGTGTATAATATATTTGTTTATAGTATATTTATTCTCTTGAATTTATAATTCTTCTCTCTTAGCTCATCTCCTCCACCCTCCATAAGGCTAATTTGCACTCATTTTTCACATTTTTCCTCTTCCTAATGATGGACCACTGTGTGGTCCGAAATGTCAAAAGAAAAAAAAACATAGTTGAATCCAAAAGCTTACTCTATAATATCATGAACTATGGAAAACTCATATCAACTAAATCCCCATTTACCCAATTAATCATCTAATTTTTATCACCTTATTAATTAAATAATATTTTATTATTTAATTAATAAATTCATCATTCATCACTATTCACCTAATCTTGTTCCTAGCCTAAATCATTAAGCAACCTTCTTTTATAGTCCACTTTATATAGATACATAAAAATATTACTTTTACCTAAGTTCTCCATGCCCTTTCCAAAAATTAAATAAATATACCTCTTTATTTAATTATCTTTTCCATCTACTTTTTATTAGTGACTTGCACTCACTAATCTCGATCAAAATCTCTCAAATATTGAACATCCCCACATGTGTACATAGGTATGGGATGTGTACACAAGGAATGGCCTCTTTGTACATGTGAAATTACCTCCATACAATGTCACATTGGTCAAAGGAATTTACCATCTCTCAAGGGTACTAGACCAAGTACCCTTTTCCATCTCACCCCTCCATTTTCTCTAAAGGGATTCTCAACAATAAATTCCCCTTTAACCTTGGACTTGACCTTATCCAACAACCAAATAATGACACTTGTCTTCTCCTCATCCTCCAAAGGCTCTCAATTAATAGGAGCCTTTGATCTCTAATTTTGATCCTAGCCATCCAATTCTTGAGCCAAAAATATATAAATTAAAACTAACTCAAGTTATTTTAATCTAACCTCATAATGCAATTTTATGTTTCTATTGAAGGCACATAAATACCACCAAATCAATCATATTTGAGCACAAATACCATATATTTGGTGTAATAGGAGTTGGTGTTGGTGATATTTTATTTTGTTTTCATCAATGTTTACTAATTATTTTTCTTAACCTAAGTATTTCGTGTATTTTGGGTAGAATGGGTTAACGTTGTTTAAAATAATTCTTGAATGCTTAAAATTATATGTACACATTTATGGCATGCTAGTTGGGACCCATGTCCCTTTTATTATTCATTTTCAGTTGTTTTAGCTATTTTAAGCTTGCTGGTTATAGTTCAACAAAATTTCTCTATGTTCTTGGAATATTTTGATGAATTAGTGTATCCACTCTAGACCCCTCTACTATGCATTTTTCATGATTTAACACATTAACATTTAATTTTTGAATAGGGGGTCAAATTTATAGGCCACTATGCTATACACATTTGAATCCTAATCTAAGTATTTATATGAATTGCACATTGTCTTATTGGTTTTTACAACTTTGACATAGTTCAACAGTCTCACTTTACATTTTGGTGGCCCTGATATAAATTGGGAAATCTGACTATTGACCCCTTTTAAATATATTATTTAGCAATTTATATGATGAATTGCTATTTTTTTCAAAAATAAATTTTGTAATGGGTCATGCTATCAAAATTTTATCTTGAACATGCTCAAATTGACCTTTCATCTATTTTTTCCATTTTTTGCATAGGAGAAACCACTTCAATGGCTACACTCTACCTCTTAGTATATCCACCACCAATTAATGCATTCTCATATATCATATCATGACAGACCTACTCTATCTTTTAGTGAGTGCACTACATATCTTAGTAGTTCTTCCCTCAAGTATAATTTTCCAAATTCTACCATTTGGTGTATTCATGCCCTATTTTAGAAAATTTTCCATTTCTTGAGTTCTTGGGCTTATTGGCGCTACCATGGTTCATAATACAATTCCTTTATTTTTAGCATTTAATCTTGTTTAACCCCCTTGCACTAATCATTTCTTTATTGTGCATTGCCATTTAACATTGAATCTTGTGGATAAATCATATGTCTAAGAAAATAATATTAAACTACTAATGCTTTTGGTTATAGAAAACAATTGTTGAAGAAAAATAATGTATCACAAATCTCTAGGAAAACATTAATTTTTTGAAAGGAATTAATCTTTGATGTCGTGTTTTTGAGGCCATACTCAAGTGTATAGTCTCTCCTCACACCCTTGGGTGATCTTGGAGATCAAAATATTAGATTTGATCTCTTTTCTTTTATCCTAAGGACTCAAATTGTGTATTCCCTCCCCTTATGTTCATGTGATCTTGGGTGACCAAAAGTGATTGAATAATTCTTATATGGAACTTCCTAGGGATTTCATCACCTTAGGGTATGACCCTAACTCTAACATTACATTAGAGCCTAAAAAGTGGGGTGAATTAAAACACATGGCCCTTGGAAGTGGAATATTATCAATCAAGCTAATCCCCCATGAAGTTTATACCTTAGGGTAGTGAAGGTTAATGGTGGGTTACTTCACTTTTTAGGTTGTTTGACTTGGTTCCATTTCATTGATGTAGATTTGGCCTCAAGTACCCTTGCCATATTTGAGGATGAACATAGCAATATTCACTCATCCTAGATAGGAACCAATCAACCATCCTTTATTTTGGTACACCAACAAGTGATCTTAGCTAGAAAATAGGACAGTAGAGACAACACCATGAAAAAATACCACATCTTTCCATAAAACCACTTACAAAGCATAATATTATAAAGATTTCATCTAGACTAGGGGTACCATAGATGGGTGATGTCCCATTCCTTAGATATGAAGGTAGGGAAAGATATGAATGATAGAAAGTAAGCAAGTATAAGGAAGAGAGAACATAGGAATCTATGTAAGAACTGTATACAAGTTTGTATATGTATGAATATTAGATAAGAGATGAGCACGAGTATAGGGGAAGATATAAAATTGTACTATTTTTGATCTGATTAATGCAATGGACACTAAAATTCTATCTATATAATGTTATCTATTATTTTGTCAATGTATAAGTTATTCCTATGTCTGATTCTATTGGTGTTTAAATTTATATGTCTGAGTATGAGGTATAAACTACAACACTTAGAAAGTACTTGGGGCTCATAACTTTGGTCTATGTTTCCCTAGATTTATTGCTTACATTGGTTCTATTTCCAATACCCTAGTTAGGTAATATAAATGACAGTAACACCCAAATTTTTAAAATCAAAGATAGAGAAAGAAAATAAAATCAAGGTGGATATAAAAATTGTGAAACTATCCTCTTGGTACTTATCCTATGAGAGGGGGTTAGGCACCAAGGGGGGAGAAATTTCAGAAGGGATCTCCAAAGAGACATGACCTCTAAAGAAAAACTACCAAATAACTACCATTGAAAACAATTTAAAAGAAGTAATGGAACCCAAAATCAATCAAACCCATGCTAAAAGGAGATAATACAACCACAAGAAAGATTAGAGAATAGATTGATTTGGTGAGAAAATTAAACATGGTTAGCCTAAATGGAGAAGAGAGATGCCAACAAAAGAGGATTGAAAGAGAAGAAATAAACCAAAAAAGGATGTAAATTATGGGAAAGATGAGAAGTGAGCATGAAAAAAGGGGTGCTTCCAAGGACAAATGAAAAGAAATTAAAGAAGAAGAATGAGAAACTTTAGAAAGATTAGGAAATCGTTGGGAAAAAGAAAGAAACTCATAACTAGTATAAAGAAAAATAGTAATGATTATGGAGAATCTAGAAGATTTCAATTATGACCTTGTAACAATATGGAGACCCCATTACTACCGCAACTTCAAAATTTTTAGAAAATCAGGCCAAACCTATCAAATATTACCATCAATCTAGATGATAGATTTATGGAATTTTTTAAAAATTCATAGAAGACTCCATCAATTCAAGAAGAATATTTAGAAGAATTAGTCAATAAAAGCATAAGGGTGGCTTTAGAATAGTGGTTTACAATTTATAAGAGGAAGGAAATTTCACTTTTTTCCCTTTCCCCATATTCAATGGGTTTGGTCGAACCCAATGGTTCAACCGAACCTCATTAGGGGTTCAACCAAACACATATGTTCGGTCGAACCCCTGGTTTGACCGAACCCCTGGTTCGACCAAACCCATATAACCTAAATAAAAAAAATCATATTTAAATGGGTGTTCGACCGAACCCCCTTAAATATGACAAAAAACAAAAATTCTCTCATTTTCACTTTCTAAATTTACTAGTTACTTTCCCTGGTGCGTGCAACGAACTGAGAGCATGACGACGACCAATTTCTTTCCGGCGAAAGCAAATTTAACTTGTCTCTCCAAAGTTTATCATTCCGGTTTGCATATCAAGCACCAGGTATTTAAAATTTGATTTTTTTAGAGTTCAAAATGCATTTATTTGTTTAATTTTGAAACCCTAAATGCAATTTTTTTCAAATTTGTTGAATTCAAATTGCATTTGTTTGAAAGTTTTTAAAGCATTTTCAACATACAGTATTTTTCTTGCCCATTTTGCATGCATTTTTGTCTTGTGTAAATGAAATATGCCTTCCCATTTCAACAATCAAAGCTATGGATAAATAGATTTAATTTTAGTTACAAGAAAAATGTATAAATTATAAATTTATAACATAATTATGTACATGGGAAAATCCTCTTGGAAGAAAAATCCCACAACCAAAAACATGAACCAATTATATTATTTGATAATAATATCATTTACAATAAAATATTCATGTGCATACCCTTATAGTAGTATCATCAACATTGGAATATGGAGTAATTTCTAGTAGCATGATGATACCTACAAAATCATTATGCTTTCTCCATCTCAAACACCCATAAATAGGAAAAATTTAAACCATAAAGAAAGTCTGGTTTAACCAAATCCATGAGCCAAAATAATGACCTAAAAATGGCACAAATTTCAACATCATATTCCTTGAATTGGTTTATAGGATGTATTTAGCAAATGCTTTACATCTTGTAAAAAAAATTCAAATCCTCCTCATAACCGACACTCCATTTTTGACATATTAAAACCCATTATTTAAGATGATCTTGATGATTTTCATAAATCTAATCAATATTCTAGTGTAACCCCCCTTTTTTATTCTCTTATGTGTCATATAACATTTCATAAGTAATTCCCATCTTACAATTTCATACAATGCTCTTACAACTTTTTAAATATATAAAAAGGACAACCCTAGTTCAATTAGAATTATTTAATTATTATCACCTACATCCATTCATTACATGTTATTAGTTTTTATTTGCACACATTATTAGGAAATATGCATTGTCTAAGCAATTGGGGTATATTGCATGTTTGAGAGTGTTTTCCTTGATCTTTTATCTAGTTAAATTAATATCCTTTAAAATCTTGTTTTATGGAGTTTTCATCTTAACTCTAATATGACTAGCAAATAAAATGACGATTGAATCATTTTTTGATATAATAGCTAATGACAACCATATAAAGAGCCACATTAAAGAAGATGAAAAATAATGATCACTTGAGACTATGATTTAGATACATATGTTGGTAAACAAGATATTTTCCTAAATTGATAATTACATATTGATGCACCTCTCCACCCTAAATATCCTCACTCGTTGGCTAGTAATTTATATAATGTATTAGGTGGCTATCCTTAGGGAATTAATACTATTCATAATATTACCACTCTAATGGATTTTAATAATGTTGTACCCTCTATGCATCCATCTACCCTTCATCCTCTTATAATGATTCCTCCTATCATACTATAGTTACCACTTCCATGGGATCCACCACCCATGTCCTACCGCCTTTCTCTCCACTAGTATTTTTCTTATCTCCCATTCTTTTATATATGTTCACACCATTGTTACTACTAGCACTATCCTAGATACAAATATGTTCTTCATACCATTCCTCCTTATCCTATGAAAATCTAACCTTATAGTGTAACTTCTCCTTCCATTATCATGTCATTACCTTTCTAGACCTTCCCCTCTTTATACATTCTCCTTTTTATCCTACACTACTCCTACCACTAATATATCCCTATACCTTGGATATACTATTGAAGAAATTTAACTGACTTTCAATATCGCAAAAATTAGACCCATATTTTTAAACGTAAAATGTGTATAATAAAGCACAATCCATGCTTCCTAATTCAACTTCACTAATATCTATCAAATTAACTTAGGTTCATTACAATAAGATAATCATATAGCCATAATTAGTTGTCAAGATAATGGTAAAGTTTTCAATAGCCATATTTATCCTTCCACATGCCACCATTAGACATACACATAAGATTCATGAACATCCATACCTATGAGCATCCAAATACAAGAAATATAACTATATATCATGCACATCATCAACATACAGATAAAATATCACACCCATCATCAACACAAATAATAGTTCCCATATCATATTATCTATGTTCTCATACAAATGTGTATTCAAATACATCAAAGCACTCATGAGTAAATCCACTATGTAGAGCATACACACAACTAAAAAGGTTCCCTTAAGGTATTTGTCTCCTATATCTATCCTCTTCGCCTATCCTTCTCTATGGATATGTTCCACTCATATCTACCACCCTGATGTGATCCATGTCTCAATCCTTGTCAAGGTCACTCCTCCTCTCTACCTATATCCTTTCTCAATGAGCTAGATCTATCACTGCTACTCTCCAAAACACCTACATTTAAATATTAAAAAAATGTTTAATAAATCATACAACATTGATTAAAACTAACTAAACAATGAAAGCATTTAATATTATAACACCTTATGAATTATATTGAATGTCCCCACCTTGAAATTTATAGCCATCGATGTCAATCACTTATTCATACTATAGCTTTTTTCTCCAAAAGACCTACATTTATATAAAAGTGAATTTTTAAGAAAAATAATATTTAACCTACTTTTAACTCAACAATAATGGATGTATTTCTATCATAAACTCTTTGTACTCATAACAAAATCATGGCCTAGGTAGAGTATGAAAAATGTTGTTTCCAACCTCATATGTAAATCTAGAGTTAGAGTGTCAAAATTGTTGAATTTCATCCTTTGTGCTATTAATTAGCTTCTTATCGACTCATGGAAGCCTACTACTAAAAGCCCAAGTATGATTTTCAATAGGACTTTCTAATCATGATCTTATTGATAGTACTTTTGATAATGTTTTATGATTTAGGCTTAATTCAAGACAAGTTTACCTTAATAATTGAGCCTTTTTAATTATTTAATTTGTTACTAATGATGTTATTAGTCTATGAGCAACTCTTTTATCTTTTTCCTTACTATTATTTACAATAGAATTGAATGCATTAAAAAAAACTTTAACAACAATATTATTTCAATCAAACTTTTTGTTTACATGAATCTTTGAAATTTATTTAGTAAAGGTCTCATTTTGTACATCTTTAGTAATTGTATAAACATTTGGAATATTTTGGTTAATACATCTTATTGGAAAACCATTCATTGAATTTTTTGAAGCCCACAACCGAATGGTTTGTGATGACCTCTTGCCTTCAAGAATTTCTATTATGCTCATCAATTTCAAACCATTTTGGGCTTCTTGAATGTTTTTAAATTTTAACAAACTCATTACAAAAAGATGGATTTTGAATTTCTTTTTCTTCTTCACATTTAGGTTCTCTCTTCTTATGTAATTTGGAGACACATTGAGTTTCATTGGTTCATGTGAGCTATCAATTTAATCATTGTTATCAACAAGTCGATTATTGAGTGCAATTTCAATGTCATAGGGTTCATATCCACATTAGTCAAGAAATTGTTGATGTATTTCTTCTTCTTCTTCTTCTTCTTCTATGATGCTACTCTTATCAATAGGTGTTCCATCAAATTTTACAATATTTTCACATTCATGTTCAACATTTTTATTTTCAATATTATTGTCACTTTCATTTTTTAAACATTTCATTATATTGAACATTAAAATATCCATTTTAAATGTCATTTAAGGGTAAATAAGGACCTTCATCTTCTTTCAATAATTAACATTAGAAATTAATACTTGGTTCATATTGTATACCCACCTCCCAATGGTCTTGGAATGGATGCATTTAAATCTATTGCACTACCTTACTATGATATTACAATAAGAATATGGCTAGAAAGAGATCTAGAATGGAAAAAAAATATGGATCCAAATAGAAAAAAAAAACTTGTTTTGGGTTTAGCACTTACTAATAACTTTTCTAAAATGAGTGGTTGCTAAATCGTTGAAATAAAACTTAGAAGATTTGAACTTAATTGTGGTCTAGAGGATCTCAATTAAGAGATAGGCTACATTGGATGAAAGGATATAAGGGATACAAATTATTTTTTAGTTCTCTCGAACATATTTACATTCTCGAGAGTGGATAATATCTATCGTTGATCAAGAGAGGTAGTTCCATGACAACTCTAATGATATTAAATCTATTTTCCTCCAACATTACAAATAATTTTTAATTGATCTAGTTGAAGGAGATCCACGTCAAGATATAGTGAAAAATTATGGGCATAACAATTATATATATTTTTAACATATATAATATGTATGGTTGGATTAGTGAGATATTTATAACAAGTATGCAATGAAGTCAAACTTTATTAGATTTGATTCTTAATAAATTAGTTTTAATGATTCAATTTATAGCTTTATGCAATCTATAAGTTTAAATAGTTTGATGGTATCTAAACTTTATACATATAAAATATATGATAAATGTCTGATTATTTTTCTTTCCAATCTATAATTTTTTGATGTTCTTGGCTATATAATTGAAGTTCATTTATGTTAACAACTATTAGATTAAATATTTTTATCCCCAATTATTTTCAAATAATTTTATACTTTAATCTTTGTATTCTTATGGGTGGGGGCCCTAGCTCGGTTGGCTAAGTAATTCCGTTGCGGCTCTGCTGGTCACGAGTTCTAGTCTCCCCCGTCCCGTGGTACCGGAGGGCGTGTCACGCCAGCGTCGCCGGTCACGTTAAAAAGTTTACCAGGCGCACTGCAGTTTATAGAGGGTCGTGCTACCCGATTCCTGTAGTCTAAAAAAAAAAAAAATCTTTGTATTCTTATTCTTTCTTGAACTATATTTTCTTTTGGGCCATTTTATAGTTTAGCACACTACACCTTGTTTTAGTACATCTATATTGAATAAATGAATTTTCTTCTAAGCCATTTCATAGTTTAATACATATCAACCTTATTTTAGTCCATCTACACTAAATTAATAAATCTAGTTCTAACCCATTTCATTATTTAGCACAACTAAACCATCCTTCAATTCTTTTACACTATTTTGTGCATCCAGTTTCTAAACTATAACTATATGTGTGAGAAAATTGGATCAAATTTTAATTAAAATCAACACATGTTAATAAAACATTAAATCGAAAAGCTGAAAGAAAGAAAACAAAATGTGCAAACCGTAACAACAACCTTTCGAAATCGTTTTATCCTCCTCTATCTTCACCGTTTTGTTGCTTTGAAATGGCTCTCAGATCAGCAAATAGAGCTCAACAAAATGACAGCATGAAGAACGAGATTTAGAATGCATAATATACAACATCTATGCTAACATGAAAATGGGAATGTGATGCTGAAAATGATATGAGTGCATAAAGCTGATTGCATGAATGTGAGTATGCATATGTAAGTGTAGGCATATGAACGTGGGTGATTAACCAAGGCTTGGATTTGCACGTGCTTTTATAGAGTTTTCGAACGAGTTTGATTGGCTGAATCGATCGACGGTCTGGATTAAGCTTGTTTCAAATGGACGGCGAGAGATTTTCGAAAGTGGACAGAAGAATGGAAGGTTTCCTTTCTCTTTATTGAGTTCGAAGGGAAAATTCCATTTTGAAGGATAAGATACAAATTTAGAAGGGCGAGTTAGCATGAGTTAGAATTTTGGGAAGGTGAGTTAATAATGAATTAAATAAATTAAATTTATTTAATTAGGAGTGAAGATGGAAATGGAAACCCACATAATTAAATAATTCATATTTAATTATGTTTAAAACGAAATTAGAGTGAGGTGGAAAATATTAAATAACATATTTAATATTTTAAAATTCGAAAATGGGATGGAGGATATTCCATTATTTAAATATTCAAAAAATATTTAAACTTTAGAATAGGATGATAATTAAATATAAATAAATTATACAAATTTATTTAATTTAATTAAGCGGAGGGTAGAAATGTTAGTAATTAAATAAAATTATTTATTTAATTTAAGGTAGAAGAAATAGAAAAATGAACGATATAAATAAATTTAATTAAATTTATTTATATGTAGATGACATTAGAGGAATTAATTAAATAAATCATATTTAATTAACAAGCTTAATCATGACCATTTTTAGACATACATTTTGCCCCTCTTTGAAGTGATGTGTAAAACACATTGCTTCAAAGAAAATAAGATTTTGCCCCTGATATGCTTTCGATGTTGCTGTTGATGATGCCTCCTCGGGAGGTAAATCACGGACGATATGAAGTCTGAAAATGTGATAAAGAAGATTGGATAATGATATTCTGCAGAAGAGACAGTGATTTAGCTCCCGATAAATGATGAAAAAGATGCCCCTGTTGATATGATGCCCCTTTTGATGGAAATGGTAAAATGATGATGATGAACTGATAACTTTGCTTCCCGAAAAGAGAAAAACAAAGAGTAAATGACTGATAAAGTGTTTGATAGATATGCTTTCTGCGATAGAAAACAAATAGTAGATGAATGATTTCCTTTTTGATAAATTTGCTTTCTGTGATAGAAAACAAATAGTGATTGATGGTAGATTAGATTGATATGGTATCAAGCTAGATAAATTTGTGTATTGGTTTGCCTGATAGGATTGATTGGGTGATAAGGGTCTGTGATATGATGCACTGGTATGAGTCACTGATATCGGTCACTGATATAGTTCACTTGATATGGGTTACTGATATGGGCCATTGATATGGGTCACTTGAGATGAGTCACTGATATTGGTCACTTTGATATGGGTTGCGATTGCATGCTGTGAGGCATTGATAGATAGAGAGATTTTGATTGAGTTTTTCAAAATCGAGGTGTGTCAGGACCACACAGAGATCTTGGGGCAGGAGATAAGACTTCCATCATAGAGGCCAACCCTATCAGGGGGCTCTGATATTTTTGATGTATCATTATTGATTCATTCACACATCTCGATGTCTATTATGTTTGGAGCATGTACGTTATTTTGGTCATATCTCATGTATCTCTTTGGAATTTTTAGCTTCATTGGACATTGGACATTTGTATTATTTTTGATGAGTAATGATATGCAGCGGCGATGATTTGTGATGATGTGATGTGCATTTATAATGTGATATGCATTTTTTTTTATGTGTTATGGATTTTGATATGAATTTTAATGATTTGATGACTACCATGATTTGCAGGATGATTCGATATGATGTTTTTATGATGATGATGATGACTGATGATGTAGACTAATGATGTCATGCAGGTGGATGACTTATGAAAATGATATGAAAATGTATATATGGAGTATTTGTCTTTTGAATGTTCAAATGTAAGATGATAAAGGATGACAAATGAATTTGCAAAATGAAAAGATATGGAAAATGATAGGATGATTAACGATACGATATGAATGTAAATGTTCTATAATGATGATTAAGTGAAATGATAAAATGAAATGCAATGATAATGACATGTATGAAAATGATAAGTGATATGAAATGAACTGCATGGTAAGATATGATAACGAAAATGATAATGAATGAAATAATAGTGAATGTATAAAAGGAACATGAAATGAATATGAAAATGATAAAGTGTTAATGAGATGAAGATGATAGAGAAACTAAATGATATGCAAATGAATGATAAATGATAAATGATAATGCAGGTGAAAGGTGATGATGAAACAAATGTTCAAATGTCCTCCACAAGCAGTCCAAAGAGACATGACATCCATTAATGTGATTATTATCCTTTCAAAACTCGGGTGCAAATCCATTATGCAGGTATGTATAAATGATCTAAAATGAAATGCAACTAAATGAAACTGACCATTTTGTTGAGCTTGTTGGTATATTTTCTGGAATCATCATAGAGCGTTTTAAAATGTTGGAGGTATGCACAAGCATCAGAGGGAAATTAGCACCAATGATGACCTGAGTACAACTTTCATGATTTTTGATATAGCAAGTGAACACAAGCATCTAGGTATAATTGAACCGAGATGACTTGAGCATTTCTTGCATAAACAGACAAAGACTAACCACTATCTGATGCAAATTTGGAACTGTCATCAATGATAAATCATCACGTTTTGTGACATATTTGCAACCGATAAATGATTAACCTCCAGACAACAGACAAAGAAAAAATCATCCTCTTTCCTCGCCACTCTAGTTCAGTACATCATCGAGTGTGCTCCAGAGAAATGATATCAAAAATTAAACAACCATTATTCAAAAATGGACTACTGTGATTCCAAACATTAATTCAGATTTAGAGATCATCGAGATATGAGTCATGATAAGGTACGCGACTGAAAGCTATTGCTATACGGATCAATGGTTGGTTGTTTTGTTTTGCGTGATTGGCTTCGATGTCATTGTCTTACTGTTTGAAAGTTGATTGCCCCCAATATGCCCCACGTTTGCCCTAGGTATCGACACAACTTGTTGAAGTGAATAATAATCAAGCCATGATAAGACATTATCGCTCAAGGCAAATGATGATAGCATGGTGCTGGTGTGACCCTAAGATGATGGAAAAGATGCATGAAAAAGAATGATGAAAATTTAAATGCAGAACAATGAACTAATAGATGGAGAGCTTCCAAATAGCGTCTGTTTGCCAGATTTTCACTATTTGTTTTTATTGCATTTTTCTTGTCAATAGACTGCCTGTTTGCCAGGTTTTCACCCTATGACATTTTCTGATTTTTTTTTTGAATTTTGATTTTTTTTTGATTTTTGATATTTCTTTAGGACTTTTTTTTTTGATATTTCTTCAGGACTTTTTCTGATTTTTTTGATATTTCTTCAGGACTTTTTCTGATTTTTTTGATATTTTTTTCAGGACTTTTTCTGATTTTTTGATATTTTTTTAGGACTTTTTCTGATTTTTTTGATATTTCTTCAGGAATTTTTCTGATTTTTTTGATATTTCTTCAGGACTTTTTCTGATTTTTTTGATATTTCTTCAGGACTTTTTCTGATGATGATGACCATCTTAGACATAATACTTCTTCAGATGCATACTGTTGATCGGCTCATCAAACAGGTCCCCTTCTGGCATTGATAGCTTGTAGGCTCCTAAACCATAAACTGCGATAACTACATAAGGACCTAGCCAATTTGGCTCGAACTTTCCTTTCTTCTCTCTGTCTTGTTGATTGCGTGGATTCTCTTTCAGAACGAGATCACCCACTTGAAAGGTACGTGGTTTTACTTTATGGTTGTAGCTACGAGACATCATCTGTTGATAAGCTTTCAAATGATCAGCAGCCCTTTGTCTCTTCTCATCTAGAAGTTCAAGTTCTTGGAGTCGAGAAACTTTGTATTCATCATCTGTCGTTAAACCTTTCAATGATACTCTGAGTGAGGGAATCTCAACTTCTAAGGGCAATATTGCTTCTGCTCCATAAACAAGAGCGAATGGTGTTGCTCCTGTTGGCGTGCGGATACTGGTTCTGTAGGCCCATAGAGCAGGATTGAGTTGAACGTGCCAATCCTTTCCTGATGTATTCACAGTCTTTTTCAAGATTTTCAATATGGTTTTATTTGAGGCTTCTGCTTGGCCATTCCCTTGTGGATAGTATGGTGTTGAATATCTGTGCTGTATGTGGAATCTTTCACAAAGTTCCTCAACATCCTGATTTTTGAATGGTCGTCCATTATCTGTAATAATGGAGTTAGGAATGCCATACCGACAAATGATATAGTTGAGTATGAAGGAGGATATTTGTTTGCCGGTAACTTTAGTAAGAGGGACTGCCTCAATCCACTTGGTGAAATACTCTGTTGCTGTGATGATGAATTTATGCCTGTTTGATGAAGAAGGGTGAATCTTGCCCACTAGATCTAAACCCCATTGAGAAAATGGCCAGGTTGGTGTAAACGGTTGGAGTTCTTGTGCAGGGGCATGAATGAGATTCCCATGGATCTGACATTTGGAACATGTTTTCACAAAAGTGAATGATTCCCTCTCCATTGTAGGCCAGTAGTAACCCATTCTAATCAGTTTTTTAGATAAGTTCAGTCCACTCGAATGAGTACCACAGATGCCACCATGAACTTCTTGTAAAGCTTTGTCAGATTCCTCACGTTCAAGACATCGGAGTAAAGTACCATTAAGACCACGTCGATAAAGGGTATCAGTGATGAGGGTATAGCGGGCGGATTGTCGGATAAAGTTGCATTTTTGATTACAAGATAGATCGGGTGGTAAGATGTCGTCTTTGAGGTAAGCATAAATTTTTTCGTACCAAGGCAAATCGGATCCTACTAAGTGACAAATGATTTGGCTTTCAGGGGTATCATAAGCAGGTGTAAATGATTGTTCCACCAAAAATTCGTAACGATGCTGAGTTTCTGGGAGTTGTAACAATGATGCGATCGTAGCCATAGCATCAGCTGCTTTATTATCAAGCCTTGGAATTTGTGTAAATTTGATGTCCACAAAGTATTTCTTGAAGTCATCCACCATCTTTTTATAAGGTAGCAGTTTTTCATCTTTGGTTTGGTAGTCATTATTGATTTGACAAATGACCAATTGTGAGTCACCATATACCTATAACTCTGTTATTCTCCATTCCAGTGCTATCTTGAGTCCAGTGATTAATGCCTCATATTCAGCTATGTTGTTGGTGCATGGGAACATTAGCCGATATGAACGAGGAATGGTATGTCCTTGAGGGGTGACAAAAAGTATGCCTGCTCCCGAACCATGTTGAGTGAAAGAGCCATCAAAATATAAGGCCCACGTTTGTTTAGATTCTGCAGTGAAGACATCTGCATCTGGAAATTCAATGTGCAAGGGATGATCTACTTGTAGTGGTGCCTCTGCCAATTGATCAGCTATAATTTGTCCTTTGATGGCCTTGTGGTCAACATAGTGTATGTCAAACTCACTTAGAATCATTACCCATTTTGCTAACCTTCCTGTCAATGAGGCCTTGCTCAACAAATACTTGAGTGGATCAATCTTCGAAACCAAATTAACTGTATGGGTCAGCATGTAATGCCGAAACTTTTGTGAAGCAAAGACTACTGCCAGACAAGCCTTCTCAATAGAAGTGTAGTTGAGCTCATGACTTGTTACTATTCTACTGATGTAGTAGATTGCACGTTCCTTCCCCGTAGAGTCTTCTTGTGCTAGCAGTGCCCCCAGAGATGTCTCCGTTGCGGCAATGTACAAGATGAGTGGTCTGTCTGGATCTGGTGATATAAGAACCGGTGGAGTCATTAGATATTCTTTGATTTTCTGAAAAGCCCATTCACATTTGTCATCCCGCTTAAAAGGAACATTTTTATGCAGTAGATGTGTGAATGGTAAACTCTTGTCAGCCAATTGTGCGATGAACCTCCGTATAGATTGAAGTCGTCCTTGTAGTGATCTTAGCTGACTGATGTTCTTTGGTGGGGGCATTTCCATGATTGCTTGAACTTTTGTTGGATCTACTTCAATTCCTTTTTCTGAAACAATGTACCCCAAGAGTTTTCCAGACTTGACCCCAAAAACACATTTCTTCGGGTTAAGACGAACTTTGAATTTTTCTAATCTTGCAAATATTTTGGACAATACTTCAAGATGTCCTTCTCTGGTGTATGATTTTTCCAGTATATCATCCACATAATCTTCCATGAAGACATGCATCATGTCATGAAAAATTGTAGTCATGGCTCTTTGGTAGGTAGCCCCAGCATTCTTTAGACCGAAAGGCATGACGTTCCAACAATAAGTTCTCCATGGACACGTGAAAGCTTTTTTCTCTTGATCTTCAGGTGCAATCTTGATTTGGTTATATCCAGAAAAACCATCCATTAATGAATACATGGCATGGCCAGCTGTCAGATCAACTATGGTGTCAATGTTCGGTAATGGGAAATCATCCTTAGGACATGCTTTATTAAGATCTCTGAAATTTGTGCATATTCTAACAGTTTTATCCGGTTTGGATACAGGTACAATATTGGAGATCCATTCTGCATAGTCGATTGGTCTGATGAAGCCCACATCAAGAAGTTTTCTCAGTTCCTCTTTAACTAATAATGCAACATGAGGGTGCATTTTTCTGAGTTTTTGCTTTACCAGCTTGACCCTTGGTTTGATAGACAAATGATGCATGATAAGATTAGGATCCAGACCAGGCATGTCAGCATAAGACCATGCGAAATTGACTTGGTTTTCTTTCAGGAATTCCATAAACTTTGGTATTTCTTTCTCTGTCATAGATGCGGCTAACTGCAAAATTCTTGGTTTGTCAGAAGTCTCGAGATCGACAGCATTTGTAGACTCAATCAGAATAGGCGATCGCTCATGGTAGTGCTCCGGGAGAGTGTCAAAATTCCCATCGTCTGGTGCCTCTAAGAGGTTTTCACCATCAGATACGCTCTTTATTTTATCTTTTATTTGATCTAATACTGCCAGATTCTGGTTTTCACCATTAGATCTTTCTTTTTTGTTTTTACTTTTGCAGCTAGGAGACTTGACACTCTCCTAATCAAAAACTCTATGTCAAAAATCACTGGTGGAACAATCATTCGCATCCTCTGCAGAAAGGAAGTTTACGATAGCTTCATCACTTGGAAACATAGGTATGTTAATAGATTCCGTAAAATCCCAATCAATAAGGTCAAGATGGAGTAAAGGTAGAGGGTTGTTAGGTTGTGTGAGATCGGATATGGTTATGGTCATGACAGAGTGGTCTGTAGGATCTGAGGTATAAGGTGGATCAATGATGATACTGTCCTCATGATGATCTTGTTCGTTTGGATCTGATTCAGTATCACTAGAATCATAGTCGACCTGTGGTTCGGATTCTCGTGGTTGGGACCCTGAACCTTGTCCTTCAATTAGAGTTGGGGCATACTGGTGTATTACATCAACCTCTTTGTCTCTCCAGAACTCATCATTGTAAATGGTGTCCCATTCATATTCATCAGAGTCCGTATCAGAATTGTTGTCTAGGAAATTCTGAATTGATGCCAAACATGTCTCTTGTGAATCTGAGCTTTCTTGCAATGCAAAGATGGTGCTATGCAGTTGTTTTTCTTTGGAGTGATTTTCATAACCCAATCCAGTTTTCTCTTTTGTAGCAAGTCAGCGGAGGTGAATGGGTTCAATTACTCCTTCCTTCCTTTTTCCAATAGGTCCCTCATCATAACCCATCTTCTGCATGATTAAATATCCTTTTCCATATTTATCTGTGGGTAATTTGACATTAGAAACTACTTCATCTTCATCTTTATAGAGCCAATTTAAAATTTCAGTATCCTCCGGGTTTTCCATGGGAAATTTTTCTTTGATGAATTGCCCATTAAATTTTGTAATTGGCTCTATTGGCGTTTGCTTTGATGTTGATGCTGCTGAAATTTGATGTTCTCTAATAGATGGCTGTCCATGTGATCGTGGTTATGTAGGTAAATTGACAAGACAAAGAGAGTATTCTCCAACTCCATGATCCTTGAATTTCATCTTTTTGTCAAAGCTATTGGTCAATTGACTGATTCATGTGTTAATCTTTAGAGAAGTACTAACATGAGCTTCTCGATTATTAGGGACCAAAGTATCTTGACTAGCCTTTATGTTGGCGCAAGTTTGAGTGTTGGAATTATCAGCAGGTATCGTGATTTCTTGTCCATCATAAGGAAACTTGAGACATTGATGGTAAGTTGATGGGACGGCTTGCATTTCATGGATCCAAGGATGACCCAACAAAATGTTATATGCCAGATCGCGATCCAGTACTTGACAAAAAGTATTCTTTATAACAAGGCCCACTCTGATTGGCAGCATGATTAGACCTTTGGATGCTCTTTCTTCATCATCATAAGCTTTTATGGTAATCTTTCTTCTGAAATCAATGGAGTCCTCAGAAAATCCTAAGGCTTTGACCACATTCAAGGTACAGATGTTCAAACCAGCACCTCCATCTATTAGAACCCGTCTGATGCAAAATTTATGGACCATGACCTCTAAGTACAAAGATGAGTTGTGAGGATGGGTTATGGAAACGTCATCTTTATCGGAAAATGAAAGACAAGTGGGTGAGGATAAATGTCCTACCATGGCTTGAAATTGATTCACATCCAAATCAGTAGATACATTGGTTTCAATGAGGGCCTTTTCAAGAATTTCTTTATGGGCTGGAGAAATCTTTAATAGTTCAAAAATAGAAATTTGAGCAGGGGTTTTTTGAAGTTGATTGACTAAATCATATTGATGTTGAGGTGGAGGTTCAGTGGATCTCGAGGAGGTGCCTTTTAAGACAACTTTGGCTTGTGCTCTTGTTGTTGCGTTGACTTCTCGATATTCCTCCTTCTGTTTGACTTTTATGACATTCACCCGCTCATCGTCCGCATAGAGATGGTTGATTATATGGTCATTATTGATGTGATTTACTTCTTTGTCGGAAGACTCACCTTTTTGATAATTAGGTAAAGGATTGCGAAATGCTTGGTGGTCTGCATTGGTTTGTTGATTTCCTTCTACTGTGATGATGTCATTATCAATTAATTCTTGAATGGCATTTTTCAAGGCTTGGCAGTTGTTGGTGCGGTGACCTTTACATCGATGGTAATCACAATAGTATGCTTCATTCCATGATGGAGGCTTTACATTGGGTTCAAAATTTCATTGAGGCGGTAAAGTAATGACATTTTTGGCCATCAACTCTTTGAATGCAGATTCTAGGGATTGACCCAATGGAGTAAAAGTTCTTCTATTGGAGAAGAACGAAAATCTTTGCGGATTTGAATTTGAAGTGTTCCCTAAAGAATTGTGATTGTTATTATTTCCTCGGTAACCCTGGTTATTGTTTGAAGTCCCTTGATGGGAAGTGGGATGCTGACTTGCATTGTTCCTCTGAGGAGGATTATTTCCGTGATTTGCAATTGAGTTGATATTGTTGTTGCGAGTGTTTGGGGTAGTGAGGACGAATGGTTTGGTTGAAGCGTGATTTGCATCCACAACACCATCATTCACCATATTTTTGTTTCGGGTCCAGAATTTGGATTTGTCCTGATTATGATGGTTGGATGAGCTAGGGTTTTCTTTGTCATGTTTTATTATGCCTTTCTTGACCAAAGCACTTTCAATGGTTAAGGCATCTTCAATCATTTTCTCAAAAGAAGAAGGACAATGTAAGTTCGAGTGATAGCTCATTTCCGAGTTTAAACTATTGATGAAAGTAACCATCTTTTCTTTCTCTGGAACAGGACGTGGGTATCTGGCAAACATTCTTCTCCATCTTTGGAGAAACGTAACGAAAGGTTCACCCGGTTTCTGTGTCATTTTACAAAGATCTATCATGGTGATTTGATGTTGTATGTTGTAGGTGTATTGTAATATGAATAAATTAATCAACTCTTCAAATGTCCTAACGGGAGGTGAGATTTTGGATAACCATTCCATAGAGTGTACTCCCAGACTTCTAGGAAATAACCGCATCAAGTAAGTATCCTCATAAGCAAACTCCAATGTCATGTTTCTGAAGTCTCTAACGTGATCAATTGGATCCGTTTTCCCATTATAGCGATCAAATTTTGGTATTTCGCAATGCTTGGGAAAAGGAATCATGTTTAAACTTCTGTCAAAAGGATAAGGACATATGTCCTCCAAAGTGTATTTCTTTGTGGTTGTTCCCCCTTGTAATTCTCTAACTTGTCCTTGAAGTGCCTTGAGTTGTTGGGTCAAGGCACTAAGATCTGAAAGAGGTGTCTCTTCGGGTTTGTTTTTCAATTTTTCAGTGTCAAAGTCATGAGGTAATTTAGCCCCTTGTTCGGCTAGATAGCGAAAATATTTTTCCTTATCTCGCTGCAAGATCTTCTCAATGGCTTTATGGAATTTTGGATCTTGTTCAGCTTCTCTAAGACGTTCTTCTTCTTGTTCTTCATCACTATCCACTTGATGGGAAGTATTTTCTTCTTTATCGTCCATGTTGTTGTTAAAAATTGGATTTTGATTTATGTGGAAAATGGGATTACTATTTTCTCCTTCTTCTTGAATGTTCTGAATATGACTTTCTTTTTGGTTCGTATCCTTCGATTTATTGTGCTGAGATCTTGTGGAGATAGGCATATGTTTTTTTGAAAATTCCCTCTAAACTTAGATCACAGTTTTTTGACTAGTGCAATGGTGATGATATCTTGATCTGATAAGATAAGGTAATCTTATGATATGATCAAGAAAGCTCCTAACTTATGGGTTGTAGCTTCTAAAATGATAAAGGATTTCAGAATCCTGTTGGGGAAACTTGAGCCCAAAAATTAAAAAGCTGTTTTGAAGGGTGCACTCTAAAAGATTTGGATCTTTGTTTTTAAGGAGACTTTCTCAAGATCTTTGAAGAATATGACTTGGGTGTGAAGGATATTCGATGGAAGGTTGGGGTATGTTGCCAAATTCAAGAGGTTGGTTATGATTATGCCGTTGTGATAGAACTCTTCTTTGATAATAGGCTCGGGAATCTAAGGGATCTACAACATATTCATCAGTGAATCCTCTAACAAAATTTGATATCTGTGAAGGAATCCTCGATAATGAAGCAAAACTTGCCTACTTTTGTACAAGAATTTCCTCTTTTGCAGTTTTTTCTTGTATCCTAAGGGTTTCTTAGGTTTTTTTGATTCTCTTGGAAACTGATTTCTTGGGAAACTTTGTTGACTTCCAATCTCTAAGCATGGAGAAAGCTATTTGGAAACGTTTTTGAAGCAATGATATGACAAAATTCCTAAGTGGCTTTCAGTTGTTCTTCATGTTTCATTTGGATGATCTCTTTATCTGAATTAATGTAATGGAAGACACAACAAACATTTTTGAAAACAATTGTTCTTAAAGTCCTATACTAACATGAAGTGTTTGATTCAAGAAATGTTTTTCATCAAATGTTTTCACGGGTTTTTGCACATGAAAGACAGTTCAGACAGACTCACTCTTAAGTGCTCAAGTAGGTCATTCTAGTAATCAACAGCCCACATCTTAGAACTGCGTCGACTCACACAGCCGTGTCACCCCCGAAGGGGCGCCCGTGTTTTTGTCTTTTCCAGGCACGTACTCAGAGTTACGGAAGTGGATACCAGGTCCCCTGAGCAAACAGTCCTTGGCAGTTATATGGTGAGTATCTTGGGGGCAGATTCTTCCCTCCCCTTGCACTGTGATTATCAGAATGTTTGGCAACTGACTTGGCTGGCCACTACACTAGGTTCGTAGTAAGGATTTCCGTTCGGTGCAGCAATAATAAACTCCCTCAGGAGACCTCCCAACCTTTAGAACAAAGGCTTTGGGAATGGTTATCTTGCATACTACCGGAAAAAGAGGGTTTCCCCAAATTCGCTTTAAATTTTATAGTGGGGCGGAATAGCCTGACTTTGGCTTGAACCCACTTGAGTCGTTCCTCTTGGGTGATTACTTTTTCCCACAAGAGCAGGCTCTCTAAAAGGTTTTATCAAAGCTTAAAAATGCATAAAATAGAATAGATGAGTTTGGCATTTTGATCACCCAGTTAAGGGAGAGCATAGGCCTATCACCGTTTAAATCAAAGCAAGCAAGAGTTCATTTTTAAGCCCAAATAAATAGTTTTCTATGCTAGGTGAAGATATTGCTTCACAAAAACATGGAGTTCTTTTTAGTCCCAAAATAAAAGTGAAGTGACTATCCTAGGATTGGTTGATTTTGAATTATGTGACTACCCTAGGATTGCTTCATTCTTTTAAAGTTATTACTATCCGCGGTTGTGTCGGATTCAGTCAAATTAAATTACAAATTACAATTTGCAACCTTTTTCAAAAGTGCGCTATAACAGACATCAGAGGCGCTGTAGGAATCTTCAAAGGCGCTGTAGGAATCTTCAAATGTGCTGATTGATCCCAATGCTTTTCTAGCTCCGTATGATTCACCTACAAGATAAAAAAAATGATATTGTAATGCAGCGAAAAAAACTAAATAAACTCATCAAAAAAAATTGCAATTTTAGAGACATGTTTTTGGCATAGCCGAATTAGATTTCAGTATTTGATGATTTTATTGATCTGAAAAATAAAAACTCAAAGAAGAGATCCATGTTAATTTTCTAAGAGCTTTCCAGAAATGTAAAGAAGTTAGACAAATTCTCTGTTTTGCTCTCAGAAACGCGGATTTATGGAAACCATACAAAAAATGAAGATCAAATTTTTTCGCATTGTATTTGACCTCTAAATTAAATCTGTAAAACATAGACCCCTATTAAAATTTAAAGAGATTTTCGAAAATGTAATTTTTTTTGAAAAATTCACTGATTTGCGTCTAGAAGACCAATTTTATGAAAAAACATAAAATTATGATAACTTCTACAAAAAAAATGATACACCATCGATTTTTTTAGTGTATCCTCTTGAGATGATGCAAAAGACGCTGTAAAAATATTGTAGAAAAATTCGTAGCTGTGTAGAAGTTATGAAGAAATTGGTAAAACTTGCAGTTTTTTTCCAAAAATTGTCAGATCTGCATTAAAAAATCAATAAAACCTGCAAGTAGATATTAAAAACGGGGCAAGGAGCCCCACGGTGGGTGCCATTTTAATGGGTGTGATAAAATTGGATCAAATTTTAATTAAAATCAACACATGTTAATAAAACATTAAATCGAAAAGATGAAAGAAAGAAAATAAAATGTGCAAACCGTAACAATAGCCTTTCGAAATCATTTTATCCTCCTCTATCTTCACCATTTTGTTGCTTTGAAATGGCTCTCAGATCAGCAGATAGAGCTCAACAAAATGACAGCATGAAGAACGAGATTTAGAATGCATAATATGCAACATCTATGCTAACATGAAAATGGGAATGTGATGCTGAAAATGATATGAGTGCATAAAGCTGATTGCATGAATGTGAGTATGCATATGTAAGTGCAGGCATATGAACATGGGTGATTAACCAAGGCTTGGATTTGCACGTGCTTTTATAGAGTTTTCAAACGAGTTTGATTGGCTGAATCGATCGACGGTCCGGATTAAGCTTGTTTCGAATGGACGGCGAGAGATTTTTGAAAGTGGACAGAAGAATGGAAGGTTTCCTTTCTCTTTATTGAGTTCGAAGGGAAAATTCCATTTTGAAGGATAAGATACGAATTTAGAAGGGCGAGTTAGCATGAGTTAGAATTTTGGGAAGGTGAGTTAATAATGAATTAAATAAATTAAATTTATTTAATTAGGAGTGAAGATGGAAATGGAAACCCACATAATTAAATAATTCATATTTAATTATGTTTAAAAATGAAATTAGAGTGAGGTGGAAAATATTAAATAACATATTTAATATTTTAAAATTCGAAAATGGGATGGAGAATATTCCATTATTTAAATATTCAAAAAATATTTAAACTTTAGAATAGGATGATAATTAAATATAAATAAATTATACAAATTTATTTAATTTAATTAAGCGGAGGGTAGAAATGTTAGTAATTAAATAAAATTATTTATTTAATTTAAGGTAGAAGAAATAGAAAAATGAACGATATAAATAAATAATTAAATTTATTTATATGTAGATGACATTAGAGGAATTAATTAAATAAATCATATTTAATTAATTAGCAAGCGTAATCATGACCATTTTTAGACATATACACTATATTCTAACACACATATACCTCAAATCAACATTTTTTCATCCCTCAACACATTTTCCCCTAAAATTTGTGAATATATCATCCCTAGTGCATCTTATTCTTAAAGATTTCATGTTTCAAGAAATTTGCACCTTATCTTAGTACATTTGCACTAAAACAACACATCTTCATCCTACTATGGCATTTGTCATTCTTATATAATCACTTCCATCCAAAATAAATTTGATCACTTCCCACATAAAATGTCATACCTATTTGATCTTGACTTGACCCATTTAAATTTTCCATTCTTGCAAAATTAATTTACTTTACCCTAAATTTGAGATTAATTCAAATATAAATATATAATTTTATAAGTCAACCTTAACATCTTTCAATATCAAAATAATCTTAATATATTTTCTTCCATCTTCTTCTAATTCATTCCAACTTTCCTCCAATCATATCCTCTCATCCAACTCATAAAATGATCCCAAACACAAACCCATTCCAAAATGATGATGATGATAAGATTGTTGATCAAGATGAGTGCAAAATTGAACCCTTTGATTCCATCATCACTTGCGAGATTTACCCAAGACTCCACCACTCACCAATCCATAATTAATAACCTTATGATCAATTATTATGTAGCATAAGCTACCTCATCATACCTATATGCATAACTATTTTTCACCCTTATGATACCTTTGACAATGGAAATCCAATATTATTTACAAACCATGCCTCTATACAATCCTTCATTAATATCCCAAACTCAATCCTAGATCTTATCCCCCATCCATGTGTCAACCTACATCTTTCTATAACATCCATAGTACATTGACCTTATATTCAAATCTAATTTCCCATTAGCCACAAATCCCTTCACTTAATTCTCCACCTACTCCATCTAATCCTAATTCCACACCTAACCCAAAACCTTCCAAATCTTTCACTTTTAAATTCATCCAAAAGACATCCAAGAGCACAACATTCCCCCCCCATCATTCTAAACCATCTAAATCATTCATTTCTAAATTCCTCCAAAAGCTAATGCAAGATCCCAAAGTTATGGATTCATGCCATCCAACTAGTCCAAAATCATCCAAGTGCATTGTTAACAAGACCATCATTTCCCAAACACCTTCCAAACCCATCAAACATCTTAACCCAATTGATCCCTCATTATCCATCCAAAAAATTAACACTATCCAATAATGATCCCATGAACATACCAAAACCACCATCCCTTTATCTACCAAATCTAGGGAGTCTAGCTATACTATACCTCTCCCCATCACACCATCCATGTAAACCTAGAGCCATGAAACAAAATTGTTCCATTGAAGTATGTTATTCATCATCTCTCCTTCTAAATGAAGATATTACCATTATACTAATCCCATTATGATCTCTTTCCACCTCCTATCAAAATGACCGAAAACCATCAAATTATCCTCTTGGTTCCTTTAACTTTATTTGTTGTAGTTATCTCATTGATAAGGACAAAACAACTCATCCACCCATCCCTTTCCAACTTAAAATTGACTTATGTCTTGCTTCTAAAATAACTAACATCCTATTTTCACAAGAATTAAAAACCCCTTAGGCCTTCATGAGAAAGGCATATTAGAGACCATCCGTGTCAAATAAAATTGATGATTGCATGGCCTTGGTTATTCATCACAAGGTACAAGTAAAAAATAGTTGTAGAGACTTTGCTCCTCCTAAGGCCACTTCTTCCAATCCCTGAATAGGTTCTTCATGTTCCTCCAAAAAATTCATTACCATCCCTCCTCCTCTATTGACCACTGTGTGAACATTGGTCAGCCTCCAAATGGAATTCATGCATACCCTTGTGAACATCACATATCTTATTAAATGGCACAATCCATTTAAACACCATTTTTCGTAATATGTTATCCTTCATTTCCATTCCAAAGGCACCTTGGATAAGTACATCTTCCCACACTTCCCACAGTCATCCTCACTAGGTTCCCCTTGCCTCTATATAATTTTTTTTTTTTGAATATTTTCTTCACACCTACTAGATCATCCCACTCCACTCATCCATTATCCAACTTCTTATTCTCCATCTCAATCCATATATTCCCTCATTCTATCAAATAACTTAAAAAATATCATTTTTAAATACCAAATGTAAAGAAAAATTCTATCAAATGTTAAAACTTGGAAAATATATGCCTTGGGAATTTAGCATGATGAAAACCTTGAAAATTAGCATCATGTGTATTAACCCCATCCCCTTCAACTCCTACACTTAGGGGAAAGTTCTATTCTATCTATCACATCCTCATCCTACCCATATCCTTCCTACCATCTTCATATCTATCATATCCATGTCTCCCATCATTTCCAATTCACCCACCTTGATTTTACTCTCGACAAGGATAGGGGAAAAACATCCACACATGATCTGGAAAATATAAAACTTACTTTCTTTGCTATCAATGTATTCTTCATATCCTACATCCATAAATATTTTACTACCTCCAACCATGAAGATATACACCCCAACTTCCCAAAACCTCCTCTAATAGTTCCCATAAATTTTTTAGATGTTCCCACGCTAGTTTCAAAACCTCACCCTACCAAGTTTACTAGGAGAAATATACCCTCCACCATCTTTAATCTTGCAATATCCTTCCTAAATTGGCTACTCTCCTTAAGTCCCATATACTCTTTCTATTATACTTATACTTTCTATACTCGTGCTTCATCCAAATGCACTCTATTCCTTACCCTATTATCCATTATCATCTATCCATTATCACATCCCTTATCATCTTACATAATCATCCTACTATGCATCATCATAGGCATAATTTTACTTCATTATTCACACTATACCTATATTGGGACATGATATTCCTACGTAATATAGTCCTTGGAGATCCACTCCCAACTCTTCCACACACCCATCATAAATCCCACCATATCCTCCCGTATTCTATTGGATTTCCATTATCTCCCATAATTACAACATTCCTTGTCCCTAGACTAGGATTTTACCTTGTCATTGGTATGTAGCTTCAACCTATAATCATTAATCAACCTTCTTATATAGTCTACTTTAGATAAATAAATACAAATATTTATTTTCCTAAGTTCCCCATCCCCAAGGTTAAATCCATGTTGCATCTTTGGCCTACGGTTAAATCCACACCCAAAACTTCAACTTGAGATAATAAATGAATAATCTAAATTTTTCTCTTAGGTTGTATGAAGGTGGGTTTAGGATCTTTTTACCAATTTTTATTTAAAAGTGCATGCCATTTGTGTACTAGGAATTACATTTTGGATAACCTAGTAAAGTGAGTCAAAAATAGAGGGGAAAAATACAAGGTTTGTGCTTCTCACCCTTACATTTTTCCTACGCTTTTATTACATGTACTATTATGAAGATGCATGTTAATAGAAATGTGAATGGAAACGGGGGACCAAAAAAGGTATTTAAGTGGCCATTTTTATTTTGAATTAGGAAAAAAAAATCTTGAATGAGAAATTGAAGATAGTTACACTCAAAATTTGAAAACATAACAAGAACAAGAGTTTTAGTGCTCTAAATCTACTTTCTAAGATTTTTTTTTTTTTTTTTTTTTGAAAATGATAGAAATTAGTGGGTTAAAATAGGGAGAGTGCACAAAGTGCTTTGATTTTTATAAAAAAATTATAACATAGCATCTAGTGTGCTCCTAAAATATTAGATTTTTTTAGAATTTCATTAATCACTTTAGTGAAAAATTAGCCAACACCATGTAGATTATGCTTGATATTTTTGTTGATTTTTAATGAATACATATTTTTTCCAATTTTCAAAATGGACACATCCTAATAAAAAAATTAGCATGCTCCCCCTATCTTTTAAAAAAAAAATCAAAAATTATTTATTTTTAACGTGAATAGAATATATTCTAGAATGTAAAAAATGTAATATGTTTCAAATTTTTATGAACATATAGAAATGTAACAAAAAATACTATAAATAGGATTTAAAAAAAAAGGAAGATACCAAAAAAAGAAATCGAAGATCAAAACCTTAACATATTAAAAATATAGAAAAAATTGCATGTAGAAAAGAAAGAGAGAGCTTGAAGTTATTGTTGCATTTTTTAGCTCAACATTGAAATATGTGAAAACTTGAATGAGAGCACACTCAAGATTTAACCACCTTTTTTTTTATAATTTACAAGAAACATGCCTTTGGGAATTAACATATAAGTCAAACCCTAAGGGTTAGAAATGTCACAAGTTCGTTATAACATGCTCACATTATAATGCACTAAGGTTATAAAATGCTTGCATTCTAATGCATTCATGTTATAAGATGATCACATTATTATGTGATTTTATGATAATATGATATGTTTTTAAGAAGAAAAAATATAATAAAGAGGGAGGGAGAGATAGAGAGGAATATTTAGAAAGGAAGAGTGAGATATAAAGATATAAAGATATAGAGAGGGAGAGATAGAGATAGAGATAGAGATAGAGATAGATAGAGAGAATAAGAGATATAGATAGAGATAGAGGGATATCTCTCTCCCTCTATCTCTATTTTTCACTATATTTATCTCTCCTCTATCTCTATCTCTCTCCCTCTCTCTTTATTACTTATCTTTATCACCTCCTTTTGATCTCTCTCTTATGCCCTCTATATTTATCTCCCTGCCTTTCCCTCTCCATAGCTATCTATATCTAATCATATCTCTTATTCACCCCATTCATCCATCAATTTATCTTCCTCTCTCTCTATCTATATATTTCTCTACCTATATCTCCTTATCTCTCTCCCTATCCCTATATATATCCCTCCATATCTCCCTCTATTTTTATATCTTCCTCTCTCCCTCTACCTCTCCCTCTCCCTCTCTCCTCTCTCTCCTCTCTCTAGACCTATCTTTCTACCCATCTCTACCCTCTATCTATCTCTTTCTATCCATATATCTCTACCTCTATCTCCTTTTATCTATATCTCTCCCTCTCCATCTCTCTATATTGAGCCCCCTACCTATATATCTCCGTCTCTATCTTTCTCTCTCTCTCTCTCCCTTTATATATATTGATCTCTCTCTCTCTCTATATATAAATCTCTCTCTCTCTCTCTATATATATATTGATCTCTCTCTCTCTCTCTATATATATATATATATAAATCTCTCTCTCTATATATTTATTGAGCTATATATCTCTCTCTATGTTTATTGAGCTCTCTCTCTCTCTCTATATATATATATATTTATTTATTGAGCTATCTATCCATCTCTTCCACCTCTCTCTCCCTCTCTAGGTCCCTATCTCTCTCCTTATTTCTCCCTCTCTAGACTTTGATCATGAGGCTTATGCGAACATACAATATTTTAAAAAATTGATCTTTGTTTGGCTACTATTGAGAATTCTAAACACCTATCTTATATGATTCACAATGCGTTCAACAGTAATACCTTTTGATTAAATATTTTGTAAGCTGTTAATGCTAAATTTTTGATACATATAAATTAAGAATTTCAACCCCAATTTGCCTCAATGATCATGAACATTTAATAATGATATATTGAGATTTGTAATGAAAATAATAAAATATAGAATTCATGCAATATCAATAATTGGTATGTAAACAAGTGTTCAGGGGTCA
>VDFB02000017.1:34558094-34688094 GCA_007258455.2 Sequoia sempervirens | reverse complement strand
TACATATGAATTGATTTTTCTTATAGATTTTGATCCATTTACTCAATTTTTAAAAAAAGTACATAGGATTGTTCTAAGCTTCATTCTATATCTATTTAAAAAAATATAGTTTTGATTATTTTTGCATATTATGTGGCACACATGCTTAGTGATGTAGTTTTCAAGATGTATCCACTTTGAAAATCCATGAAATATATATTTTTTATAAATATATTTAAAAATATACAAATTGTAGTACTCATTCTTGACTATATTTCTACTAAGTAGTTTTTAAAAAATCCCTTATACAACAAAAATAGGGGGATGCATACCAAGCACTATGTTATATTTTATTAGTTACAAAGAAATAAATAATTTTGTGTGCTTTCATTATTTCAATCTCTTAATGTTAATCATTTTCTAAATGATATAGTATTTTAGAAATTAGATTATGTAGCATCTAAATTATCACCCTTGACAATTTAACACTAGGTTTAATAGCTCCCTCCTAGGTGCTTGGATAGACTTGTGTATTTAATTTTCCCATCTCATAATAATTTTTAGAAAATTAGAAGGGTGAATTAAAAATATATTAATAATAAATATCCAGACAAAAATTGGTCTTGAAAGGATAGGACAGGCCAAGGGTTCCCCACGCCCTTGATTGGACTATTTTGGATAATTTTAAAATATTTAATTGGTGATATTTTAATTTTTAAAAATATGGAGCTTTTAGATGGCTATCAAGATTTAATTTATAATAAATTAAAGAATTGCATATAAATATAAGTGTTTTTCATCATTTCAATATCTAGAAATTTTCAAAGAGGTAATCAAGAAAAAACATTATTAGATTTATTGTAGCATTTATATTAGTCAAGAACCATGTCAAAATTTATATAAGTTGGTTAATTTATTCATGTTTTCAAGTACTAACACTTGGAGGAATTCAACATCAAGCCACAATTTCCCCTTGAAGGTGATGAACATTTGAATTTATTCCATCAAGGAAATTAGATTTGAGTGTTAAGTTACACAAAATTACCAATTCATTACTTGTTTATCCATTAGGCTCTACCCAACCAAGGATAAGCTCTCTTATCATACCATTTTAGCCATTGTAGAGGTAGAAATATATCAAATTTGGGGTTTGACTGAGGCAAGCCCCTATACAACACAAACCTTCCACCTCTTTCATGTGTGCAAGATTCTAGATATCAAGGAATTGGAGGAAGATTTAGGATAAATTGCAAATTAATTCATTCTTGTCCTACAAGTTAAGTTACGAAAACTAAATTTAGTTGATGACAAAAGAAGATCAAACCGTGAGTTTGAAAGATCAAAGACCATTGATAGGGAGCTTCAAGCATGTGCCATAAGAATTAAAGTAGGATAAACCTAGTCAAGGGAATCCCATGATCTTGGCCAATTAGTTTGACTCTAAATTGAAATTATATGTTCTTCTGTATTTACCCTCCTCAGATCTGAAGTTTGTTTCTAGTTATTAGTTTTAGATTTTCTACAATTCATGTCAAAACTTTGCATTTTGCATATTTAGCTTAGAAACATCATTGCATTCATCTAAAATCCCAATAAATTTTTAGATTAACAAAAAAAGGAAGTAGATCCAAGGAAAATTATCTCTCCTTTTAGGTTGCTATCCAATCTAATTCCCCTTGTGATTTGATTCCCAACGTTTATGTGGAAAATGATTTCTTTTAATACCATTAGGTCTGGGATCACCTTTTTCCACCTAAACATTTTGGTGAACTCAATGTTTGTGTAATATAGATCTTCTAAAATATGAAGCATATTATTGTAAATATGAAATCAACCTTAGGTTGTGTAGATCCATCATTTATACATACATATTAATCCTCATGAAAGCATTAAAAAAAATGAAAATTGCATATCATTTGCATTCAAAAATCAAGTACCTGGATAATTCTAGAAATTGCAGAATAGATTCAATTCATAATTGCATTGAAATATATACATGTGTCACCAAAAAATGTATAGTTAGACATTTTTATGCTCACTTGAGTCTCTCTTATGGACTTTGGCTTGATTTTTCCTAGATTTAATGCTGTAATGTGGTCAACACATTCACATTAGGTCTTGGATCCTTGTGAATCAATAAGAATTCTAGGATGTCTTGTAAAAGTGTTGTGAAGTGTTGAAACCAAATTTCACACTTTTTTAGGACCCTTTCATTATAATTCACCTAAATAACTGCTTTTTATCACTTACCAAGTCTTATTTCAAAGTGTTGTAAAGAGTTGTAACAAACTCTCATGCTTTTCTAGGCTTTCCATCACTAATTCAACCCTTTCTTGTGTTTAAATGACCCCTTAATGCACTTTTCAACCCTACTTAAGTGTGTTTTAGAGAATAATCCCATTAAAACTCATTAAATACACTTTAATTTCTGACACCTAGTAAAATTTCCCTGGTGGGACCAAGTCACCACTTGGGGCGACTTAGTCCCACTGGGCACAAAAATCAAAATTATTTTAATTTTTTGGCAGGATTTTATTCTCTTAACCTTGAGGTCAGCCTGTGATGTGTTATTTTTAAGAAATATTGTAAAATCAAGTATAAATAAAGGGTTTTCCCCTCATTTTTCATCTCCTACAATCTTCTAATTTCCTAATTTCCTTAATGCATTTTCTTAATCATTCTCAAGCATTCTAAGCATTATCAAGCATCCATTGGAGTATCTATTTGCATATCTTCAAATTTCTACATCAAGGGTTTGGTGATTTGTGACATTGCATGTTGTTCATTCATCATTCTCTCTTTATTTTATTTCATTTTCTAGGGTTTGATTACCATATCAGGGTTTGACCAAGGCAAACCCCTATTCTCTAACCCTTAATCCTTTTCCCCCTCTTTGCATATGCATTTTGTAGGTCTTGTATGCAAATTTGTCAAAGAAAAAGGTGTTAAAAGGTTTTTTCAACTCATCAAAGTCATTCAAGTCAACAAAGCCCTAATTGAAGCTTGGAGACCACTTTCAGTCCATTTTCTACAGATTCAGAATCGAAAACTTGCTAGGAAGAGGAGTGCAGATTGATAGCTATAGATTCCTTCCCTGAATTTATTGAGATCCCCAAGTGGACTAAGTTTCCATAAATGGAGAATTAGTTCCATTTCTAGGCCTAAAAAGTGATTTCTACATTTTTGGACACCCATTTGGCAGAAACCTGTTTTGACAAATTCTCCTTGAAATAGAACTAAGTGGCCCAACTTGGCGTAAGTGTCCCAGTTGGCCTTAACAAAAAATTTTGTAGGATTCTAGATCTACTCTCTACATCATATTCTAGCCTCTAGGTGCACCTCTCCAGTCTTGTTCATTTTTGTTATTGTTTACTTGCATTCTTAGGTCTTTTTTGCATATCACAATGTGTTTTCAAACAACTTGCATTTCTTAGGTTTTGCATTAATAAGTCATTTATTTTATCAATTTATTGCATTTATATCATTTCATTTAGACATATTTCATCCACATTTGCCTAGTTTTGAGTGGGGACATTACACATTTTAGTCCATTTCCCCCCTTTTAGGTGAAAAACACTAGAAGTGTAAGAGAACCTTGGATACCAAAATCAGTGTCCACTCTACATAAATCGAACTGATATTTGAAAATAAAATCTAAAAAAGTGCTTTTCCTCATTTAGGCATGTGCATATAGTTTAAAAAAGTGAAAAATTACATTGATTTAGAGAAAAATGATAGGAAATTTTTCATTTCTAGATTTGTCAAGTGAGGATTAGTCCATTGCTGCACTATACAATCTAAAATTTACATTTTCAATTGCATTTATTACTTAAATTTTTTGAAACTTGCATGCATAATTAAGTTACATAGAACAAAAACACATTTTGTGCATTTTTGAAAAGCTATTTAGTTTTAGACCTGAACAATCATAGATTGGAACCTTTAGAAACATTAGAAGACATAAAATTTAAATTTTGCAAAATCAACCAACTGGTCTAGGGAATATCATGCCTTTGTCCAGAAAAATCTAGCTCAAATTTAAATCATCGTTGAGTTTTTATGTTTTCTATGTGGTTTTGGAGTTTATTTTTAAAAATTTCAGTCTTTGCTTGCATTGTACTGCAAGAGTCCTTATCTTTGGGAATATAATAGTTTTCAAAGAACTTCCATAATGGCTTATTACTTTGGAAAAATGATCACTTTATTGAAATACTTGGCTGATGTTTCATGTTGTGCCTTTGATGAAGTTTCCCCCATACACACTTAGGCTCATACATCCTTTCCTCCCAATACATCCTCTCCTATTTAAGATGCCTTGATGGAAAAATAAAGAATCATTGATAGCTCTCCAAACGATATCCCTCCTCCCAAAACCAACATCACTTTGTCTACTCATCCACTAGAAGTGTTTTCCAACTCTCACAAGGAGACTCCTTTAGAATTAATTTCTCCCTCATTACACATAAATTCCCTTGCTAAGGCTCATAAACATAGGAACAAACCTCAATACATCCCCACATTCAATGAAGATATAGTTAGTGATTTACAACCATCATCCTAGAAAGGACTCATTTGGAATTTATCCCTCGTTCATTGTGTATAGATCCTATTAACTATGCTCATTCATCATATATGAACAAGAGTAGTGATACACCCATTAATATAGAGAATTTTTATGGCCATATATTTTAAAATGTTTTCTAAACAAGGTTGTAATATAATGAACGGACATGAAATTCACACTTGAACTTAGAGTGAGTTCCACAAGAATATGCAAGAGGAATTGGTTACTAGGGCCCTCCACCATTACATACCACATTTGCTAAAGATTTGAACTCATCACCACCTCATGGTCCAATTGGAAATGGTCTCCTCCTTGCTTCACATTCTTTGTTAGAAATAGAACATACATTATGTACACTTTTTCAATGGAAATTAATCACTCTACCACCTATTCATGAAAATAAAAAATGAAAAAAAATAATTAAAAAATCATCCTTTTGTGCATATCATTGTTCATTTGGTCATTCTACTAATGAGTGTTATGCTTTAAAGAAAAAAATGCAATGGTTAGTTTAGTTATATGACATTGATATAGATCCATATAAGATAATAAATTAGTTACTATGTTGTTATCCCTCCTTATGTGGAATTTGTAGTATCATACGATGATCATTGCCATACATGGGTGTTTTTTTTTTTGTGCAAACATATCTCATCAATGGGGGGAAACACAATCACATCAAAATTATTCTTGTTCTCATACTTGGGGGGAAAGGGTAATTATCATAAAGATTGGGAATCCTTGTTAATGATATTCTCTTCATTCATTTATTTCCTTAAAATGTTTTGATTATAAGGGAAAAAAAGGTTTTGAAGGGACCCAAAACCCTTTACAACTTTAGGTACAAAATGCTGCTCAAGAGATAAAAAAACTAAAACAACATTAACAACCCAAAACCCATAATACCAAAAGATACAAAATGCTGCCTGAAAGATAAAACACTAGACTATTAGCAGCAACCAACATTGAAAAAACAACAAAACAACAAGAAAAAAATAAGACCCAACAATATAAAAACACACAAAAAAAAACAATAGGACACTACTTCATGGTGCTTAAGTTGTTAGCCACCTCAAGCTCCTAGCTCCTATGTAGCCCAATCATGTCCAACAATTATTTTTTCTCAACTTCAAAGGACTTCTTCCATTTAGCCAACCCTCTAACAACCACAACATAGTGGAGACCCAAATTAACATCTCCAATGTGAAAATAATTTAATTAATTTCACCACGAAGATCCACAACACGTTACCACCAACATGTCGGCCAAAAACATGAAAAATTGAACATGCACAAGACAAGATCTTTAGCCACAAAATATTTGAATAATGTGGACAAACCAAAAAGATAAAGAATGATCTAGAGACACCATAGAACACTAAGAAACAATAGAGAAGCGTCTGTAACAACTAAAATAACAAGAATTACACAAACTTCATTCAGGAACACTGGCAAAGACCAAAAAAACACTATCAGACCACAACAAAATAAAAAATTCACATAGACCTCTGAAACTTTTGGTAGATGATCTAGAAACATTTAGCAATAAACCCTTTAATCCACATCAGCTAAGCTTCAATGTACAAAACAAGATACTTTCATGACTTGCATAGTTCCACTAGGAACCTGGAATACTTTATTTTACAATTTTCTCAATATCCTCAACATATACAACCTTCAATACACCAAATGCTAATAGTGTTGACATAAATGAAAACCACATATCAACAACCATATCCACAACATCCAACTATCTCCCCCTTTGGCATTGATGGGAACACACGATGTGAAAAATACCATCAACCCAACATACTGACTTCTTCTTCTCAACTGCACTTCTCATCAACACTTCTCCCACAAGAATCTTCTTCTTAGAAATATTTTTCATATGCACTTCTCCCCCTTTGAAAATAATGGAAAAGGTAACAATGACCTTTCCATGCACATGCTCTGAACCACATATCTACACATATGACTACTCCCCCTAAGTAGCAACCACGAAAATATCAATCTAGATCAAAGTATAGCAATGAAGCTCACAAATTGATGCAAGCTAATGCATCATTTAGTTCTTATCAGGAGGGGTAATTACCCCTAGCATTCCTTTGAGATAATCAAAAGTATCCTTTAGAAAAGGCTTAGTAAATATATCTGCAACCTGTTCTTTGGTAGGCACATACTCCAATCTGACTTCTTTCTCATTCACTTTGTCTCTCAAGAAATGAAACTATATTGATATGTGTTTAGTATTAGAGTGTAGTACCGGATTCCTTGAGATATTTATTGCACTTGAATTGTCGTAGTATATGGAAATAGTCTCTTCATATATCACTCTAATATATCTCAACATTTGTTTCATCCATATCACTTGAGTACAATTATTGGAAACAACAATGTATTTTGCTTCAGCATTAGATAGAGAAATTGAGTTTTGTTTTTTACTCAACCAGGATATTACTTTCTTTCCTAGGAAGAAAGAACCACTACTAGTACTTTTCCTATCATCTACATCACCAACCCAATCCACATTAGTATAAGAACACAAAGTGAGATCATCATGATCCTTTACATACCAAAGTCCAAAGTCAACTGTTCCTTTTAGATATTTGAAAATAATTTTGACAACAGTCACATGTGATTCCTTTGGATCAACTTGAAATCTAACAACCATGCATACAACATTCATAATGTCTGGTCTAGTCTGTGTCAAATAGAGCAGTCCACCAATCATTGGCCTGTACCAAGTTTGATTTGCCTTTGGAGAATCATCATTATATGACAACTTACATCTGGTCACCATGGGAGTACCAATAGGTTTGGAGTCATCCATTCCAAACTTCTTCAGTAGCTCTTTCATATATTTGGACTGAGATATGAAAATCCCTTGGTCCAATTGTGTAATTTGAAATCCTAGAAAGAACTTCATCTCACCAATCATTCTCATCTCAAATTCACTCTTCATTTCATCAACAAACTTCATGCATAGATTGTCATCACCTCCAAAAATGATATCATCAACAAAAACTTCTATAATCAACTCCTTATCATGATCTAACTTGAAGTATAAGTTGCTATCAACAGTACCTTTAGTGAATCCAATCTTTAGTAGATATTTGTCCAATCTAGCATACCATGCTCTAGGCTTGCTTAAGTCCATACAGAGCTTTCTTCAATCTGTAAACCATATCTCCCTTATCTGTTAGCTGGAACCCATCCGATTGTTCAATGTACACTTCTTCTAGTTCTCCATTCATAAATGCAGACTTCACATCCATTTGATAGACTTTATAATTCTTGTATGCAACATAAGCAAAAATTAATCTCACAGCTTCAATTCTAGTGATAGGGGAAAAGGTTTCTTCAAAATCTATACCTTCCATTTGAGAATAACCTTTACAAACTAGTCTTGCTTTATTATAGACCACTTCACCTTCTTCATTGAGCTTGTTTCTAAATACCCATTTGGTACCAATCACATTTTTATCTTTGGACCTAGGAACTAGTAGCCATGTGTCATTCTTCTCAATCTATGTCAACTCTTCCTTCATAGCTTCCAACCAATGTTCATCTTGACAAGCTTCAGTGACACTCTTAGGTTCAATCTTGGAAATCAGAAAATATTCTTCTACAATTTTTCTGCTAGTTTGCACTCCTTTACTCTTATCTCCTATGATTTGAATTTCAAAATGATATAAATTTACATACCTTGGAGTTTTGGGACTTTCTTGGACTTTTGACTCTTCTAATCTTTCATCTACACTTGCACTTGTTTGAGCTTCCTGACTGTCTTGATTTATCAGAAAAAATTAAGGTTGCTTCACCGAAACATATGGAATAATCTGAAGTAGGCTTGGTGTTGGGGTGTTCTTTACTTGACTTGTGTTGTCTTCATCTGAATCATAGCTACATTATCTGGATGATTTAACAAAGTCCTCATCAACTCTAACATTTGCACTTTCAACCATCTTTCTCAGTCTTTTATTATAGCAATGGTATGCCTTGCTCTTAGTGGAGTAACCTAGGAAGATCCCTTCATTGATTCTAGCATCAAATTTTCCTATATCATGATGTCATCTGATATAACACTTGCTTACAAAGATCTTAAAGTACTTAACTGTAGGCTTGTGACCAAACCATACTCATAAGGGGTCTTATCAAAATTGCCATTCACATTTACTCTATTCAAGGTATACACAACAATGCTTATCGCTTCACTCTAGTACATCTGAGATACATTTCCTTCCACCATCACGGTTCTGGAAACATCTAGAATTGTTCTATTCTTCCTCTCTACAACTCCATTCTATTGGGGGGTTCAGGGAGCAGATAATTGTCTTTTAATTCCATGCTCTTCACAATAAGAGTTGAACTCCTTAGAAATGAACTCTCTGTTAGATCTTAGGAACTTAATTTTCAAACCTTTCTCATTTTCTACCATAGCCTTGAAACATTTGAATTTCTCTAGTGCTTCACATTTTTCTCTCAAAAAGGAAACCCAAATCATTCTAGAGCAATCATCAATAACCAACATAAAATAACTTTCTCCTTGAATACTTCTAAATCTGGAGGGACCAAAAAGGTCAGTATGTAGTAGCTCCAACAAATTATTTGAATGAAACTATTTACTCTGGAAAGAGACTCTAGTTTGTTTACCCATTTGACATTCCTTGTAGATTACATTAGCAGGCTTCACTAATCTAGGAAGATCTCTTACTACTTGAGTAGCACTTACCTTGATAATGTTGTCAAAGTTTGCATGAAACAATCTCCTATTCCATAACCAAATTTCATCTATTTGAGTGATCAAACAACTTCCACTAGCAGTATTCAAGTGAAAAATGTTAACTTGTGTTTGTTTGCCTATTGCAATCAGGTTTTCAGAACTTCCACGTATCTTGCATCTTCTATCTTTGAATTGTAGATCATATCCCTTGTGAACCATCTGTCCTACACTCAATAGGTTGTGCTTTAGGCCTTCAACATAAAGGACATCATCAGTGTTATCCTTACCACCAAGGAAAATGGATCCTCTGCCACAAATCACACCAACATTATTATCACCAAATATTACAACTCCACTGTCATACTTTTCCAGACTCACAAATTTCCTTTTGTCACCAGTCATATGATGTGAGCATCCACTATCAATGAACCACTCATCCTTTTCTTCAACTTGAGCTACAAGATCTTTTTCATCTTTAGTAGATTCAATAGCCATAGGATTGTTTTCAATGGTAGCAATGAAAGCCCAATCATATTCTTTTGCATTATCTTTATCAAACTCATCATCAGTCACTGCTTCTTTAGCAAAGTAGCATCTCTTTGGGAATCTAGACTTCTTAGGCTTAGATCTAGGAACTCTTTCAGGACATCTTGATGCAAAATGACCTATTTTACTACATGAAAAACATTTAATAGGTAATACATCTTCATACTTACCTTTTCCTCTCCCTTCTTGCTTTGCAATCAATGCTTCCAGTTCTTCTACCTCTCTTTCTTTATCTTTGATCTTTTTAGTTCTTCATCATACTTGGATACCTTTTTGGAACTTTCTCCTGGACTATATCTTTGTCTGTTACTTTCAGACATAGTAGCTTTGAATGCAGATTCAGTCTTCGGTGTAGATTCACCAAATTCACTTATCTCAAAAGCAACAAGATTCCCGATCAACGTATCTCTTGTCAACTTGTTTATTGATTTGAACTCTTCAATAGCATGAACCTTCATTTTGTAGGAAGTAGGCAAGGATCTTAGTACTTTAGCTACAATTTTATCTTCATCCATAGAACCACTGACACATGTAATACCCATCACTATCTCATTTACTCTTTGCATAAAAGAAGTGATATTTTCATCTTCACCCATCTTCAGATTCTCATACTTTCCTTTCAAGCTTTTTAGCTTAGTCATCTTCACCTATGCATCTCGTTCATACAAAGTTTCCAGTTTCTTCCAAATTTCATGAGCTGTCTGTAGACCTACCACATTAGCCATCTTCAAATCTATCAAGGCACTCACCAAAGATTCAATAGCCCTGATATTGCTTTCAACATCTTTGGTCTCATCAGGAGTAGAGGGACCATTATGAGGAATGGTATATGGATCTTTAGTAATCTTCCAGATAGTGTCACCAATACATCTTAAGTGACATTGCATCCTAACCTTCCACAGTGAATAGTTAGTACCATCAAATCTAGGATTGTCCTTCTTGAATGTTGCCATCTCAGATCACCTCAAGCTATTAGAATTCTTCAGAGGAACTAGCTCTGATACCAATTATTGGAAAAACAAGGACAAACAACTAAGAGGGGGGGTGAATTAGTTGTCACGTAAATTTAATCTTTTAAAACTTAACTTAATTCTAATATCATATCTGATGAATAAACAATTAATCGTGAACAATTAACACATCAAAGAGACAAATAACACCAATTTTTTTTGCATGGAAACCTTGTTGGGGAAAAACTATGGTGGATGTTAGTCCACAAGATTATACTCTATTAGAAGTATAGGAAGAAATAATAAAGGGGAATGCACATGCATTCAGGCACATTGCCTAGAGCTCATTGCTCAATTACAAAAGAGGACTCACTGTCCAACAATAGGGTTTGGATTAAAACCATCCAAGATTTGAACTAAGAAAATAGCTTCTTCTCAAGCCTGATTATAGTTCCAATTAAGCTCAACACTTCTCCACACTTCGCACAATATTCTTCACACTCTACTATGTAATCGAATGATATTCACACATACAAACATAGGAGCACATGAAGCAACATGTTCAACAATAAACTAATCGCCCTTATATATCTACTACATGAGATTCCATCACAACTTTGTCAGCAAAAAAAAATCAATATATTTTTGTAATGTTGGCCCAGATTTACAAATAAAATTTTAATGCGAATCTACCAAGGTCGGCCACAACATAGTGGAGACCCAAATTAACATCTCCAATGTGAAAAGACTTTAATTAATTTCACCACAAAGATCCACAACATGTTACCACCAACATGTCGGACATAAACATGAAAAAATGAACATGCACAAGACAAGATCTTCAGCCACAAACTCTCTGAATAATGTGGATGAACCACAAAGATAAAGAATGACCTAGAGACACCATAGAACACCAAGAAACAATAGAGAAATATCCACAACAACTAAAATAAAAAGAATTACACAAACTTCATTCAGGAACATTGATAGAGACCAACAAAACACTGTCAAACCACAACAAACTCAAAACTTCACACATACCTCTGAAATTTCTGGCAGATGATCTAGAAACATTCAATAATAAACCCTTTAATCCACATCAGCTAAGCTTCAATGTACAAAAAAAGATACCTTCATGACCTACATAGTTCTGTTGGGAACTTGGAATACTTTCTTTTACAATTTTCTCAATATCCTCACCATATATAACCTTCAATACTCCAAATGCTAATAGTGTTGACATCAATGACAACCACATATCAACAACCATATCCACAACATTTAACACTTTTTTCCCTTTACCTTTGGTCACATATTCCTTCTCCATGTTCATTTTCTCCTTTAGCTTTGATCTCATCCTAATGATGGATCACAAAGTGTGATCTAAAATGTTGATGCAAAAATTCTCACACAATCAAAGCCAAAAATCATTGCAAATAAGATTTTGGATTGTGGAAACTTGATATCATTAAAAATATATTTGGTCCTCTCTAAGCTCATTGATCTTGCAAAATAGGACCTCCAAAGAGTTTGCACTATTCTTAACTAAAATGTGTCATGCATGGAGAAGTTTCTTTATGTCTGCACTAGTGTCCAATACCTTGGATTCAAGACCAGCCAAGTGCTACTCACACATGGATTTGAAATCATAGAATGATCCCTCAAGATCAGCAATTCTGTTAATTAGAATATCCAAGGTTGAGCCTTTCGGTATATTCTACAGATTTTCCTTCAAACCCCTTAATTTGATGTTTACCCTATTAAATTCCTTGAGTGTCCATTTAGCTAGTTTAAAAGTGCCAATGGCCCTCACCCTCACCATGTCAAGAAGCTCAAACATAGAGGTGGAATCATAATTAAGATAGGAGAATTCCTCTGACAAGAGGTTAACCTTCAGAGGCTCCAACTTCACATGTTTCTACTCAACATCCTCCTCCTCCTCAACCTTATTCTCACCCTCTAATTCCATAATTTAGGAGGGCTACAAATTAGGGATTCATCAATTTCCACTGTCTTCTCCTCTAGAACCTTCTCTTCGCAGAGCACTGTGGAATCCTTAACCATATCTTTTGAGGCCTGGTTCTTCATCTTGGTTATGCACTTAGAAACCCTTCTAGGCTTCTCCATGGCCTTTGCTAACACCACATTTTCTTGAAACCCCTCCTCCTTACCACCATCCTCCATAACACCCTATCCAATGTCTATAGCTTTGTCTCTGGGAGTAGAATCCCCAGAGCCCACTTCAATATCCTCACCATCAGACTAGGACCCTGACACATTCAAGATAAGATGCTTAGCGTCTGTTTTCTTTTAAGGTTACCTTTCTTTCTCTTTTTTGAGGAGGTATCCATAGTGGATTGGATCCTTTCCTCCTCATCATCATTCCACTCCTCTACCTCTCCTACGTTGATGTCTGAGCTAGAAGAGCCAAAAACCTCACTAGGAATCTGCTCCTTTCCTTTAATTGAAGAGGTTGGGATAAGGGTTTTAACATGCTCCATAATTAATAGAATGAGACCTTCATGAAGGATCGAAGCCCTCCTATTTTTTAAGTGTGTATACATAGAGACTCCCATGAAAGATAAGAGAAAAATTAAAAGGGAAATAAACAACCCATGCCTAAAATGGTTTAAAAGAGTAAAATGATGGCCAAGGATTGTAGTGAATGTGCTCTTCAGAGTCACATAATGCATTATTACTTTTGTAATATTCACCCAAATCTTCTTAAGGGACTTCCGCTCATAGCCATAGGTCTCCATATTGACAAGTTTGTTCCTTTCCCCATCTTTGAAAAATTGAACTATTGCATCCTTGTTACTCTTCTTTCCTTCGTAGAATTTATGACCAAGCATAAGCAACCCAATTACAGTAGCAATCAACTCCTCATTGATATCAACCACCAAGCCCTTTGTCTTAAGTTTATGGTTGTGCCAACAAGAAACAAACACCGCTAAAGCATTCGGTTGTGGCCATGCAATCTTTCTAAGAATGGCATAAAATTCCCATGATGAAGAATCTTCCAAATTTTCTTCTTCTTTCTCAGACCCACACAAGAATGAGGCTCAATTCTGCTTCGGTCACCTCCCATATTCATATAAAACATAGCCATAAAACCTTGGAAATTAGAATTCATAAGATAGCCAACAAGCCAAATGATACCCACAAAGTGCATGAGTGGAGAGTTGGTACTAATGGTTAAATTCTGCCACTGCATAAGCTCAACCAAAACCATAATTTCTCATTAAGATCCTAGCTTCCTCAAGTCCAAGGAAAGAGCCTTTCTCTCATGCTCGATACTCATTAATCCTGGCAGCTTCATTGGAAAAAAATCCTTCCAATGAATTACCTTCTCGATAAATGTGAGAAACACAAGTTTCTTCACAAGATCTTAACATGATTATACCATCCTTTATTAATTGATCAACATTCTGGCTAGGCTTATGGGTACCACGTAGATAATTAATGATGTTTAGCCAGTCATTTTCCACCCATAGTTTAAAGTAATCCCTATCCAAAACATACTTAATACTTATAAGCACAAGCTTCACCACAACACAATGGATTTTCCGATTTCCCAATGGGAGTGACACCATGCCTAAGAGTCTGCCTTCCTCATTCCTCAACACCCTCCCACAACCTGCATATCCTTAAAATGTTAGTGTAGCAAGTACACTAAAATTTTAAAGGGGGGCACACTCCCCTACCTTTTAGATAATGAAAGCACATGGTTCATATAGTGGTAATATTATATAGGATGTTCCCTATATTTTTTCCTTATCAACCCCCTTTAATGGTGGTATTATGTATGATGTACTTTAAAGTGTGGCCTTACATTATCTTGTAATGCCCATTTAGTGGTGATATTATATATAACATCCCCTAAAGCATATCCTTTTCCATCATTCTAGAACAAGGTTATACAAGATACCCTCTAAAAATGTAACCCTTTCAATTCATGTTCAAACCCTTCTCATTAGTAGTAGCATTATACATGATCCCTCTTGAAGTGTGATTTTCATGGCATGATTTTGTCCCCTTAGTAGTGATATCACACTTGATAGTACCTCTAAGGTGTGATCCTTGACTTCATACATTGTCCTCTTTTGGTGGTGGTGTCATGTATGACACTCCCTAGAATATAGTCTACCATGTAGTGAATAGTGTCCTTCGAAAGAAAATGGTCAACTAAGTGGCATCAACCCTTTGTGGTCGTGTTATCTATAATGTCCCTTGAGGTGTGATGTAAAATTCATTCTCCACGACATTAAAATTTTATACACCCCTTGAGGTGATTCGTTCCATGTGACATTAAATTTACACCCTTGAGGTGATTCATCCCCTATGATCTTAAATTTTATATCAGGCCTAAGGTAATGCATCCCCTATGACATTGAATTGTTATATACCCCCTAAGATGATCTATCCCCTATGATGTTAAATGGCCCTCCATGATGTTAAACTTTTATACGCTCCCCAAGGTGTGATTTACATGGATTTGGAAAAATTAAACTTGTTGATTCATGTACTTGAACATTTTAACATGGCCACCGAGCATAACATAAATTTCTTTCCAATGGATCCATGTGTTTCATGAGTCAACTAGCATAACACAATTTTCTAGTCTTGTTAATAATATTGCACGGACACCTAGCATAATGCAACTTGCTAGCTAGTAGATCCATGTAGCTCATGAGTGATTCAACATAATACAACTTGCTAGTCCTAATGGGAGCATCCATTTTATAACATATTCAATGGATGAAATTTTGTATTTGAGACAAATTTAAGACTAAGGTCTCTTTACCTTACTAACTTGAATCCCCTTTAGTACTAACTTTGTGTTGTATTTTGTTACGTGTTTAATTTTTGTGTTTGTTACATTTTTATGTTGTGCTTATTTACTTTATGTCTTGCATTTGTGTCTTTTGTGTATTTGTGATTGTGTTTTACCATGCATGCTTTGTACTTTCATGTTACATCATACTTCATAAATGTGTGTTCCTTTGTCCTTACATAGTTTTCTTGTAGGATCTTAAGTCTATGGGATATTATACTCCCCTAGACTTGAGGAATCCTACTGAGCTTTCAATGTTGGGATAATTGAACCCCTCTTGAATTATCCTTACTTTAGTGTGATTTTGAGTGTAATTCATACTCTCACAAAAGTTGGGGCTAAATGTAGCATTTTAAATTATCATCCTTAACAATTTCACACTAGGTTTAGCTCCCTCTAGGTGCTTGGATCAAAATTTGCATTTAATTTTCTCGTCTCATAATAATTTTCAAAAAATGAAAAGGGTGAACTAAAAATAAATAATTAATAAACATCCCAATAAAAATTGGCCTTGAAAGGATAGGATAGGGTAGGGGTGCACCACACCTTTGACTAGCCTATTTTGGCTAATCTTTAAATATTTTGTTGGTGATATTTAATGTTTAAAAATTTAAAGCTTTCAATCGGCTACCAGGATTTAATTTGCAGGAAATTAACAAATTACATATAAATATAAGTGTCTTTCATCATTTCAATATCTAGCAATTTTCAAAGAGGAAATCAAAAGCATAATTGAGCAATTCAAGAGATCAAGGGTAGATATTATTAGTAGATTTATTGCAACATTTATATCAATCAAGCATCATGCCAAAATTTATGTAAGTTTGTTCATGTCTTCATATTTTTTAAGTACTAAAACTTACAAGAATTCAACATTAAGCTACAACTTCTCCTTGACAGTGATGAGCATATGACTTCAATTCATGAAGGAAATGAGATTTGAGTGGTGAGTTGCAACAAAATGTCAATTCATTACTTGTTTATCATTAGCCTCTTCCCAACCAAGGGTAATATCTCTTATCATATCATTTTAGCCATTGTGGAGGTAGAAATACCTTGAAGTTGGGGGTTGATTGAGTCAAGCCCTTGTATGGAACAACCCTTCTCCCTCTTTCATGTATGTAAGTTTCTAGATCTAATGGAATTAGGAGAAGATTTAGGACAAACTTTCCATGCATTCATTCTTGCCCTACAAGTTGTCAAGCCACAAAAAATGAATTTTATTGACAACAAATGAAGATTCGATTGTGAGTCCAAAATATCAAAGACCATTGATAGGGAGCTTCAAGCTTGTGCCGTTAGAATTGAAGCATGATCAACCTACTCAAGGGCATCCCATACCCTTGATCAACTAGTTTGAATCCAAATTTAAATCAGGGCTTCTTCTATATTTTCCCTCAAATTTGAAGTTTGTTTCCAATTATCAATTCATCGAGCAAAATGCTGCATTTTACATATTTAGCCTAGAAACATCATTGCATTCATCTAAAATTCCAATCAATTTTCAAATCTGTAACACAAAAAGGAACCAGATCCATGGCATACTGGCTCTCCTTTTAGGTTGTTAGCCAATCTAATTCCCCTTGTGATCCAATTTCCAATTTTGATGTGAAAAATGATTGATTTTAGTACCAATAGGTATAGGATCACCTTTTTACACCTAAACAGATTCAAAATACCATAATTTTTGTTCTTATCGTATCTTTAAATTTTGATAACATATATTAAATTACTTGTCCATGCATAAGTTTAGCTTATTTTGAGGAAGGGGTGGTCACTTTTGACCCTTTTTGTTGACCATTTCTATGTACTTACATAATAAATATATACTTCAATTCAACAAGTGTAAACATATCAAGCATATATTTAAAAATTATAAATTATTGTAGTTTCTAGTTATACTTTGTAAAAATGCATGCTTGAAGATTTTTTTTTTTTTATACATGTGAGTTGATAAATGCAATAGGATAATTATGGTAGAATTTACAAAACTTCCATATAAATCACCTTGGGTAAATGTGTCATCTACATTTTGAAATGATTTATAAATTATTTCCCTCTCAAGTAGTGTTTTTTTTGAATTGTGAATACATTTAATTATATTAAGTTTTTCTTTCATTTATTCTATTAATTTATTTTTAATTTGAAATGTGTGTAAAAAATATTGATTGATTTTTGAAATTGTAGTACTCATTCTTGACTATATTTCTACCAAATAGTTTTTGAAAAATCCCTTATAAAACAAAATTAAGGGGATGCATACCAAATGTTTTGTTATCTTTTAATGACAAAATTAGAAATAGATTTGTGTGCTTTCATTATTTTAATCTCTTAGTTCGTTAATAATTTTTTAAATGATATAGTAGCTCAAAAATTAGATTTTGTAGTGTCATAAATTGTCACCCTTGACAAATTTCACACTAGGTTTAGCTCCCTCCTAGGGGCTTGGATCAAATTGTACATTTAATTTTCCTATCTCATAATAATTTTCAAAACATTAAAAGGGTGAACTAAAAAAAAATTAATAATAAAAATACTAATAAAAAGTAGCCTCGAAAGAATAGGATAGGGCAAGGGCACCCCACACCCTTACTAGCCTATTTTGGCTAATTATTAAATATTTTATTGGTGACATTTTAATGTTTAAAAATCTGAAGCTTTTAGTTGGTTATCCATATTTAATTTGTAGGAAATTAAATAATTGCACATAAATATAAGTCTTTTTCATCATTCAAATATCTATCAATTTTTAAAGAGGTAATCAAGAGCACAATTGAGCAATTCAAGAGTAGTCAAAGGAAAATATTATTAGATTTATTACAACATTTATATTAGTCAAGCATCATGTCAAAATTTATGTAATTTTGTTCATGTCTTCATGTTTTCAAGTACTACCACTTGTAGGAATTCAACATCAAGCTACAATTTTTCCTTGAAAGTGATGAGCATATGACTTTAGTTCATCAAGGAAATAAGATTTGAGTGGTGAATTACAACAAATTGTTAGTTCATTACTTGTTTATCCATTATCCTCTGCCCAACCAAGGGTAAGCTCTCTTATCATATCATTTTAGCTGTTGTGGAGGTAGAAATACCAAATCTAGGGTGTGACTGAGGCAAGCCCCTATATGGAACAACTCTTCCCCCTCTTTCATGTGTGTAGGTTTCTAGACCTAGAGGAATTGGAGGAATATTTAGGAAAAATTTCTCATTCATTCTTTCTTTCCATACACGTTTCCAAGTCACTAAAAGTGAATTTTATCGACAATAGAGGAAGATCCGACTATGAGTCTCAAAGATCAGAGACCATTGATAGGAAGCTTTAGGTCTATGCCATCAGAATTGAAGCAAGATCAAACTAGTCAAGGGCATCCCACACCCTTGACCAACTGGTTTGACTTCAAATTTAAATCACAAGTTCTCCTGTATCTGTTGTCCTCAAATCTAAAGTTTGTTTCTAGTTATCAGTTTTAGAGATTTTTTTGCAATTCATCTCAAAATGCTACATTTTTCATATTTAGCCTAGAAACATCATTACATTCATCTAAAATCCCAATCTATTTTCAGATCCACACAAAAGGGAACCAAATCAAAGGAAGATTGGATCTCCTTTTAGGTTATTAGCCAATCTAATTCCCCTTGTGAATCATAGATTAATTTTAGTACCATTAGGTCTAGGATCACCTTTTTCCACCTAAACAGATTCAAAATACAACAATTCTCGTTCTTATCATATCTTTAAATTTTGACAACATATATTAAATTACTTGTCGAAGCTTAAGTTTAGCTTATTTTGAGAAAGGGGTGGCCACTTTTGACCCTTTTTTTTTGACCATTTCTATGCACTTACCCATAAATATATACTTAAGTTTAACAAGTGTAAATGTATCAAGCATATATTTAAAAGTTATAAATTATTGTAGTTTCTAGTTATACTTTGTAAAAATGTATTCTTGAAGAATTGGAAAATGTTATACATGTGAGTTGATAAATTCTATAGGCTAATTATGGTGAAATTTAAAAAACTTCCATAGAAATCGCCTTGGGTAAATGTGTTATGTGTTGGTATTTAAAGACATTTAGTTGCATTTTATTTCACATTCAAACACATCAAAGAACTCCCAAACCTCATCTATCATCCTAGAGAATTAAAGTTGTAACCAATAATGACACATTTGGATTTAATATCCTAAAAAGAGTCACTAATTTATATTCTAATGTACTTGCTTATTGTCTTTAATATATATTGTTTCCAAGGGTTGATCTAGGAGAATTTGCCTCCTTGTGATGAAATGACAACTTAATATGGTATTCTTAAATATTGGAAGTCCCCAAATAATTAATAAGAGTAGATTAGAACAATTTCCAAATGAATAGAGTGTAGAATTATACATCAATAGGGTCAAGATTGGAGGCATAGAATGAGTTTGTGATCACAACTCGAATCCATAAGGTCAAACTCAACACTTGAGAAAGAAAATACATCTGTCTAATAAAAAAATCATACTTCTAAAATATTCTAGAATCTTCATCAAAAACTTACATTCATCAGTTATTAAACTAGATAGAATTTATCCAAATTATTTATTTTAATTAGAATTAACTAACCTAGATTAATCTATACTTATTTATACTCATGTGATGAAAGTCAAACTTAACAATTAAAAATTATTTTCCTATCTATATTTTCTAAGGTTTATCTATTCTACACAACCTAATTATTTGAAAGGTTTCTTAATAGGAAACAATTTAATCAAACTTTGTATTGGAAAGGAATAAGTTAAGGAAAAGCACGTGGTATGAGGACCCGCTCACGTTTATTATATTTATGAGAAGAACGTGATACGCACATGGGGAACGTGGATGGGGACCACTTACAATTACAATCAATTCTAAACAACTTTAACAACAACCAGTTTTTAAAACAACGGCAAGCTATCCACCCATGATCGGGTTGTCATTTTAAGGTAGTTTTGTTTATTCAACTCGTAGTTCGAGAAAAATGTTTATTTTATTTTATTTTTAAAATTATATTTAGGATTTTAGGTCAATTCACAAATGAGAATAAAAAAATCAAATTGAATTATATATTTTAATATAAAATTGGTTTTTACCTATTCAAAATTTTGTTTAGTTGTCTCAATATTTATTTATTCTCATACATTACCTTATTCATATATGCACATACTCTCATATATGCTCATTATCAACACATTCATCAAATTTGTTATAATTATCCTTATACATATCCATGTAACATTAGCCATTGAGATTTAACCACTTTGTTATTTTATGTCATTTCAATAGTTGTGAGGCTAATCCCATGGTCAGGTCATGAACATAAACCTAGTTATTTCAAAAATAAAAATAAAAAATTGGTTAGTTGGCTTCCTTTATTTTTCTATCTTGAGCCAACTAAACACACATTTGTATGATTTTGTTGTTATGTGCTAGTATTTAAAGGCATTTTTTTTGCGTTCATTTTACATGCTCACACATCGAAAAATCTCTCATCTCTTAAGCATCCTCTCCCATCCAAGAACATTAAAGAGTAATCAATAGCAACACACTTGTATTGTTTGTACTAAAAGAGCAACAAATTAAGAACTTGTCTCCTTGCAATGAAACAATAGCCATTTACATGGAATTTTTAAATATCACTAGTCACATATCATTAGGAAGAGTTGAGTAGGAAAATAACAATTACGTGAATGAGAGAGAAACTATTGTAATATCTTTTGCTAGAGACTATATGAGATTTGAAAATAAAATAATATCCTACTTAGATTTGTAATTTTTGAGTAGGAAAATAACAATTACATGAATGATAGAGAAATAGTTCTAATTGTAGTGTAGAAAAATGCATCCCTTTATATTTTCACACTTATTTTGGCCCTCCCTAATAATGAGGTTCATTTATGCCTTAATTAGTCCTATTTTGCATCCACAAGCCTAATTAAATGCATTTTTTTGAGGATAATTTTGACATTTAACAAATAACAAATCATAATCTAATGTTTTTGATTGTGTTCTAGATCTAGGAATCTAGGACTCATATGCCCCTTTGGGTGTATGGGTCCCACCTAGGTCTCAGAGCCTGGTTTCAAATCAAGCATTGAACTTAACACTTCTTGGAGTTTGTGTCCCAGGCTTAAGCCACTGGGACTCATATGCCCAACCTAGTGTATGAGTCCAACTTTAACTTGGGCCTATTTTAAATCAAATTCTTGGTGGAATTTTATTATCCTCTAGATATGATGTTAGCTTGTAGTCTTGTAATTTTGGGAAATTAGGCATATGAGGATAATGAAATTACAACAAATATTGCTTGGAATCCATCACTCTTCCCAAAATTACAACACTCCTAACAACAAACCTTGCTTGGAAGCATACTAGGACTCATACAAACCTAGCATATGAGTCCTAGTAGGCTTTAAAAGGTAGTTTATTAGGGTACAAACCTTGCTTGGAATCCATCACTCTTCCAGTATCCTTTTGTTTCATTCTCCTTTGTCAATCTAATTTCATACTTTCAAGTTTCTACAGTTTTGTGTATAAGTGTTTGTGTTTCTCCTTAGAAGCTTCATTTAATGGTGAACCCCCATTTAATCACACAAGGAAACCCCTAGTCCTTCCCTTAATTGAGTCACTTGGTTGAGGGATCTTGGGTTCCTCATGAACTAAAGTGCGAAATAGGTCCTAAGTTCAATCTCCTAAAAGGTGGATACTTATTTCCTTTGGTTCATTTTGCTGAACCCAACCTTTGGACCCTTGAATTTATGATTTGGAGAACATTGTAATTCCTAGATCTCAAGATTGCATTAACTTTGCACTAGATTTGCATTTGTTGAATTTCATCTAGGGCTTCTAAATCTTGCATTAGTGAAAAGTGCATAAGGTTTCATTTTTGCATCTTGCATCAGTCAATTTCATTGGAAAACTATAAGTTTGCAAATAGTCCTTTAAGCATACAATCTAGAAACCTTAACATCAACTCAAAATTTGTTGAATTTGGTTTAAAAACCCTAATCTAAGACTCATTTGCCCACCTAGGTGATTTAGTCCCTATACAGGTTGTTTTTCTAGATTTCTGGGAATTCTGTGTTTATTTTTTACTATTTAAACCTTCCAGAAACCCTAATTATGATTCATTCACCCATCTAGGAAATTTAGTCTAGAATTAGGTTTGAATCTACATTTTGTAGTATTTAAAACTTCATTTCTATGCTTTTGTTTGCTATTATTAGATCTTTGTTTTAGTTTGTTGAGTTTTTGTTTCATTCATTTCATTAGATTTAGCTTAATTTGGTTTCATTTTGAGTGCATTTATAAACACAAGAATTGGAATTAAAGTATATCGTCTATGTTGTGTCCATTGCATTTATCTTGCATTCATTGATTGTCCTTTGCATGAGCTTTACAACTTGGTGTCCTATTGCTAATACTATAGTGAGATGTTCGAGACTCATGTCATCCCACGATAACACACTCATCATGGATTTTGGGTTATCTAGCTCTTTCACTCATAGTGTTGACACTAGTTCACTAGGTATGAACCATACCCTTAACAACTCTTTACCTTCAAGTTGTATGACAAGTGCTGAAAAAATGGTTGCTAATGTTCCTTAAGAAAACCTAATCCAAATCCATGAAGAATTGGCACAACTACAAAACCTAGTGAGTAGTGAAAATATTTCCAACATTGCTATTCCTACCATAGATATTACACCAAATGATTGAAAGTGAGAAAGGAATAGAGATTGCATGTAACTTAGCTCAATTTTTTGGCAAACATCTTACCTCAATGATAGTTGTGCTCAAACCTCAAACAATACTCAAAGTCAAGGAGGAACCCAAATTCCTCCTCCCACAACCATTGCCTCTATTCCTACCTACACTAACCCTTAAGTTACCATAGCGATGCAACCTACTAGTAATGCCATTACCACCTTGGGTATTCCCACTAGAAATCCTTGTACCTTTGTGGCATCTCACATCATATCTCCTAACACTTTACCTCCCATAAGTGAACTCCATTCACTTTCCCCTCAAACACATACACACCTTCACCATATTCACCTCCATTCGAAAACATAACCAATGAAACCATCCTTAAGAAATTCTTACAAAATGTTTCATCCCTTCAATGACAAATTTCCACCATAAACCAAATCAAAATGGACAACTTTCATACTATATCAAAAGCAATCCCATATCCTTGGAGATATTAAGAATGCCAATACCACAAGGTATAGAGATTCCTAGGTTTGAGAAATATGGAGGGGAAGGAGATCCTTCTAACCATGTTTCTGCTTATACTGCCTTATGCAATGATTTTTCCCTTGAAGATAATCTCTTGGATAAGCTTTTCCTTGGGTCCTTGAAAGTTACCACTTTCGAATGGTTTTCCTCATTACTAAATAAATCAATTCGTTCATTCAATGAACTTGTTGAGGCCTTTATCAACCATTTCCAAGTGCACATGACCATTAAGATGACATTAGCTAATTTGATAAGATGTAAGCAAAAGGATGATGAAAAGGTTACTGACTTCATTTCATGTTACCAATTTATTATTCCCAAATCAACATAAAAATCCCTGATCCTCACCTTCAATGAATGTTCATTGAGAACTTGCAAACTAAGATACAAGATAAGCTTGGTATGATGAAATTTTCTTCCTTCATACACTTGTGGACTACCCTTCATGATTATCAAAACTCAGTTAGTAGTTGTGAAACAAAACCCACCTCTAGCCATCTTGAAAAGTTTGAGTCTGCAAATCAAAACAATTACCAACCTTTTAGGAAACAATATAAAGGATTTCTTCAACTAAATTCCCCTCAACCAACCCAACATGTTGATACCTAAGTGGTTGTTATTAAGAAGACAAATCCTTTTACATTTGGGGATCCAACTAGATAATTTACTCCCTTACCCGATACACTCCATAACACCATGTTACAACTTCTAGAGAAGAATTTGAGTTCCTTACCTCTCATTAAAAATCCTAATCCTACTAAGTCATTATATCTAAACTTTAGATAAAATTCCTAATGCCATTTTCACCATCAAAATGGACATGATACAAAACATTGTAAGCGTCTTAAACACATGGTGCAAGATCTCATTGATTCCAATCGTATTCAAATTGGTGGTGTCAATGATCAAGTTTATAAGTATGTTGCTCCTCCTAACCAAAACCTATAAATCTTTACCAACCCCATGCCAAATCATAATATGTCATTTGTCAAAGCTAGTGAAACTAAGAATGATGTGATGAATGTTGACACTAATGATGATAACATGGATACTAATGAACAAAGTCCTATGGATAACATGGTTGGATTGATCAAAATTCAATCTTGTAAGGGCCAAACTAAACTACCTATTGACATTGCTTTCTCATCTGAAGATATAATTAGAAAGGTAGGTGATGGTCCTCTTTACATAGCCAACCAAATCGATGACAAGCCCACTAATAGGATATTAATTTATCTCATATGTGGAGAGAATGTGATCAATGAAGAATTATTACTTGTACATGAAATCTATCAAGAAACATATGATAAACCAAAATCATGGATAAAAACACATAATGGTTTTTCTTTCCCTATGATAGGTTTGATCATCCTTCCTATTATTCCTTGCATAACCACTCCATTATTAGTTTGGAACAAAATGGGTCCCCCTTGGAGTTGATTTGTTTTTGGGTTTTTGTTTAGGTCTTAGGAGTTGTCTTGTTTTGCTCCTATGTCCTTTGTTCTTTTGCTCTGTTAGAAGCGGATCTAGAACCAAATATGGACTTTGAACTTTTCCAAAGTTCCTAGTTCGGATTCCATTCCGACTTTGGGTCCACCTTCTTGCCTTGTTTCCTTTCGTTGTCTATTGGTTTGTCTGGCACTCTCAAGTTTATTTTCTCCCTTGGGTTGTTTGTTGTTTTCCTTGCGTCTTGTTTTGCCTGATTGGAAGTGGAACCGGAATTGGAACCTAACTTGGAACTTTCTAAATTTCCAGTTTTTCTTCTTGTTCTGATTTCGACTCCGCCTGTTTGCTTTGTGTTTGTCTCCATTGGTGTTTGGACTAGGTCCGGTTTTCATTCTGTTCCCGCTTCCCTTTGTGTTTTCTCATGTTTGTTTTGTTTCCTATTTCTTGGTGGGGAACGAAACCAAAATCGGACATGAACTTTGAACTTTGTAAAAGTTCTAGTTCCGGTTTCGATTTTGATCTCACCCTCGTTTCTTTTCTTCGTTGTTGTCATTGTTGCGGGACTAGGATTGGGTTTGGAGTTCGATAAGGAACTTTTCAAAGCTTTCTTGTTTGGTTCCAGACCTGGGTCTGCATCTGCCCTGCTTTAGGTGTTCATAGGACTTAACTGTTTGTTTGTGTTGTTTGCTTCGTCTCTGACCAATGGTATTAATGGAATTAATTGCTGCCTCTTCACACGTGTGAATTGATTTTAAATTCCTAATCACATTTAAATGGCTCATTATCTTTGTTATTTGAGACATTTAAGCATGCCCAAGCTAGAAGAACTTTGAGAGGATTGATTGGATTGCGGAAGTGGGTTGCAGAGAAAATCTTGGTCAGATTTTATTAATTTTTTGAGATCATTTTAAGGTAGGTTTCTTTTATCTTCTGTTTCCCATTTTGTGTTGTATTGTTGTGTTTTGGCGCATTCACAAAATTCTTGTTTCTGTGAATTCTTCGCTTGTTTCTTGTTCCTTTTCTGTTCTTTCCCATTCTATTTTTGTTTGTTTTCCGTTCATCATTTTTTTTTGCTATCACTTTTGTGATAGGTGGTTTTTGTCATGCCCTAGTTTCTAATTAGGGTTTCGATTTGTGAGGGTTTTCTATGCTTGAATGATGGAGTTCATTTTGAAAAACCTTTTCTTGTTTCAATCCTGTGTTGAATCTATGTTTTCTGCGTTAGTTTTTTGTGATGCCCTAATTTTCATAGTCGACATGTTGAGCAAGCTAGGGTTTGCTCGACAACCTTTACAAAATAGTCTTTTCATAAGGTTTAAATTGGTTTTTGTATGGTTGAGCTATTGGGGGGTTAAGCCTTTCTATTTTTGATTTCCTCATAGGCCCATGTGACCAAGGCCTTTAACTTCATGTGACTGTGTCTTTTGAAATACCCTCCATTTCACATATTGAATGGGCAGGAGTGGACCCGGGAATGAACTCGTCTCGAAGTTGTTTTCCATTTGGATTAGATCCTAAAATGATTTCACTTTCGATCTTTGCAGTATTGAGTCCTTATTCTTGTACTTGAGCGGAATTGGAACTAGGATGGAAGTTGAACTTGGAACTAGCATTTAGTTTTTGGTTTGGTTTCTCTTCCGGTCCTAGTTCCAGTTTTGTCCTAATTCTGGTTTTGACCCTGCCAGTGTTGAAAACTGTTTTATGTCCTTGGTGCTTCTATGGTTCTGCTTCCAATAAAGGTTGAAGTTTGGTTAAGTTCAAACGTTGTTTCAAAGAGATAGAGGTAGGTATGGACTAATGTATTGATTTCTATGTGTTGAACATCTAACACAAGAGTTTACTGCAGGAATCAAGAAATGTCTGGGGCATTAGATGAGGCTTCCCAAAGGAGCCAACCAGGTGAAACTTCAAGGCAAGGAGTTAGGCCTAAGAAGATTAAAGTAGAAAAACTTCCCTATAGTTCGAGGTGCAAAAAAAAGGAGGATACCCTTACCCCCAACAAGGTTGATTTTGATTGGGCGGATATCACAGACACCAACTTAGGCCCTTTTAACTTTGAGGAGTCAGTGGATGAAACTTTCAATGAAGATATTACACCAAGGGCACAAAGGATTGCTCAATTTGGATTGGCACACCTTGCACTATTCCCTTTGTCCATTCAATGTCCAAAATTGGTATTAGTAGTTGCTGGCACTTACAATCCTACTACTAGGAGTGTATGGATTCACAAGGGAATCTTATTATTGATCTAACATATCAAATGTTTAGGTTCATGTTTGATGCACCCATTCATCAGAATCCTAAGTAGTTGAATGAAGCAGAAGCTCTCAAGCTTTACAATAGCAACAAGGAAACCAATAGATCCTACATGAATAAGCATTGGATGAGGATAGAGAAAAAGTCTCTAACCAAGCTTCCTGACCAACCAAAAAGGGTAGATTTTAATAAAGAAATTGGGGACATAATCATGTTGCTTTCTAGGGTGTTTGGAAAAAGGGATGCTTCATAGTTTAAAGAATGGATGTTCCCATTCATCCATGCTATCTTGGAAGGTAAACAATAGATTGACTAGCCAATGGTGGTGTCATAAAGTATACATAATCAAATGCTCAGAGTGAGAGAAACCAAGAGTTTCATTATGACCTCTTATGTGGTCTATGCAACTACTCAGATGGGGATTTTTCTTGGATTGAATACAGTTGGCATATTGGGAGAAGCTCAAGGGAAAATGAAGGTGTGGAAGCACTATAATCAGCTCACATTGCAAGCATTAGAGTTACACTATAGGAGGGTTAATGATGCCTTCCTTTATGTTGTTATTAACAGATTCACTGGAGATGTTGGGTATAGATTAAGTAGGGAGGTAATGGATTTTATCAATGAGTGGAGACATTGGTTTATCCAGTACCCCACATTCACTTTCCTTAGATTAACGGGCTTTGATGGTCATCCCCATTTGCTTCCTAGATGTTGTGGCAATAGAATTGTTTTAATGGAGTTTATATATCAGGCTTTGGTGGTTAATTTGAAATATGGCACTAAGCACAAGACTGTTGCCATAAGTTTCCAATGAAGTTAGGTGAGTTTAGTTGTCCACACATTGTGGCAGCTAAGGCTATTTGTGATGAATTAGTTTATCTGAAATTGGGCTTGTACACTTCTAGGAAGCATTATGACCCTGGGAACAAGATGCAAGCTTTGCTTACCAGTCTATTTGACAAGCATTTCAATCTGTTGGACTTTTGGATGGATCTACAAGATGATTATGATCTCCAAAGGAGAAATTATGAAAGAGTACCAATCCCACTCATGGTTGAGTATGGGATTAAGTAAGACATCCCATAGACTTTATCTGATGATGGGGTAACTTTGGATCCCCAATATGAGACTGAGAACATAGGCACTAAAATTCTTGATCCAATGGACTAAAATATGGAAGAGTCCATAGATATAAAGCAGATTGCCAGACCAGTCTTGGACAAAAGTGTGCACTGGGTTAGTTTGAGGGTTAATTAACCTGAGGCTTAGCCATCCAAGAAGGGAAAGGTTGTTGGAACCACACAATATAAAAGGAGAAAGAGAAGAATGCCTCCAAAGGAGCCATTGGAGCCTTCTAATGTAGAAGAGGAGGTGGTTGCCCAAGACCTCCTAGAGATGCAATCTTGAAGATGAGACAATTGCACAAGTTGGTGCTTCCACATCCATTGTAGGAGAGGTATTTGCTCAACCCTTTGTTGTACACAACAATTGAGTTAGGAATCCCCAAAGGGAACTCTCCATAAGGAAGCTAAGCTACTAAAGGAAATAGAGTTGGGAATTGAGATACATGATATTGCTATTGATTCTAAAAATACTCTATCTAATAAGGAGGCTCATGTAGTAGCATCTCTTGATGTAACATATGATGTAGGGACCGAACATATATTGACAAAGGAAGACCAATGGAAACTCTTTGAAGATGGTAAAAGGGAAATTGATGCCAAGGCACAAGTTGAAGCGTTAGCTAAACAACAAGAGGAAGATGCTAAGGCACAAGTTGTGTTATTGGCCAAGCAACAACAATTGGAGGCTCAAGTTAAGGCTAATGAATTAGCTCAGTAGTAGTTACAAAAGGAGCAAGAGCTCAAGATGCAGGAAGAAAGAGATAAATTGGTTTTATAGCAGAAGATTCATGATCTTGAGGAAGAGAAATCTGCTCAAAGAAGGGAAAAGGAAGCTCTTGAGGCCAAATTCAAGGAACAAGAAGAGGCTCTTAAGAAGAGAAAGAGGTTGCTGAGTATGAGAAGAAGTCCGAATAGGCATGTGACTATGTTGAGGAGCTGAAAAGGAAACAAGATTAGATGTTAGAGGAAAGAAAGTTAGAAGAACGTTTGAAGCAAGAGTTAGAGGCCAAGAAACTGTAGGAGAAAAAAGATAAGGAAGAGGCTAAGAAGATGGCACATGAGAGGGCAGAAAGTGAACAAAAAAATGTGCAGGAGGTTGAATCTCAACCTTGAAATACAATATTACAACCTTTGTCTTCCACTACTGCTACTTCTTCGACCCAAGTAGCTACTACTCCTGTTGCTCCTACCTGATTGAAGCTTTACTTATAAAGGAAGCAAATAGTTTAACCACAACCTCTCAATTAGGAGGAGATGATGAAAGAAATTGAGAAGGATAGACCTAAAAAGAAGGCTAGGATTCTTCACTCCACCAAGCTTACTGACATAAGGTAGATTATTATTGAATGTGCAATACCCATGGTGGATAAGAACCAGGAAGATATGTAGATGATTGATTATCAATTGGGTATAGTGAATTTAGGAATGCTTACAAGGAATCAACAAATGAACTTAATTGATATTGTGGATTCCTCTACCAAGTCCTGGATGATCAAGGATAAGCAAAATAAGGATGAGCTTAAGGCTCAATTAGATCAATTACATAGATTTCTGAAAGATGTTTCAACTCCAATCTCTCAACAGGTTGCTACCCTTGAATCCCCAATCCTATTAACAAGGAAGGGGGTAGATGATTTGGTTCAGATGAAGAGCAAGGTGGGAATGCTAGAGAGATGGTTGGACAAGCTCAATTAGGAGGTTGATGATGTTCTTGCTGATGTTTTTAAGATTCATAAGGCAACTCTTGAGTTGGTAGGGGATCTAGATCAACGTACCAAAGATCTAGATAAGTAGGATGAGGAATATAAAGAATATGTTAAAAATATTGAGGACATTGGTCAAGTATCTAAGTCAACTTTGCTTGAACATTCAATTCTTGAGGAGGATAATGCAGATTTTGTTGAGAAAATTGTGAGTATAATAAGGTATAAATCCAAGGCTATTCATGTGCATCAAGATGAAGTTCAAGAGATGTGTAAGGATTTGAACCAACAAATTGATGAGTTAGAGGAAATTGTAGCCATTCTAATCAATCTAGATACCTCAGTTAGGGAAGGCCTTTTTTAAGATAAGATGAGGGAGAGATGGAGGGGTAGATTCAAAGACATAATGCAAAAAGGAGATGATGGGGAGAATCCATTATTAGATCGGTTTATGGATATTAGGGAAGAAGTAAAGGCTGCTAAAAGAGAATTGATCAAGTTGAAGGAGGTACAAGAGTTGGCTTTAGCTGAATTAAGGAGGATTAAATTTGAAAATGATTGGCTGGATGGACCTGATTCGGGTACTCTTCAACAAGTGTTTGACAACTATGATGAATATGTCCTTGAGTATGCAACACAGAAGTAATTTGGCTCTCTTCACTGGACACAATGTTTCCTTCTCTCCTCTTTTGAAGGGTTTTGATGTGGAATCAACTCCGGTTTCCTTCCTCAGTTCCACCTTCTTCTTTGGATATCAAGATTTGTGCAACATTGTACCATAGCCTTCTAACTCAACATCAATAGTCCAATTCTTCATTCAGTTATGATTCCTTGATTTTTGGATCTGAGTTTTTATTGGGAGAAATTTATGCATTGCAATGTCTATATGTATTATTTGGTTCCATTTTGTAAAGGTCGACTAATTGAAGGAAGATTAGCTACCTGATGATAGCGAATAGTGATTAGTTCTAGGATTTCATTTTTGTTAGTAGAGATACTTTTAAGAAAGTTCAATTGAAATTAAATATATAGTTTTTATAGTTTTATACAAGTTTTATGTTATCAAGTTTGGACCTATTTGATAAGGTTAATGATGAATGATCAATCTGTATGCCAGTGATTTTCTATGCCTAAATGTTTTCTTTTTGATGAGAATCAATAGAGGAAACCAGATTCATGATTATCTCATTGGGTTATCTATGAATGAAGTTATTTTTATATCTATTTGATCTATGTTTAATGATGAGTGAATAATCTATTTTAAAGTAAAGTTTAGTGAATGGTGATGGTATTGAATTAGCACTATGGATGTATGCAGTTGTATGGTTTATTCTATGGATTGTATCTTGTTGTAGTTGTGGTTAGGTGAATGAACACTCATTATTGCTATACATGTCTGGATATTAAGAACTTTTGTTCATGTTTTTCTATTTTAAAGCTCTAATCCATCTTTTTATCTTTATTTAAACCCCCCCAAATGTAGATTAGTTGACTTCATGCAGTTTTGTTCCTTGTTAATAGCAAAGGCCCCTTGTAAATTACAATTACATTGACCTCTGAGTGATATCAATACAGTTGAGAACCAACTACTAGGACCTTGGGAGTTAGATGGCTACATGTTATCTTTATTTTTCAGGAGAAATAGAATAGTAATATTCTGTTTAATGTTGTTGTGTTGTATTGACCATCGACACTTCCTTTAAAAGATGGACCAAAAAAATTAGATGTCTTATTCTCCATCATCCTAAAATTGGATCAATTCCATGTGAAGCTTGGTTATCCATGACTATGCTCCATGGAAGCCATCCCCTCGGTTGTGCATAAATGTTTAAAGTTTCCCTTTGACAATGAGATCTTAACTATGCACCACAGTGGCTTTAATCCTATGTCTTCCCATGAGAATTTTTCATTGGATTTCTTTTGGCCTAAACCTATTGAACCTATTAAACCTCATGAAGAATTGTTTTTAAAATCCTATCAAAATCTTAAGGAAAAACACATAGAAAAATTATCCCTTTGAAACATGCCTCAACCCATGATTGAGCCTCCTATCCTTGATGAAACTATGATTGAATAAAGAGAAAGTGGTTGAACATCCTCACATGGTTCCTTCTAAAGAAAAGAAACCTATGGTTGATAAACTTGATCCTACACAAACACAACTTGAAAATCCTACTAAAATAAAAAAATATGCTAGAGAGTGTAGGTGTAGAAGCCATGCTATTGCTTAAAGGTTAAACTAAGAAAACGACAAGAAAAATCAACATCCAAACTCAACTAAAGCAATACATGATGAGTCTCCCTCTTTGGCACAACAAAAAGATCTTATATCACGACCACAATAGGGACTAACACCTTCTTTGGAAATTATTATTCGACCTCCCATTATGATTAACTTGGAAAATGATGATGAAATTGCTATTTAATTGATGAAGAAGTGCATAATGAATTGAATTCATTATTTTCCTCTTCTATTCAAGCTTAATGGAAATTATCCTAAGAAAAGTGTTGAACTTGGTGATGCTCCTAGTTTGAAACTTATTGTTGTCCCTTTGGCTAGTTGTCCACATTTCATATATATTAAACAAGATTGGGATGTAGACAACTTGCTATAGGTTGAGTTACATGTGCCTCACTATTCTTTTATTTATTTTCTTATTATGTGTGTGATTTCATGTGTGTAATGTGATCTCCCTGTACCATTCTATTTGATGCATCTCTCTCTCTTTGTGATATTCCTTTATTTATATCTACATTCTTCTATATGTCATAAACCTTTATATTTTCTTTGTCTTGTATTTTCATTTTGGGGATGACACAAGGTGTCAAGACATTTAGGTCTCTTCCATGTTCACCCAAAATATATATTTTTTATTTTTTCTCTCTCCATATCATTCTTCCTTGTTCCATGAGTATTTGGGGAATGATGACATATCTGAGCTCTCTATTTCAACATTGTAGAAAAGCATACTAACCCCAAATCTATGGATCCCTTATGTGATTTTGGGATTTCGTTTTGGGGGAAACCCATTTTCGTGACGTAGCTTCATTTGGAAACATATGACTTGGAATAGGGCTTTCCAAATAAGCTCTCATGTCCTCTTTATTGTTAGCATTTACCATTTTCTACTTTAAAGTAATTGCTCACACCATGGTGTTTAGAATTTATTTAAATTGGGGGCATACATTAGCAGTATTATTTTGCATTTCAATTACAACTCACATGTTTCATTGTGTGGTCTTCTTACTTCATGCAATGCATTTTTATCTTTGTGGTGACATTGGGTGTAATGTACTTCAAAAGCATGATCTCTCTTAGCATATTATATTCCTCTTGGTGGCTTGATGAAACACACTACATCCCCTAAGTTGTGAATCTTCTATTCTTTGATTGGTGCTCTCTTGGAGACATTAGGCATGATGTTCCCTAAGTTAAGACCTTATATGAATTAAGAAAAACCCCTTTGAACATACCTTACACTATTTTGCATTTACAATAACCATTATATGGCCACCTTGCATAACATACTTTGCTTTCCTATGGAGCCATCCTGTTTATTCATGGGTGTTAGCATACAAATTTTTTCTTGCCTCATGAATTCCTATTGTTCATATTGTATGGCACCTTATCAAAGTTATCAGGAGGTATAGCTTTGGTATGGTTAGTACGTATGAGAGCTGACCATACACATGAATTTACCATAGCCACTTGCTTGTGTGTGTGGGAACATACCATCCATGTGCATATGTATCTCATTGGGGGCTCACTTAGTGGATACTAGATTCCACTAGCCCGGGTGAGCATGTGTTTTGTTTGCATAGGGGGCATCGTGTTCCACTTGTAAATGATTTTTTGGAAAAACACCTTAGACCTGGTCCACATCATGTTGGACAAACTGTTGAGGCTTGATCCACCCTCTTTTTTTTCCTTTCTTCTTTATGTCTTTGACAATGTATGTTTGTACCTTGTTGTTGCTTCATACATCATTCACATGCATGTTCTTTTGTGCCTCTATTATTTTTCCATAGGATCTTGATCTTGTGGGCTTGATCAACCCTCTTGATTGTTGTTGTCCTATCTCACTAACATTGGTACACTTGGACCTCTCTTGATGCAAATTTGTCTACTTTACTGTGAGTTTGACACAAGGTCATCCTCTTACTAAATTGGGGGCTAAATATAGTGTAGAAAAATGTATCCCTTACATTTTCACATTTGTTTGGCCTTTCCTATTAAAATGAGGTTCATTTATGCCTTAATTGGTCCTATTTTGCATCCACAAACCTAATTAAATGCATTTTTATAAGGATAATCTTGATATTTAAAAAATAACAAATCATTATAATATAGTGTTTTTGGCTATGTGTTCTAGATCTAAGGATCTAGGACTCATACACCCCTTTGGGCGTATGGGTCCCACCTAGGCCTCGGTGCCTAGTTTCAAATGCTACATTGAACTTAACACTTCTTGGAGTTTGTGTCCCAGGCTTAAGCCAGTGGGACTCATACACCTAACTTGGCATATGAGTACCGCTTTAACTTGAACTTGTTTTAAATAAAATTATTGGCGAGATTTTATTATTCTAGATCTGATGTTGGCTTGTAGTGTTGTAATTTTTGGAAATTAGGCATAAACAAGTATAAATACAAGGTTATTTCACATAAATTCTCCTAGCAATTCAAGTATTCAAGTATCCTACTAAGCTTTCAAGTATTCAAGTCCTAATAGAAAATTTATGAGGTCAAGAGTTTACAAGAGCATTTAACAACAAATCATTGAGCATTTTGGAGCTACATTCAAGATTCAAGCATCATGTCAAAGTCTTCATGCATCATGTGTGTTTTTGAGCTAACATTTGTGATGTAGGTTTCATGATTCAAGGAAGCACTCAAGAAAAATATTTAAGCATTCAATCAAGAGTCAAGATCCACATCCATTGGAGCCATTTCACACAAGTTTGTAGCCTCTCAAGGGTTTGGTGAGTTGCACTATTGCATTTGTTCATTCATCATGCCTTCATGATTTTCTATTTGATTTCAAGGTTTAATTACCAAAATGGGGTTTGACCAAGGAAAATCCCTATTCCCTAACACAACAAATTTTTTCCCTCTTGATGTGTGATTGTAGATCTAGGCGAATTGGATCTTGAAGATAATTTGAAGACAAAGCTGCAAAAGTTGTTAAAGTTTTCAAGAAGTTACATCATCTTCACGTAAACTCGCCTACATGCTAGAATTCAAACTTCTAGACTTGAAGATCAAAAAAGAAGAAAGCTATAGAAGATCACTAGAGGCTACAAAATATTAGTCAAACCCTAGCACTGGGACTAAATTTCTCCTCTAGGTGTATTAGTACTAGTATAACACTTTGTTAGTTTTTTGTAGATCCTAATCAGTCACCAAAAGATTCTAGATTCTATCTAGATTCCTGTAGTAGGACTAAATCATCCAACTTGGTGTATGAGTCCTAGTAGGCCTTAAAAGTTAGTTTTTTAGGGTTACTGACCTTGCTTGGAATCCATCACTCTTCCAGGTATTCTTCTATTTCATTCTCCTTTGTCAATCTGATTTCATACTTTCAAGTTTCTATGGTTTTGTGTACAAGTGTTTGCATTTCTCCTTAGAAGCTTCATTTAATGGTGAACCCTCGTTTAATCACACAAGGAGACCCATATTCCTTCCCTCAATTGAGTCACTTGGTTGAGGAATCTTGGGTTCCTAATGAGCTAAAGTGCGAAATAGGTCTTAAGTTCCATCTCCCAAAAGGTGGAAACCTATATTTCCTTTGGTTCAGTAATATCTTTGGCTCAATGCTTATACTTTACTTTTGGAGAACAACTCGTTCACGTTTATTATGATAATTATTATATCTATATAAACATAGATAATGTGAAGGAGAAGAACATGTTACACACATGTCAAACATGGATGGGGACTAGTTATAATTTATTCTAAAAAACTTTAATAGCCAATATTTTTGAAACCAATGGAAGGCTATCCACCCATGATCACATTATTATTTTAAGCTAACTTTGACTCTATTTGTTTATTCAACTCATAGTTCGAGAGAAATATTTAATTTAATTTATTTTTAAAATTGTATTCAAGATTTTAGTTCAACTCACAAATGAGAATAAAAAATGCAAATTTAATATAATTCTTTTTCAATATAAAATTAGTTTTTATCTATTGAAAATTTTGTTCATTCTTAACAAGTGTTATGTAGTGGTAAGTATTTATCTTTGTAGTATTGTAATAAAGTTGTTCTATTGAATTTAGTTGTCTCAATATATATTTATTCTCATAAATTACCTTATTCATATATGCACATACTCCCATATATCCTCCTTATCAACAAATTTATCAAATTTGTTACAATTATCCCTATACATATCCATACAACATTAGCCATCGAGATCTAATCACTTTGCTATTTCATGCCACTTCAAAACCCAATGGTCATGGCCATGGACATAAACCTAGTCATTTCAAAAATAAAAATAAAAATTTGGTCAATTTCCTTCCTTTATTTTTCTATCTTGAGCCAACTAAACACACATTTGTATGATTTTGATGTTATGTGCTAGTATTTAAACCTACATTTATTTTTGCATTCATTTTACATCCTCACACATTGAAGAATCTCTCATCTCTTAAGCATCATCTCCCATCCAAGAAAATTAAAGAGTAATCAATAACAACACACTTGTATTGTTTATACTAAAAGAGCAATGATTTGAGGAGAACTTATCTTCTTGGAATGAAACAATATCCATTTGTACATGGAATTTTTAAATATCACTAGTCACATATCATTAGGAAGAGTTGAATAGGAAAATAAAAATTACGTGAATGATAGAGGAAAAGTTGTAATATCATTTTCTGGAGACTATATTAGATTTGAAATTAAAATAATATCTTACTCATATTTGTAATTTGCATCAAACAGTGAAATTGGGTACATAAAAAATTGCTCTAATAAGTCTGCAAACACTTAGCAACTTCATATAAATTACCAATAGATGGTTTTACATAAATTTGGCATTATAAAAACTCAAAAATGGAGCTTTTGACATTCCACATATCTTCTATTACAAATTTCAAATAACCCTCAAAACTAGAGCTCTCAAGTACAACACCAATCACTAAGAAATTCACCAGATTTGGAAAATGAAAGTAGACTATGAGATATATATGATATGTGACTATTCACTATAGAAAATTAAACCATAAATATGTTGCTAACAACAACAAAAGTTTTATTACAAACTATGAACCAAAACCTAAGGAAAATAACAACAAGATCCTATAACAATGCACAAAATAAAGCTTATGAAGCACAACTACAATCTCAGGATGAAATTGGCTCTGAAGAATTGTAAAAAAACTTCCTACAAATCTCTATCTCCCCTGTTTATCAACCTGGAAGATCACTCCTATGGTTTCTCATTCTCTAAAGAAGAATAACATAAGCTTGTAAAATTTCCAAAGTAGAATGCATGAGCTTGCAACACAAAATAGATATAAAATAAAAAACATTTCCATCCAAACTTGGGTGCCAAAATCCCTTGCCCAATATGAGGATGCTTGCATGCCAAGAAAGAAGCCCTTGTTTCCAAGTGTTCCTTCACCATAACTCCACTCTAAATTTATTTTTCCAAATTCAACTTGTGCCATGCACCCAATTAAAGCCAATTTCCATAACAAATGCACTTCCCCAAAATGCCACGACCCAATTTGGTCCCCAAAAAAATTTCACAATTATTAATTAATTTGTCACAATAGTTTATTTAATTTATTCAAATTGAAATATCAACTTTCTCGATTCATCTAGAGGACCTGATTTACTATTTTAGGAAATTGAGATTTCTAAAAATAGAAAGTGCTAAATTTAGAAAGGGGACATGACAAAAGTCTACCACAAGAAAAGTCATGCCTAGAAATATAAGACAAGTTTGATTTGACCCTTAATAGTCAAGAGCGGGGGCATATAAATCAAGACATTCATCAAATAGAGAGATCATATTTTCAAGATACTCATTCTTTAGTAATTGAGCTAAGTACATCTATTCACTTCTTTTAATTTCTTAAAATAGAAAGGATCACTTATCCAATTTTTAATTTTCAATTGAAAATAGTTATTGTACCTAATTCTGGGCAATTAATTTTCTTAGATAATCCCTAAGGAAAGTTTCCTTTCCTTTACATTTTGGTGAACCCATCCAATCTTACATTGTAATGTACATTCTACTTCTAGGGTTTCTTATTCCTATTCATTTCTTTTAGATATGCCAATTTTTTATATTTACATCTTACTTTTAAATCTAAATCACTTAACATCCTTTTCGTTCATGACTTTTACTATTTCAACTGGTTCCACTTTCAATTTTGATCTATTTGATTTTAGAATCTAAAAAATATACATTTGAGATTTATTTTCATATCCTTTGTTTATGCCTAAAGTTGTTTGAGATCCTAATATGAACCATTAAGGAGTACTCACTTAAATTCTAGAATGATACAAATTAATGAATATGAGGCCTATTTTAATGCTCAAAATGATAATTATATGCAACTAAATTGTGCTATGAGTGGACAACTTAAGACATTAAAGTGAAAAAAAATTAGTTACAAAATCTCATATTAGGCATTAAGAAATGTATCTAAAACATAAAATACAAAATATACTCCATATCAGACTCCTTACTTGCACAACTAAGTGGATTTTCCCTTAGATTTTTGGATGTGTGATAAAAAATTCAAAAACATACCATTGCATTCACGGTTGGTGTAAACAATAAATTGGACGAAGTTGTATTTATAGATTTTGGCATAATTGATGGAGGGTTAGGATTAAGTTGATAGTTTAAGGGCTAAGACTACTTGATATCTCTCAAAAAAGGAGAGAGTAACTAATGGCAAGTGGTGGTTGGATGAAAGTGGAGGATCCAATATTAATGGAGGATCAATTGATGAGATTGAGAATGTGATCTAGTGGATGGATGAAATTTGGATAAGGTACTTGAAGGTACCTCCAAGTACCATGGAAGGTTACCCATAATGGTGGGTTTTGTAATCACCCATGCTTTTGGGTAGAAAGGGGAATTTAAATTTTCCTTTTATGAAAAAGAGGAAGATAAACCCATGCTTCCAAGGTACATGGAAGCATTAAAAATTGGGGCATTTTAAGGTTGAACCATGCCTTGAGTGTACTTTGGAGGAAAACTAAATTTTGTGGGGATTTTGGGTGGTCAAATCCTCACCTATTCATTGATTTAGCCATATGCAATTGACTAGATGCAGATTAAGGGGTAATGATGGTTTATGGAAATTGTTATAAAATAATTATTTGTTTTGATTAAGGGGGAAAAGAAGGTTTTGAATGGACCCGAAACCATTTACAACAGGTTTTGAATGGACCCAAAACTATAGATTTTGAATGGACTTGAAACCATTTACAGACAAGTTTTGACAGGGACCCAAAACCCACACAATCAAGAACAAGCTGCACAAGGAATCAACAAAGACAACCAATAGCTAACCAACAACAAATCAAAAGCAAAACAACAAGACAATCTAGATTTGCACAAAATAGAAGGTTTTGACGGGAACCTTAAACCCACAAATCCAAGTTTTACACGAGAACTTGGACCCAAACCAAGTTTAAATGGGAACCTGAAACACACTTACATCCATGAACATACTAGGTTTTAACGGGGATCTTAAACCCATTGATCACATGGTCATAGCCAGACTCCAACTAGAAAGAAGAAGAGTAGAACCTCTTGTAGCACCACCAAACACAAAAATCCAAATCATAGTCCACCTCAATAGGAATAGGCTCCCCTCTATAGGAGTAGATGTCATGAAAAACCTTGCCACCACTGTAGCCCCACGGTAACAACAACTCCACCTCCATAGAAACACAAACCACCTAAATAGGTACTGAAATAGCAGAAGCCAATAGCTTGGGAAGTGTCTCCAAAAATTCATAGACCCCCTTTCTACCTATAAAAGAGAGGACTCCACCATAGCAGAAGAAGTATTCACCTCAATAAAAGACACATACTAGAGAAACAGGAAAGAAGCCACCCAACCTTCAACAATGACAAACATGACAACCATTGGCAACTTGAGATGATGGGCCAATAGGAGAAGCAAACCCTTCCACAAAAGACCATGGGCACACAAGATACACAATAGGAGCAGCCCATTTAAAGGAGTCAAAAGAGAACCCAAAAGCCAAAATCCCAACAAGGAGCTAGAACAAAAAACAAACATAGAATTCCCCACAAAACAATCCTCAATCAAAAACCCAGGGAGATAAAAGAACTGAGCCATAATAAAAAAAATGAACCTAACAAAACAAAACTCAACCACAAGAATAGCCACAATGATAGAGGCAACATAGCCTCCCCACAAACTAGAGAGAACAAGGAGGAAGCCACCTCCCACAAGAAGAAACCTAACAAGGACCACACCAAGACAAGGGAACACCCAACACAAACCTAAAGAAAAACCAAAGCAACATCAAGGAGGGGAACCACCACATCCCCAACAACCTCCCAAGTAGATAAACCTTGGAGCACAACCCTCTCGAGGCACACCAAGCTCATGAAAGAAAGCTAAGAGCACTGTAGAGGAGGAACACCAGAGAGTGAAGGATAAACCCAGCCTCCAACCCAAATCAGGAACTTCCAATTTAATGGCTCCATAAGATCTTAAAAAAAACATAGGAGCTGACCCAAACAAACAACCAAAGCCCCAAAACAAAAGCATAGACCTATCCTTAGCCCGCTAGGAGCCATAGAATAGGAAACAAGCAGCACACGACCCCAAGAGAGGAGACAGAGAAGCCACCACGTTGCACCCAAAAGAGGATTTAGAAAACTTAGAACCACAAGATTCACAGCAGGGGCATGAGCCTCCAGCAATAGCCAACACCTGTCCATCACAAGAAAAGGCAGAAAGAGCCCCGGGTAAAACCACACCATCAGGGAAATCCATACCGCTCAGGAACCCAACGTAGGAAAGAGAACAGGCTCGGTCCACAACAGACTCACCCAACCTGAGCACAACAAGAGCCTCTATCTGCCAAAGTAATAGCCAAGAGAAACCTCTGACAAAAATAGCCAAGCTGACCAAACCTAGATGGGACAAAGAACGTGCAAACACAGGAAAAAACAAATCTGCATCATCATCCTCTAACTCTTCTCCATCTCCATCCGATGAATTAAAAACTCTGGCTTCGCTCCTCTTACCGCCAACACGCTCCATCCTCCCTCAATTCAAACTTTTGTTAACATAAAATAATTATTTGTTAAGCTTAGGCTTAGGATGAATAATAGGATAGAAGAATTGTTACACGAATATTAATTAAATCTTAAGAATATTATTTATAATTTAATTAATATGCGAGTGAGGAATAAAAATAATTGGAATAAATTGAACAAATGTGAATTATCAATTTTAGGTACATCTACATTTCCCCCCCTTTGAAATGGCATTAAAATAATGCTATTTAAAAAATGGGCCGCATTAAGAAAAATAAAGTGAAATGGATGACCCATTGTAGAAGGGATGGAGGAAAGATTATTTGGATGGTGATGCCTCCTCAAGAGGGCAGGTAAATGAAAGGGTGCCTAGATAGCCTCTCAAAATAAAAAATGGGAGAAAAATCAAAATGAGAAGAAAAAATGAGGATGAATGAAAAATAAATGGAGAAGAACAAAGTTAGGATGGATAAATGGTGTAAAAAAAAGTGATTAGTGGTGAATAAATAGGATTAGGGGGTAGAAAATATTCAATTTTACCCTAAGAAATAGTAAATTGGTGGAGAGGAGCAAAGAGGAGCAAAGCAATGGTGGTGAATTTACCAGCTTTGGAGCATCATGTAGATTGGTTGAGAAGGTGTGGGCAACTGGATGGAGTGGATGAATGGTTACATATCCAAAAAATTCCTTTAGGGGTAGTGTAAAGTCATTAATTGGAGGTATAAAAAAACATGGGATGCATCTTCTAATCATGATTTGATGGGTGTTTGTAGGGATAAATGAATTTTGACTGAAGAATCAGTGAATGCAAAGTTCTTTAGAGAACTTGTTAGATTTTTGGCGAATCTCTTGAAAATTAACGAAAATGTTGGAAAAGAGAAAATTCCATTAAGGTTCAACAAATGTGTCCAAAATTGATGGATGGGTGGGGGAAATTGGAAAATCCATTTAAGTTCAACAGGTCTACCCAAGGAACAATAGATGCACTCTATGTTTCAATGAATCCATTGAGAGAAAAAGAAGGGAAAGATAAGAGGGATATGATTCTTTTTGGTTGTTTGGATAAGGTAAGTGAAGGGTATGTTAATGAATGATTGGGATGTGCAAGTGCCACTAAGGCCAATTATCATACAAGAGATGAGATCAATGATCCTTAGGTTGAGGGATAGATTCCATGATGTTGACTAAGATTTGTTGAGGGCGTGCGAGTTATATCATGTGGCTTGGATGTTGACCATCTGAGCACATATGACCATGTTGACTGCTCTAGCTAAGAGATGGAGGTTGTCTAGACAAATACATTTAATCTCCCTATGGGGGAGATTACAATAACTATGGAAGATATTTTAAGGATCCCGAGGTTTCCAATTAGGATGTGGTTGGTATACACTATAAGAAAATGGTTGGATGTGTTATTGGATATTTGGGAGGGAAGATGTGCCACATAGAGGACAACAACTAGATATTGACTACTATAAGGGATTGATGCTAGATATGACACTTGTGATGATTGATCATGTTAGAATTTTTTTTCTACCTGATAAAAGTGAAATTTTTTAGTAGGGTTAGTCGAATGTGTGGCTGATGTTCATGTACTAATGAATAGGATATGGTTTACATGGGGGAATGTATGTTGACACATTTATATAGAGACCTCCACATGATACATGGGGATTTAGAGGAGCACTTGGCCAAGGCATTGAGTGAGGTGGATGTCCTAAGAGAATAGATAAACATGTTATATGATGAAAAATATAACCTATAGGTTGAGATAATACACCTCATTTTGGCATGGAACACCTAGAAGTTTGAGAGAGATTGTAAATATCTAAACTACAAAGGGTATAGGTAGATGTGGTGAGGTTAATGACAGAGAAAAATATTATGAGGGGGATGGTAGGTTACCATAGTGTGTTACACATGGTAGCTAAGGTGGTTAAAGCTTCATGAGAGGCATAATATTAATTTACCTATATGAGAGTGTAGTATCAAAAAGCCAAAATGTGTCAATCTTCATGGAGAGAAACCAATTGAGCAAATCAAAATCAATTAGGTCTAGATTAGTGAGGTTAGAATCAATAGCTATGGGGCCATCACCACTACCACCAATAGGGCTGGGGTATTACAAAGATTCCTAGTACAATCAAAATAAGGTAACAATAATTAGCCAAATTGGTTGAGACATTTTTGGTATATACATTAGGGAATTTTTTTGGTTATGGATACTTTATGGAGCCAATATAATTATGAGAAACATTTATTTATAAATTTATTCCATGACATATTTGTACACATGATATGGAATTATTTTTTTGACATACTAATGGTTATACTTATGATGTGTTACACATACATTTATGATGTACATGATGTATGGTTATATGATTATGATTTAGTTTTAGATGTTTTACGATGCATATCTAGATGGGTCTTTATGATGAATACGAGTTCATGTATGTTGATGGATGTCTAATGTATGTGGTGATAATGGTGATGTTTATAGATAAATAATGTATGGTATATGTTTATTATGATGATTATGTATATGTTTGAATCAATCTAAAATGAACCTAAAAATGAATCTAAGGATACTGAAATGATGATGAGAAAATATTCTTAGAATAATAAATCTAAATTATCCTAAAATGAACCTTAGGGATAATATGATGATTTATGATACATGATAAAAATATTATTAAACTAAAAAATCTATATTAATATAAAATCAATATAAATAATGTGGAGATTTATGATAGATGAAATGACATACAATGATTTGTGGATGTAGGTGTCATGCCATGGTACATATAACATGGGAGTGGCATGAGTGAAAGAGAAGATAAAAGAATAAGTATGGGAACAAGGAAAATGAAATACACATGGGATCAAAAATTAAGCAAATACACAATAATAATAGGGTAAGTGGGTGGGGGATATGATAAGGTGGTGGATTTTAAATACAGTAATTGAATTGAAATATACTAAGAACTTAATTTTATATTCTGAGATACTATGTACCAAGGTATAAGGAACTTGGGTAATTTCATATCATGTGCACATAAGAATAAATCAACAAAGGGGACCTTGGTGGATATGATGTTGAGAAACAAAAAACATAAGGAATTCCTTAGCATAACACAAGGTTTTGATGGGACTTGGTGGGTACAATGTGGGATAACCATACAAACATGACAGAAAATTTAAAAACTTGCCCCTAGTTTTACCAATCAAAGAACACCATGATATGAAGGATTATGGAGACCTTGAGTAGGTAAGTTAGGAAACCAAAAAAATATAAAATTAATCCAAAGTAATAAGAAAGTGAAATACACCTCAATTACCATTTTCTAAAAGATGATGGATGGGTGGATGTTATTTGATTCTAGGGATGATATATCATGAAAAGGAAAAGGATGAATGGATAAAACTTAAGATGCATAAATTTACCACAATATATGACCAAAATGGACTATTGGATAATGTTGAAAATACTGATTTGTGGGGATTTCAAGATAACACATGGATATACACAAGAATGGGATCTGTGGACAAAGATAAAAAAGGATGAACCTAGATGGTGATGGATCAGACTACACTATTTAAAATGTATACAATTGTACAAGGGATGTTGGTTATGTTTTTATCTTGGTATGTTGGGTACGAAGATTGTAATCACATATAAGGATTAGTAGGATATACCGATAGATTCATGCATGAAGCTCATATATGAGATATTATCCAAATTTAAAAATGACGAACTAAGAATATGATGGGGTGGATAGGAAGGATGAAATATAATGTTAGGATATGGGGATGGTTGTAATAGGGTAATGTGATGGTAATGACACATGAAAGTAGTGTGATGACTAGTAAGATAGTAGATCTATCTACTACCCATGGTACCATTTTCTAGTTTTTTACCATGGTACTTTTTGAAGGCATGAAAATTTTAACCATAGGATGAATTAATCTTTACTATTTTTGGAAATATTTTTACTTTTCTTATATTTTCTAGTTTTTGAAAGTGGAATATAGGGCATATTTAGGCATAGATAAAATTGAGGTGGATGAGTTTGACTGGTTCATCGAAGGGTTTTCCCTTTGCAACAACCAATTGATGCGCACCAAATATATAATTAACTATAATGAGATAGGCACCCAACCAATTAGGCATGAGTTTCCTTTTCTTTTCTTTGTCCTATAGACTTTTTGATTCTCTTTGAGTACAAGGTCACCAATTTGGAATTCCATAGGCTATTTTTTCTTAATATAATGAGCTACTAAAATCATACTATCATGGGATGATAATGGGTGCTACCAAAATAGTGTATCCCACTTATGCGACATCCTAATTTTATATGAAATTGCATATTTTTTTGAATTTTTAATGATTTAAGCCTTGAGTGGTTCCATATAAAGGGTTTTACTTAAAAAGGTTTAGATTAAATCCATTTAGATCAAACCTTAGTTGGTAAAATTCACTAGTCTTAAATTAAACCTCAATGGAGTCTCCTTGACACTAGAATCAAAATGCTGAAAAAATATAGTTTTCCTTCACATTTTGGTTGATTAAAAGAAGTTATTTAGAAATTCCATTTTGTGAGTATGTAGCCCTTATTATAATCTTTTAAAAAATTATAGCTTTGTATATATTTGATTTGATTATTATATTTTCTTTCTACTTCTTGTGAACATAGGTTTCTCACTAAACATCAAAGTTTTTGTTTCACACAAGTAGAAAAATAAAAAAAATAGTGACAAAAAATTCTAAAAAGATTGTGCACTAACTATTGATGATATTCAATATCACATATATACATATATACATATATATATACATATATATATATATATATGTATATATATGTAATATATATATGTACATATATGTATATATGTATATATATATATATATATATATATGATGTGGAATAAATATATGTATAAATTATAATAAATCATACCTATATATATATTAACTAAAATATACAACAAATATTATGAAAAAAATCAAGTGCACTAAATATTTGTGTTACCAATCTATGTTAAAGAATATATAAGTATAATTTTTTTGTAAAAAGATTATGTGATACATGAAATAAATTTAAGTTTTGAAAAATGATATTAAATATAAAAATAAGTTATTAAAACTTATGGAAATATTTTTACAAATCATCTTTTTTACAATCTACATAAAAAATCTCAAAAAAACATTATTTCATACATCTTCAAACTTTTAATGGTTTAGTTCCTAAAGATGGCAGAAAGTGAAAATCTATTTAAAAATGTTAATTCCAATGTCTCACTTTGCCCAAGAAGTGGGACACACTATTGTGGGATGACCCTAATGCGATTGCATATCTATGTGTATGCAATTGTGTTTTCATTTGGGAGAAAATTCATAATTAGCATTGTAAGGTAAAGTTAAAATAAAATTATTATAGGAAGAACATTTAAACACATAAAACATAGAAATTGTAGGCACTCAAATTTAGAAAAAGGGACAAGGATGAGCTAAATAAATCCTAGGAACATGCTATATAGATGAAAAATAAAATGAGGATAATTTTTAATGGGAAATTTGTAGGGTATTCAATTTGAGTCATTACAAGAACTTACTCATGCTTGTAAAGGTAATATGGATTCAAATATTATTTTTTGATGTTAGCTTGATACAATTTTTTTTTTGGGTAAAAGTGGAAAAGCCACTATAAAGATTTATTTTTATTAAAGTTCATGTAAGATCAAATACATTTCCAAATTACATGAGTCAAAGAGAGCAAGGTATATAACAAATTACATCACAGAGGGATCCAACATAAAAAATGAAAGTAGATAATTACAAGGGTCAAGAAAAATAGGCCTTTCTAGAAGAGCAAAACAAGCAACACGCATACCCAATAAGGCTTTCAAAAAACACCACCTGAGATGCTAATATTTAATATCAGGGGAAACAAGAGGAAGAAGATACACATCACCCAAAATCTTGAGCAAACTAGGAATTGTCAAACCCCCCTTTGTAGAGGAGGAAAGATCCAAAGGAGGGGATAAATATGGCTCATAAAATGGATCCACCAAAGCATGTTTAAATAGGAACTAAAATGCACAAAACAAAAAATAAATTTTCGTCCAATTGAAACCCCAACATTGGCCTCAAGGCTCGAAGATGGGATAGGAACATGGAAGAGTGTGTAGCTACCAAGTCATGCACCATATCACTAAGAAGAGAGTGCAAGATCGAGGAAGATAGAAGCTTCTCATGACAAATGACACCCCCAACTAGATTTGTACAAGCACAAAGATCATAACTCTCAAGAGAAGATTCCAAAGAATACATTGGGCATACATGATGCAACAAGAAATTTCTAGCCATAAGTTTTCAGAAAAAAGTAAAATCTATACATCCAAAAGGATAGTGATGTATCAAAAAACTAAAATAGCTCAGATGATGAACAAAGTTGTGCTTTTGTTGTGAGAGAAAATGAATTTATCTTCATGGAAAAAGAATCTAGGGAACAAAAGGATTAGAAGGTAGAAGAAATTCATGAAGAAGGTGAAGAAGAAGGATAGATTGACATAGAAGGATAAACCATCTATGCTCTAGGTGAGATTGATGATTTTAGAGATGAGATTGAGAAGTTAAAAAAGGAGAACAAGCAGCAAAAGAAACTTACACAAAAAGAGTTAGAAAAACTAAGGATCTAGAAGAATCTACCCAGAATGTGGTAGATTTGGAGTTACAACTAGAGGAAGCCAAAAGGGTAGAGGATGTGATTAAATACAAGCTACAATATGAGGTTGATAGATGTATAAAGCTTGAGGAAGAGATCATTTCTCTAAGAAAAGATTTATAAAAGGAAAAAGAGCAAATAGAGAAATGACTCAAGTTGAAAAGTGGCTCAAATATTTTGGATGAGCTATTGAGCACATAGAAGCCCTCAAACAAAGAAAAATTCGGACAAGGGCTTGAGAAAGGTAAGAGTACCTTCATAGACACTTTTGCAAAGTTGTATGCAAGATTTAGTGCAAGAGAAAAGTCTCATTCAATTGATGAAAGAGATTGAAAAGGGAGTGTATTCACAAAAGAATTTGTAGAGGTAGAGAAAATTAAAGAACAAAAGAAGCCTACAATAGACAAGAAGGATAACCAATCAACACCTGATCATCAGAAGAGAAGGACGAATTTTAGAAGGGTTGATGCTAACTGATTCACTAGGGCGAGAAACACAAGAAAAAAGATGCACAAAAGACCACCTCATCTAGCACAAAATGCTATGACCAAGTATTCTTCATACTTTTATGGATATTGTTATACGTGTAATTAGTTTTGTCATAAAGCTAGAGAATGTAGAGTCATTGTTAAGAGGAGTGAAAACTTTGTAAGAAAGAATCTATTTGCTCCTTTAGTGGATATGAATGTAGTGTGTTATAACTATAATAATTTTCATATAGCTAAAAATTGTAGAACAATGTTTACAAGAACAAATGATAAAAAATGAGAAAAAAAAAGATCCACCTCTTAGAGTAAAAAAAGAATATGAAATTATGGAAGGAAATATAGAAAAGAAAGCTAAGAAGGTGTGAAAAGAAAAAGGAGAAAGCTCCACACAATCAATGATTGCAGAGACAAAACTACATGCCAAGAAGCAAAATCTATGGGTGATAGATAGTGGCTGCTCCAAGCACATGAGTGGAGATAAGAGTAAGTTCATCAAACTCAAGATATGTAAAGGATGATATGTGAGATTGGGTGATAACACTGCAGTCAAGATCTGTGGTAAAGGAATCTTGAGCCTAGATGGTAAAAATACCACTAAAGACGTCTTATATGTGGAAGGATTGAAGCACAACCTGCTAAGTGTGAGCCAAATGTGTGACAATGTTTATAAGGTCATCTTTGATTCAAAAGGATGGAAAATAAGAAAGAATGGAAAATCAGTAAGACAAGGATTGAGAATTGACAACAATATTTATAACCTTTCTAAAGTAAAAGGTCAAAGTTGTTTGATATGACAAGATGATGAAAGATGGCCATGACATAGAAGATTAGGCCACATAAACTTTGATAAATGAAAGTAAGATTAAAAGGGATAGGTAAGATACATGCCTAAAATAACCAAGCCTGCAAACATCACATCCAAAGAATGTTAGTAGGGAAAACAAACAAAGAACAATTTACTAACTAAATAATATTCAACTACTAATCCATTACAGTTGGTTCATACTGATTTGTGTGGACCCACAAGAACAAGAGGACTGAAAGGAGAAAGATACTTTATGTTGCTAGCTAATGGCTATATAAGAATGAAATAGGTAACATTTCTGAGAGACAAGTCACAAGTGTTTGAAAGATTTAAGATATTTAGGAAAATGGTTAAAAAAGAATTAGGAAGAAGAATTAAATGTTTGAGATTAGGAAAAAGAGGGGAATTTACCTCAAGTGAATTTGTTCAATACTGTGAGGCACATGGAATCAGGAGACAACATTTTGCACCTAGAACTCCACAAAAAAATGGAGTTGTTGAGAGAAAGAATAGTATTGTCGATAACATGGCCAAAACTATGTCAAATGAGGCTAGATTTGCTGATATGTTTTGGAGGGAAGCTATTCATATTGCAATATATATTATGAATAGAGTCCAAATCATAGCACATAGTGATAGCACCCCTCATTAATTGTGGTGTGGTAGGCCTGCTTCTATGAAGCACTTTAAAGTGTTTGGAAGAAAATGCCACATTAAGAGAGAAGGTGAAAATATAGTAAACTTTGAATCAAGAAGTGATGAAGGAATGTTTCTTGGATATTCCACCCAAAGCAAAGCCTATAAATGCTATAATAAAAGTTTGGACAAGATTGTGGAAAGCATCAATGTCAAGATTGATGAAAGTATAAAGCATATAAAATCCAATTAGAATGAATTTGAAGATGATTTAGATTATGAAGAAAACGTGGAAAATAATGAAGAATAATTTGAAGAATAGGTTGAGAAGGCATCTGCAAAGAATGTGTAGAAGGATCATCCAACGAATTAGATAATTGGGGACAAACATGAAGGCGTTCAAACTAGGAAGAGACTTGCAAGAAACAAAGAAAAAGTTAACTTTGCTCTCCTATCTTAAATTGAACCAAATTGTTTTACTAAAGACAACAAGGATGAAAGTTGGATAGAGGCCATGGAAGATGAGCTAAATTGAATTGAAGAGAATAAAACATGGGCGTTGGTTCCTAGACCCCTAAGAAAAAATGTATTTGGCACTAAATGGGTGTTTAGAAACAAATTGAATGAAGATGGAGCTTTAGTAAGAAATAAAGAAAGATTAGTGTGCAAGGGGTATGCACAAGTTGAAGGCATTGATTTTGAAGAAGCATTTGCACCTATGGAAATAATAGAAGCAATTAGAATGTTTCTTGCATTTTCAGTGTATAAAGGATTTAAAGTGCATCATATGGATGTTAAATCTACATTCCTTAATGGAAACCTAGAAGAGGAAGTCTACATAGATCAAACATAAGGTTTTCAACTATCAAAAGATGATGATTATGTGTATAAATTAAGGAAATCATTATATGGTCCTAAGCAAGTACCTAGAGCATGGTATTCTAGATTAGACCAACACCTGCAACAACAAGGATTCAAGAAAGGATGTACAAATAGCAATCTATACTTTAAATCAGAAGGTGATCACATGATTATTGTTGTTGTATATGTGGATGACATCATATTTGGAGATAGCAATGATAGGATGTGTAAAATATTTGCTACATGTATATGCAAGAGGAATTTTAGATGTCAATGTTAGGGGAGTTTTCATTTTTCCTTGGTTTACAAATTGTACAAAATAAGAATGGGATATTTATATCTCAAACCAAATTGGCTAAGGAAATGCTTAAGAAGTTTGGTATCAAGGACAATAGACCAGTTAATAGCCCCATGATAACTGGCTGTGACTTAAGAAAATCAAATGAATCACCAGATGCAAATCAAATGTTGTATAGGTCAATGATTAGAAGTTTGCTATACCTAATTGGATAAAGACCAGATATTATGTAAGTAGTTTTTTATGGTAGCAAGGTTTTAGGCTACACCAAAAGAATCTCATCTCAGTGTAATGAAAATAATTTTTAGATATATCAAAAGAACTATTGATTATGGGTTGTAGTATCCCAAGAGAAAGGATTTTTATTTGACAACATACATAGATGCTGATTGGGTAGGAAGTGTACATATGACATGAAAATTTCCAGTGGTGAAGCATTATTTTTGGGAATAAAATTGGTTTCCTGGATGAGCAAGAAGCAAGAATCAATCACTCTATCCACTATAGAAGCAAGATATGTAGCAACAACATGTTGTACTTAGGTATTATGGATGAAGTAGACACTTAAGGACATGAAGGTCGAGTACAAATAAACTATCTTAATTTTTTGTGATAATTCAAGTGCCATAAACATATCAAAGAATCCAATGATGCACTCAAGAACAAAGCACATATCCATCAAGTATCACTTCATCAGAGAGAAGATTGTAGACAAGGAGGTCAACATGAATATGTCCCAACAAAAGAAAAAGTGGCTAAAATTTTCACCAAGCCTCTTCCTAAAGAACAATTTGAATATCTAAGGAAAAATTTGGGAGTGATTTCTCCCACAACATATCACTAAATATTAGTGATAGGGCATGGATCTAGGTGTAGCTTAATTGGTACTTTATTTATACCTAGTGAAGGAAAATAAGATCAAGTTAGGCAAACTAGTTTTAAAAATTTCTAATGACTTGATGGTTGTATAATAAAGGATCCTCACTTTCTCTTTGAATTGTTTGTCAAAAGGGGAGTATATTTTTAGGGATAGTCTACCCTTTTCCATTGATGTCAAAGGGGGAGATATGCAAGAAAATGCACAATATGGGAGCATGGGAGAAATATGGAAGAGATGCATGTCAAAAGGGGAGTTGATTGCTTAAGTGGTTCAACTGGTACAAGACACTAATGCTACTATTTACAATTGGTATCAGACCATAAATTAAAGGATGAGTATTTAGTTTTTCCATCAATGAAAAAGGGGGAGGTTGTTAGCATATTGTTGTCAATAATGTAAAAAGGGGATCATGAGTGGTATGGAACTATTCCTAGAAAGAAAATCATGTCATTGATGTCTAAGGAGAGACATGGCATGGTGAAAATTTGGTTTTGGAAAATGTGGGGTAAGTTTACAAAAAGTTTCTTAGAGTGTTGCAAATGTTGTCATGCATTGTTGCCATGAAATTGTAGAGAAATCAAAGAAAAAATTTGAAATGGTTTTTCTGAGAGCTTCTCAAAAAGGTGAAGTGCAGATCTAGAGGATGTAAGATTGAATGAAAATTGAATTAATTATGCTGTCGGCTAGAATTAGGGTTTATTGGTTAAACCCTAGGGTTACAGTAATGACACCTCAATAAATTTTATATTTTTTCATTGACTTCTTGTTGGAGGTTGTAGTTCACATAAGTCATGAACTTATGTCATTAAAATCATATCGTGACTAGCCCCATTACCTAGTTTTTTGATTAGTGTCACTTTTGTATCTTCTTGAAGATTAGATGTTCACACTCAATAGTTCCATATCCAATGGCTATCACTAAGGTCTCATGCATCGCGGAAAGCTCTTTGAAGTAGACTTAAAGTTTAGCAATGAGCGATGGAGTTTGATCAACAACTATGATCAAGTCGAGGAAGATCAACAATGATCACTTGCTTGCAGAGCATGTGGTGGGCCCCTATCTATACCTAGCAGGGTAGTAGGGAATGGTGGTGATAAAACTAAGTTTTGATTGGATGAAACATGATGTAAGAAGTGGGTCTTGAATATCCAAGTCAGACACATCTAGTAGGATATATAGCTTGGCTGCTTCACATCGATGTTGTGAATTAAAATGAAGGAAGCCATTGGGTGATGAGTGATGAATGGTTGAGATAAATGCATGGAGGATCTGATGGATATTATGTAGTCACTTCACATTTTTGTTGTGAAGAAAAATATTAAGATGCATCCCACGATTAGAGATGTGTGGTGGGCCCTAGTGAAAGATGATGCAAGAGTTTGATAGGTGGCATTAGCCTGCCAAACCACTAAGATTTTGTGGTCCCATGCTTTTTGCCAACAATAGAGTGGGGAACGGTGTAGATTGTTTGGTGATTGATTCAATGGTGATAGCCATGGTTCCTCTCATTGCAAGTATGAATGTTGAAGCTGTAGACATTAAAAATTCCAATCAAAGAGGGGAAAAATGTAGACACTAAAAATTGGTCTAAGCCTGCGACTTCAATTTCATCATAATTCGTATTATCATGGTCATGATTAAATAATGTCAATTATTTAATTACTTTCTAAAGTCCTTTCTCATATATTAATTAAATAACTTTTAATTATTTAATTAATTCACATTATCTTTATTCTATCCTGATTAATTAAATAAACGTTCTTTATTTAATTACATCACTAATTAACTTTATCTTCTTTCTTAAATTAAATAAATTCTTATTTAATTTATCTTTATCATATTTTCAACTATAATTAAATAAATAATTTAATACTTTAATTATTCATTTAACCTTTTCTTTACTCAATTAAATAAATCTTATTTATTTAATTAATCCCTAAATGTCGAATGTTGAATTAAATAATCATTTAATTCATAAAAGAATCACTCTTGAAATATTCTTCTATATTTGGTTGATTGCTTAAGTTATCTAAGTATTCATTCCCAGTTGACTTAGATCTATTTAAATTAGTCAGTAATCTCTTGATTTAATATTTGGTTGTTTTTAATGAAGAGACTCTTTGTCTTAATCAACCAATTATCTTGTTTTAATTCTTCTGCATGCACACATTTATTAATTAAATAACTTTATTTAATTAATTCAATTCATTTGTGCATTCAAACAAACCGTTTCCTCCATGATAATCCTCATCTTTGTATGTAATCTTTATTCTTCCAATTTTTGAATACTTTCAACTAGAGATTAAATCATTATTTAATCTTGATCTCTATCTTCTAGGTTTTATCACTCATGTGAGTACTAACACTTATCTCAATGCATGTCCAATCTTTTAATTTGAATCATTCGTTTATCTTTCAATCTTGGCATCTCATTCAAATAATCAATTTTCTATAAATTGATCTATATTTCATCATTTCAACTCGTCCCAAAATATTATGACTTTTGAAAGCACTTCTTAATCTTCGATATTTTTCTATAATCAATGACATCAAGGCTATACTTGCACACATAATAAAAATATGAGGGAAATAATACCATCATGGCGAAATGGAAGACAATTGAGGTCATTCATGGAAGGATGTAGATATTGGGTGAGATCGCTCTTTGTTTATGTTTATAATTTCCTTTGTGCTTTGTTGTTTAGCTTTAGATTACATTAGAGTTTATTAGCCTTTGAGTTATCTTTAATCTTTCTTGTTTTCATGATGTAAATATACATAAAGTAGCAACATGTGATGATCATAAAAGACATGATCAACGATGGAGATTTAAAGGAAGGCTTATCTAATGATGAGGATTTAAAGGTGTGATGATGAAAATGGAACGTTGGATCATGGTGTGAAGAGACAGGTTCGATGACCCAATTTCAAATGTGAAGATATCAAACAACTAAGTTTTTGTAAACAGGGTTTTGATTGATAATCGACTCAGTGAAAAAAATAATTCAATCAACTACACCTGTGACCAATGTTGGTGAAGATTTGATTTTTCTAAGCGGTGCCATAGATTGCTAAGATGATGAAGATCAAATCAAAGAAAATGAACAAAGGAATAAATTAAATGCTATCTAATCTTAGGGTTGAGTAGATTGCTACTCTTTAAACATTCTCTACACCAAAATTTAATGTTACATGGCTCAATGTAGAAGTATGGAAATGAAGAAGATATCCTAGAACCCTAACAAATTTTTTGTACATGGTAGAGAATCCTGAGGAAATCACCGATGATGAGCAACTATAGAAAAAATAGATGATCATAATATTGACTTGAGTGGTAACTATATGAGAAGAGAGAAGAAGAGATAGTGTATAGTGCAGAAGGTATTTTGGGCTCTTAAGGTAGACAGAGAATACACTGTAAAGAAAACATAGAGTAGAAGGTGTATGAGGGTGCATTGAGGTGGATAGATAATGCACTAAGAGAAAAGAATAAGAATAGAGAAAAACATAGGGGTGCAGAGCAAAGAAGAGAGTTGTTGTGGCAACAACAAAAAATTGAGTAGTTGCATAGTAAGCTGTAACATTGATTTGTGTTCTTGATGAAAAAATTGTAATAATCCTTTATGTTGTAAATATTATTGGTTGGTGCCATCAGATAACTGAGTGGGTGCTTAGAATAGAGGATTGGTGTCTCCTTAGGGTTCGTTCCCTTAAAAGTTGTAACATACCTATTTCTTTGTGAGGTTGAATTAGGACAATAGATCCTAGCAACATTTCTCACTGTGGTTTCTCCCATCTTGGGTTTTCCACATATACCTTGTGTTATGTGTTTCTTAGTTGTGTGATTATTTAAATTTCCATATCTCATATTTCAACCTACACATTAAGTTTTATTAAGAAGCTAGTATGCTCAAAATGTTTAAGAATTAAAATTTTAATATCTACTGATTCACCCCCCTCTTAGGAGATTGTTGTGTTCCAACATATTCTTGTAAAATAACTTTGGTGCATACTTGATTTTTTGTGTGTAAGGAGGTCATTCTGAATAGATTATTGTGGCAATAGAAAAAGCATCCCTCTGCATTTTCCCTTTTTCTTAGGCCCTCGATAAAATGAGCTTAATGTTGCCTTGATTTAATGTTGTAAAGTTTTTAACACATTCACATTAGGTCTTGGGCCCTTGTGAACTAAATGGACTTAATTATACCTTATTTAAGGTGTTGTACCACACTTTCACACCAATCTTTGGTTTTCATTAATAAATTGGGCTTCTTTATGCTTTAATTGGCCTAAGTTTACATCCACAAGCCTTAATTAATACATCTTTCTAAGATTAATATCGACATGAACCAACATCCAATCATAATTCATGTGTTTTTGGATTGTATGACCTAGATTTAGTGATCTTGGACTCATATGCCACCAACTTGGACGTATGGGTCCCACCTAAGTTTTGGGGTCCCAATCTAGATTTTACATGAATCTAAGTATTTCTTGAAAAAATGTGTCCCATAGCCTAGCCTAATGGGACTCATATGCCACTTCTTGCATATGAGTCCCGTGTGGCTTAAAATTAAATTACATTCAAATTCTTGGTGGGATTTTATTCTCCTAGATTTGACGTCAGCTTGTAGTGTTGTAATTTTGGGAAATTTGGCATAAAAAAATATAAATACAAGGTTATTTCACTCATTTCCATCCTATAATCCTAAGAATTCATAAGATCATCAAGTATTCATGCATTTGGAGTTTACAAGAGCATTCAAGGGTTTAAAAAATCATTCAAGATCATTCAAGGGTTGATTATCAAGTGTTTTAGAGCATTGTTCAAGCATTAAACATCATGTAAAAGTCTTCATGCATCATGTTTGTTTTTGAGCTAACATTTGTGATGTAGGGTTTCATGATTCAAGCAAGCATTCAATTCAAGATCTATATCATTCAAGAAAGAGTCAAGATCTACATCCATGGAGCCATTTCATGCATGTTTGCAACACTTTATTGCTAAGGTTTGGTGAGTTGCAACATATCATTTTGCTCATTCATCATCCCTTCATTTCATTTGATTTCATTACAAGGTTTGATTACCAAAATGCATTTTGACCAAGGAAAACCCCTTTCCACTAACAAAACAACATTTTCCCCTCTCTTTAGTGTGCGATTCGTAGATCTAGGTTGAAGGAATATTGAAGAGCAATATTGGAAAGAAGTTGTCAAGTTGCAAAGTTATCCAAGTTGTCACCTTGTTTAGAAGATCATTGGAAGACATCTACAGTGCAGAATTCAATAGTTCAGACCTAGAAATCAAGTTGAGAAGAAAAAGTAGAGATTGAAGAGCAGATTTAGGTCCTAATTCTTCAAAAAATCAAACTAGACTGATACACCACTTCTAGTGTATGAGTCCTATTACAAGTCATTTTCCAGTTTTCAAGTGTTCCAAACATACCTCTGCTAGCTTTCTATTCTTGCCTAGAAACTTGAATCTAGGACTAAATCACCCAGACTGGCATATGAGTCCCAACAGACATTAATTTTAGTGTTTTCAACATTTCATGTCTTCATTTAGGTTTCTATAGGTTTCGAGGTGCACATTTCTGGTTTCTTAGCTTTCTATTTTGATTGCATATCATTAGTCTTTATCATTAGATCTTGCATTGCATTAGTCTTGTTAGTTATTTTTCTAACAGAACCTTGAAATCCTCTAAAGGGTAGCCAACCCTTATGCTCAAGAATATTCAAAGTTAGTGGCCAACAAATGGGAGGTTTGATATGTAACCTTTTCTCCCCTATACTTTGGGCTATGTGAAACCTGAGAGAGTGATCCCAACAATGTGTTTATAAATTTTGGTGTGTCTAGGCATCAAACACAAAGTAAATAGATGATCCTCCTTAAATTATTTTAAAGACTCAGTACCCTAAAGGTTTGGCTGATCTTCATGGCAGTGTCTAACTCAAACAAGAGAAAATGTAATTCATTAAATTTCACACATACCCATAACAAGGTTGATAAGTAAATTGATTTTAATTTTGTGATTAGTTTTGAATTGGTCACCATAATTGTATATAATTACCCTACTTAAACCAGTGCCATATCCTTAGAATGAAGTCAATCCTAATACCAACATGATTTGACAACAATTTTCATACATGAAATTACCCAAAGCCTTGAAAACACTGCATTATAGTATTCCTACTTAACATCTCAACCATTCACTTCTTACTAGAATCTTCATACATGAATTATTACAAACCTACAGTTATACTCAAGCATTTACATCCATTCATTGAAGTAATGAGCAAGAATAGAGCAACACATCTATTTGAGACCAACAAAGACAAATAAGATAACCATTGATTATATTATTCATAGTTTGTAGAACTAGTACATAGGAGAGAAAAAAATATAGAGAGAATTTATACTACTCTGTTATAAATATTATCACTATCATTATTAGAGAACCATGTACATATTGAAAGACTTCATCCCTAAAACATACTACCAGAAAGTTTAGTATTCTTTTTTATTTCTGTATGACCCCTTTAAAGAAAAGCTACCAATTGACCCCCTTTTTAATTAGTCTTGAAATCCCTTTTACAGAACAAGGGAGCAACAAGCATCAAAATGAAATACATATTACATTTCAATTTCATTTCAAAACTAATTTCACCTGAATGTGAGATATTTCACAAACAGTTATAAGCAATCATTTGTAGGATAAGGGAAAGCAAAAAGCAAAAATTCCAAAAACCATTAGTTGGAGAAGACCCACTAGCCTTCCAAAAGGCACCATTGTCACAACATCAAAACTTGCATTTCCACACTAAACATGGAAAATTCACCATCAACACCAAAGGCACAAACTAACAAACCAACCAAAAGGAACTGAGTTAGCACAAAGGACCAAAAAACCAAGCACCAACTTAGAAAGAAAATGAGGTGCTACCTTGCTTTGTCAATAATAGAGTAAGTATTCTTGCTTGGTGTCCTTATTGAAATTGGGGAGGCCACCACCACCTCATCATCTGAGTCTTCCATATCAGACATGGCCATAAGGTACTAGCGATACCCTAAATTAGTTTCAGTTTCACTATTCAAGGGATCATCTAAGAATTCAATGGGAGAATGATGCTTGCCAAAATAAGATATGTGGTATTTATTCTTCCTTGTTGCCTCCCACTCAAGCCTATCAGAGTTCTTACCTTTACCTTTAACCAATTCCTTTGAAACAATTCTGCTTCTCAGATGATAGGCATGCTTGACAACGTTCTGTGTAGGTTTCTTACCAACTTTTGTTTTCTTCCTCAAAGTTACACAAACTTTAGGGATATCCTATTCATTCTTGGGAGTGTCACTTTGAGAATCAAGGGGATTGAGTCTCTTGGACCTTCAGACTGGGCTGATAGATACACTTAGTTATCCATTTTCAATAGAGTAGCTTCACTAATTTCACACAAGACAAAGATGCCACCAACAACGTATGAATCCTACCAACCTAAATGAAGATTGTAGATTACAAAACATTCACCACCTTAGGACTTAAACTCAATTTTTAGAAAACTATGAGGAAAATATGGCTATCGGTCCTCATTATATTAAGTAATGCAAGCGTGTCAACCATTAATATTTAAAGAAAGCTTGTGTGAGAGAGCTGACAATCAACTAATTTTATTTTTGAACCTCAGTCATCGATCAAACATTGAGACAAATCAATGGATAATAAATCAAAATGATTAATTATGAAAACATTAATTTCATGTGCTTGATGCCTTTTCCTAATCAGAAGAGCCCAAGTGGATAGACACCCACTCTTTTTGCATAATTAATCACATACTTAGCATTTAATAAAACTTGTCATGTCATATTTACCTGCTCGCTCGTGGGAATTAAATTACTTGTAATTCATCACAACAAGACAACAGGAAGTGATCTTGATTTAATCTCATAATATCAGTTCATACTTTTCCTTACTTCAATTTCACCTTCCCACATGTACTAGCATTTGACAGAATTGACGACCACAATCAAAAAGCATTTCCAAAATCCCAAACATGTGCCAAAAGAAACCAATTCTAATATGGCATCTATTTTAATCTTAGTTCCATTTCAAACAAATTTTAGCAGTACTTTATCTCCACTAAAGTCCATTGGAGCCCTTAAAATATTCCACATGGTATTTGTCTACTCACCCATTGAGAAACAAGAGATACAAGTGGACCCCTCACGAGATGGCAAGGAGTGGTCAGGATTGACCCACGTCACTCGCCATCAACTGTTGATCTCTTTTCTTATAAAGAATTTGCCATCTCCAAATCTTGGTGGGTCCCTCCATGAAGCAACAAGTGTCATCTTGTCTGCTAGCCCACAACATTTTATAAGTATCAAATAAAATCTAATGGGGTGGTGGGGAGCAGTGGAGATTTTACCATGTCACCCAACAACCACTGTAGATCTCCTTTGGATATTGCTTGTTGATCACAAAAGGATATCAATCCCACCACATAAGGGTAGCATGTGTCTAATTCCTGCTAACCCATGTGATTATTTCACCTCAATACATAGAACAAACGAGTGTGTGGGGAACAACCTAGATGAAGACACATGTTGTGATATCAATCGTTGATCTTTCTCAAAGCTCTGTCTGCTGACCCTTTGGAAGAAATGGTCCCACTGCCAAACATGACATGTGGAAATTGCCCACTAGCCCACATGAATATTTTAATGAAGAATGAAACAAAGTGGGTGTGCGGGGAATGATCGAGATTTGCTTGTGATGATTGAATGGTCATTACATAACCAAAATTTGCACATGCAACAAATGTTAATTTTTAAAAGAGGGCCATTACTAGACAGATGACGGTCGAGGACATGAAGACATGGATTAAGAGCCTAAGGTAAATATTAAAACCTGATCATAGACTTAGGAAAGTTTTCATAAAAGATTTGAACCCCAAAAAATAATGACAATAATTTAAAACCACAGGCACCAACTGGTATCATTAGGACTTAGGGGCCGATAAAAGAATGAACTTGATGGCATGAGTCACAACTTAGATAATCGGGAAACTACATTAGAAGGTCAACACAAAAATAGAACGTTTATTAGGAATTTTTAGAATCAAAGGTTAATTTGGAAGGGTTTTGAAAACACAAACCCTAAAACAATGATGAGGAATATAACCCTAAGCCTAAAATAAGGATCTAAGCTAAATATTGCAAATTTTTTTAAAATGGAACCAAAGAATTTTTTTGAGGGGTTCTATCATTTCTTTCCAAGCCCTAGCTTGGTGGTGAACCTATCTTTAATCATTGAACATACCCTAGGACATCCCTATTGTAGGTCTCTTTCCTCTTTACATCCTTGGATTGAGATCTCTAGGGTCTCCTTGAGTGAAACAATAGTGAAATAGGATCATCCATCCCTTGTACTCCATCTTCCATCTAGGTGGAGGACCCCAATTTTTGTTGTTTCAATTGTTGACCATTGCGTATTCTATGGTATGAAATGTTCTCAACTTCTAAGCTATATTCCAATGAGTATTCCATGTGTCAAGGTGTGAGCAAGGATTATCCTATCTATTTTTAGAGTCAGTCTATCGCACTAGATACAACACCATCCTAGTTATCAATACCATGATGCATCATGTCTATGTGTCATATCAAAAATAATGAATGATGTAGTATCCCAATCCTAGAAATAAGAATATCACAATCTCATCACCATATCTAATAAAGTCTTAAATTATCATAGGCTTGTTGGACTTTTGAATCAATCTCAAAACAATGGTTAATCAATGTCCATCCATTCTTCTACTTCCATCCACCTTATTCTTTTCATTCTTGTATCTCTACTAACATTTTTATCCAAGTATCAAATTTGTGTGGTATATATCAAAATGTACATGAGGATACCCATGGCCGATGACTATTTTTACATCATAAAATTTGTCTACATCAAATATCTAATCTTTCTAAAGAAGTATCTTTTGTCTTCTTTGAGCTGAACCTATGTTGAACCTTTTTTGTGACATCGACCTAAAATTGTGAAACTCAATTCCTTCCTTTGGGGCAATAGTGGGGAATCCAAAAAAATAAAATAAAAATAATTTTTTTGATCTAAGCAACAACATTAATCTGAAGAGAGTTAGTCTTTAAACCAATGTAATAGGTACCTCACTTCAAAGAGGGGAAAAATGTAGACACTTAAAATTATCTTGAATGATATTACACACTTGAATTTAATCACTAACATCATTTCATCCTCTTTTTTCCCGTTTAATTAAATAAGCCTAATTATTTAATTAAATGCATCATTTTTTATCTATTAATCTAATTAATTTAATTAGGCTGATTTCCCCCCTTTTCACATTGACATTTCATCTTGTTTAATTGAATAATACAAATTATTCAATTAAACCCCCCTTATGTCCTCTCATTTAATTGAATAATTTAAATTATTTAATTAAATGTCACTTAACCCCTTTGCATTAAATAAATTAATTATTTAATGAGCATCACAATTCCTCAACTTGCATAATTAAAACTTTGTTTTAATTAACTCATTCCTATTTTCCCTCATCCTCCCACTTGCAAGGGAATATTCCTTTTTTGCACATTCCTCAAAAAAGGGAATATTCCTCCTTTGTACATTCCTCCAAAATTGGAAATATCTTATTACAAACTTCATAACAACTTTGAAGGTGTGCTTCCTTTGATTATTTTGAGCCATTGATTAACTCTTTGGTCCATGTGATATTTCATTCTCATCCATTTATGAGAATCCTTGATCCATGCCTTCACCTCACTTTCCATCTTGACCATTGATTGATTAATTTGATCTTGACCCTTGATTCTTCATTTTCTCTCCTATAAATACCTCACATTTTGTAGAGAAATGTATCCACTTCCATAAAATAAAATTTATGTTGCATTTTTGAATACTATCTTTATTCACCTTGCATCCATTATCAAGTTTTTTCATCTTTTTCATCTTTTTCATCCACCCAATGCACATTTTTATCAATTTTAGCTTAGTTTTCAACAATGGAGTTTGATTAGATGCTAATTTTATCCAAGGGATTAGAAAAGAGTCATTGTTCCATATCAATATGACACCACTCTCCCAATGGGATAAGGTTTGGAGTTCTATATTAGGTTTCTTTTATGCTTTCATGTTTACTTCATGCTTATTTTAATGGTTTCTTGGTTTTTGAAGATTTTGAATATCTCATTGGGATTGTAGCTTAGTGGGTTAAATATAGCCCAAAGTCATATGGATCTAGCATATTTAACTCATACTATGACTATGATCACAACTTGCATTATGCTAGACACTCATGGAATATAATTACTTCACAAGGCTAGCAAGTTTCATAATGCTAAACACTCATGGAATAAAATTGCTTCACAAGGCTAGCAAGATGCATTATGCTAGACACTCATGGAATACATGGCACCACTAGCAAGCAAGTTGTACTATGCTTGATGGCCATGATTATGAAAATGTTTAAATGCAAAAAAGCTAAAAAGTTAAATAATAAAGATAATAAAAGGGGCTTTACTTAATGCATGAAAGGTCACACCTTAGGGAACATCACACTTGACATCACCATCAAGAGAGGAATTATTCAAGGAATAAAAGATCATACCTTAGGTAATGCTAGCCATAACATTACCACCAAGGAGAAAATCATATGCCAAGAAAGGTCACACTCTTGTAGGACACCAAGCCCAATATTACCATAAAGAAGACATGTCACATAAATTAAGAAGACCACACTTTGGTTGACAATGTCACACTTCCTAGTATATGTATAGTATTATCACTAAGAAGAGACCATGCAAACAATCATCAGGGGACTATATTTCCCTCCCTTAAAATGTTGGTGTATTTACTACACCAAGTACACTAACATTTTAAGGAGAAATGAAGGAATCCTAGAAAGGAATACATAGGCTACCTTACCCATTCCCCCCCAAGTGTAAGGAAAAAATGTGAGCCCACTAGATCATGATATGTTTATCTTTACAAAATAAAGTATGATTGTGTAAATCCAAGTTTATACCTCCATGCATGGTAGTGAATATGTTATGATACTATAACTACCACATTGCAAGGAGTAGCAACTAATAATATTTATCAATTGATAGACAATAACAAAGACCTCTTATTGCTTCTTGCATGTTAGGATCTATAAGGACACATATACCTTGTTCTCGTATCCCACAACCTTTTTCATTATAGCCAAAATATTTCAAAAGCTCATAACCTCTTCCATAAAGTGCTTTCATTTCTTTTGAGGAAGGTGGTTTGTCATGATCATCTTCATCATAAGTGGATGTATAACTTGTGTTTTCCTCTTTTTTGCTAAAAGTTGTGGAAGTATATGCTTTTGATGAATTAGTGGTAGATTTTTTTGATACCATTTTTAATTCACTCTCTTTTTTTGATTTGTGTGTAATATTGTATTATCCCATGCATGCAGGTGTAAAATCTAATGAAAATCAAACATGGTCTAACGACTTAGTCACCAATAGAAGACACTTATCCTTATCCTCAAATTATAAAGGTTCCACTTTTGTAGTTGGTGCCAATGTTCTAAGAGGATTCTTCATTCCTATTTTGGTTTGTAAAAAATTCTTAGATTTTGGATCAACTTTTATTATGTAAATCTTATTTTTGTAAGTGTATTCAAGTAGCAATGTAATGTTGAAGGGTCTACATTTATTTCTTGAATCCATGGTGTACCCAAGAGAAGATTATATGAAATATCATGAGGAAAGACATGGATAGGATTTGGTTGCTACAATATGATAAGTTGGTTGCTACAACACATGATGATGAGTAAATTGTTTTACAAAACTTAGGATATGACCATGAGGTTTAGGAGGTCCTATAATGAGAGATGGATTAGGAGGTGACTTATGACGTCCAATAATTAGAGTAATATTAGGAGGTCCAAAAGGAGTTTAGGAGGTCCAATAATCAAGGGAGATCTAAAGGCCAATAGTGTGTTCATAACCAAAACAGAGATTTGACTTCTTGTTGATGATCATCTATCGGGGGGTGACCTTAGCATGTTCATATAAGAAAACTATCTTGTCATATTTATGCCCAACAATATCTTTCCAAGAAGGAGAGGTAGGGGGAGAGAATCAAAAAAATTTCACATGACACTCAAGGATTGTATCTTCTAACAAAAAGATACCTTTGCCACAAATAGGAGAGTTATTGGGAGAAGAAAAAATATGATTGTCATGATTGTTAATGATTGTAACCTCTTATATAAAAAATCCTCACAAATGGGAGAGATATTAGGAGATGAATGAAGACTAGGAAAAGTGATAGTAAGGAATGTGTCAATGATTTCATCTTCTTGAGCCATAATATCTTCCCAAATGGTAGAAGTAAATTAGAAGAGGTACAATCAATATTCTCATGACACTCAATGATTGGGTCTTCTAACACCAAGGTACCTTGTTCAAAAGGAGGAGAGATATTGGGAGAAGAAAAATTATGATTGTTATGATTATCCATGATTGCATTCTCTTGAACTATGACAATCTCACAAATGGAAGAGATATTAAGAGGGTAACAAACATGCTTGTCAATGGTTTCATTTATTTTCCTTAGATTATGATCATAAGTAGGGAGATTACAATCATACAAGATATGTGATACCCTATAAATTCATATGCTTGAAAATAAAATATTCCTCTACTTTCCTTATGAACTTTGCAATATGTTGTAACAAGCTAAGGTTATGAATTGAAAGAATGAAAGCTATTCTACCAAAGTTATGCAAAGCTTCAAGAAATGTAAATAATTGTCTTGCACATCTAATGATTTTCAATACTAAAATGCAACAATATTTTCCAAATTTTTAACAAATAAATCAAAATGACACCTTCTTGCATATGCAATAACATTTTCTAGAATTTTAAATAAAAAAATTGCAGGTAGAAATGGACTGATAATACAAAGACAAAAGGCTATGCAAAAGTTGTTTGAGACACCTATACAAGGAAAAGGCCACCCAAGGGTGAGTGGGTCTTTGTACATCGTTATGAAAAATAAAAAAATGAAGTTTTATGTTGTTTAATGTTTCTTTCTCTTGTTGCAAACAGGTTAATCAATGACTATTTTTCTAGTTTTTTCTCAACGTAAGACAAGGTAATGCCAAATACAAGTGTGAAAATGTTTTGAAATTTTTTTAATGAAAATTTCAGATCTAAGATGCAATAATAGACTGATTTTAAGATGCCACAATTTGAAAATGATGATTTTGATGCAATTTTTGAAATAAAATTATACAATTTTTTTTACTTGTTTTCGAGCTAAAATGAAAGATGCAATTTACATACAATGAACAATTTCATATTTCTAATGAATTAATGAAGGAAAATTAAATGTAAATATGATCTAGAGATTACTCTAATGCAATCGATAATTCAACATATGGTGCAAACGATGCAAATATTAAACCCTAAATGAGAAATGCAAAGCAATGCAAGGTTAAACCTAGATCTAGGGTTTGAAAAACACCCAATTTCACAAAGTTTATAGTGTTAACATGCCATGTTCACCAAAATGAAATATAGAAAAATGGATCCTAGGTCTTAAGTGTAAAGAACCTAGGATGCAACAGTGGCCATTTTGCAAATTTTATTAGGATGTAGATCACAAGGTGAAAATATTGACTTTTAGTCCTAATAGTGAGCTAATTAGACCTAAATCTACATCTAATGCAGGATTGGAATGGATTGGAAATATTTTAGAATGATTAAAATAATGATCCTATATTCCTTAATACATAAAATGCAAGATATTGATAAATAACAGACACAAATATCAGTTTGCACGTGGATTTAGGAAGTGTAGAGGACAACCAATGTGCTTAGAATTTTTTTTTTTGATGTGCTTACAAGCACTAATTTTCCCAATGGTGAATGGGTCATTGAAAGGGTGTCTTGATCAAATTTTGGGCTCTTTGATGCTAGATCTAAGCTTCTATTTTCCACATGCAAATTTGTTGGAATATCATAAATGATTTTTGAAAATTATTTTTTTGTAGATTGACAAGAATGATGACAACAAATGCAACAATGAAAAATTGCTCTTCAAGATCTCTTTAATCCTTCTTCAACCTATAACCTGCACATACACAAAGAGGGAATTTTTTTGTTCCATAAATGGCGTGCCTCAATCAAACCCCATGAATAGTGTTCCCACTTTCACATTGGAAATTTCAATGATAAAAAATTTAATGGAAAGGAAGGAAATTATGGATGAAAAAATATTGCAAATCATCACCCTTCAATGAATTCCTTGAAGGATTGAAGACATACACATCACTTCAAGGGCATTGGATCTTGCTTGCTTGATTTTTTTAAATTCTTGAATGCATGAAGACCTACAACACTTGTTAGCCTTCACAAGACAACATGAACACACATAAACTTTGACATGATGTTATGATCTTGATTGTTGCTATAAATGACTGATAATGTTGCTCTTGGATTATCTTGACAATATTATTTTCTCTTGAATTGCTAGATCATGTTGCTTAGATTTCAAATTGTAAAATAACTATGTATTTATAAGTATGTATCCAATTTCTCAGAGCAACATTATCAGTCATTTATAGCAACAATCAAGATCATAACATCATGTCAAAGTTTATGTGTGTTCATGTTGTCTTGTGAAGGCTAACAAGTGTTGTAGGTCTTCATGCATTCAAGAATTTAAAAAAATCAAGCAAGCAAGATCCAATGCCCTTGAAGTGATGTGTATGTCTTCAATCCTTCAAGGAATTCATTGAAGGGTGATGATTTGCAATATTTTTTCATCCATAATTTCCTTCCTAGGGCACTCATTTTTTATCATTGAAATTTCCAATGTGAAAGTGGGAACACTATTCATGGGGTTTGATTGAGGCATTTGGAATGCATAATGTGGAAAATTAGAAGATTAAGCAAGTATAATAAATTAAAGGACCCAAACATAGTGTTAACCATAGTCTCTCAATATGAGACATGAATTGATGTGAATTGAAATGTATAATCAATTCTTATGAAAAGGAGATAGAAACCTAAGATCTAAATCCTATGTGATGATTAAATTAGCCTTTGAAAAGTATCATCATCCTATGCAATAAAACAACATTAGCCAATAGAATAATTAAATATGCAATTCATAAGTTTACAAATAAAACATTACAAACATTATGCAAGGTGTACAACACCTAATCCTAACACAATTTTGAATCTAAAAGATGTGTCACACAATATGCCCCGGAAACCATTTTAAAAAATAAATTGAATTCCATATATTTTTTACCAAGTTAGGGTGGTCGAACAAATAGTTTTTAATATTTTTAAAAAATTCTAATTGAAAATTCATAACTAGTTATTTACTTGCAAAAAATTTACAAAAAAATATGTGTCACATCCGAGAATGTGTCCTCTACTTATATTGAAACATTCAAAAAATAAAAAAATATTTTCTCATCATTTGGGTGGTTAGACAAACACCTAATTTTTATTTTTTCTAGATTTTAATGTACTACATTGAAATTTTATTTTTTTACTAAATCAAATTATATTTTTCCAAAAAAGGCCTAGTAGTACAAACTACATTTAATTTTGTACAAATTATATTCCTACATATTTTTGAAATTATGTTAATAACCTATTCAAATTCTTATGTGAAGTTGCTTAAGTCTATTTTTTAATATTTTCGTTGCCACTTAAGGGCCTTGTTTGACCTATCATGATCTTGCATTGACCCTTGTATACTCAAATAATATTCATTGTTGTATAATTTGGCATATATGTACATTGATGCATGTAGTCATTATTTTGCATCTTTTCTTTGAGGTCTTAATGCAATATTATCATCTTAAAATTTACACATATCTTAGAATTTTAAATCTATAATTAAGTTCTCCCATTTATAATTTTAGAGTTTATATCTCTCATAGAAAGATATTGGTTCTTCATATTGATTCGAAGCGAAAATGGGTGTTTGATAGTATCACTCTCCTCCCACAATCATTCAATAATGTCCTAGGAGTCCTAATTGGATTGACTATCAACCTCACAAGGTGAGTCAATTAACAACAAGGAAGACCTAGGAGGGGGATTTTTCAACTTTTAGGGGTTCACCACCAAGAAAATACTTGGAAAAGACAACCAAACATTCAACTCACAAAATATAACAATGCAAGCTAAATGAAAGATGCAAGTGATGAAATTATGTGATAGGGAGTTAGGATGTATGTACCTGGGAAGTCTGGAGATGTTGTGAGGATTTCAAAAATCTAAAGAAGCTGCCAAAATGTGCTATGGAGGACTAAGATGCCCTTACCATTGTCTTAGTCCCACTGCTATTTTTTGGGGAAGATGTAGAATCTTCGGATGTTAGAATTGGATCTGGAAGAATTTTTGAAAAATACCCTCGAGAGGACTAAGATGCCTTTACTATTGTCTTAGTCCTGATTTGAATTTTTGAAATCTCTAAATGTGGTCTTGAGGCTTGATTTCTGTTCTTCCTTCTTCTCTTATCTCAGGTTTTGAAACCTTTAGATTTGACCTATAGGTGAGTTTCCATGAAGATGAGAACTTTGCAATGCAACTTTGCAACTTTGCACTCCAAATGATCTTCAAGTCTTCAACATAAATTTGTAATCACAAACATACAAGAGAAGAAAAACATGTTGATTTTTAGTGAATGAGGGTTTTCCTTGTTCAAACCCCTTGTTGACCTAATTAAACCTTGAAATGAAATAGAATAATGGAGGGAAATGGTGAATGAATAATATGCAATGCTACAACTCACCAAACCCTTGTTGTATAGTCTGCAAACTTGTGTGAAATGGCTACAAAGGATATAGATCTTGAATCAAAGAAATGCTTGATGGATATGGACTTGAATTGCTTGCTTGAATCAAAACCCTACATCACAAATGTTAGCACAAAAACACACATGATGAAAGAATATCTTTGATATGATGCTTGAATCTTGATGATGGCTCCAAATGTTTGATAAAATGCTCTTGAATGCTAGAATGCGTGAATGTTTGGATGCTTAGATTGCTTGTTATCTTGCTAAGTATGAAAATAAGAGAAATGAACCTTGTATTTATACTTATCTATGCTTAATGTCCCAAAATTACACCACACCAAGCCAACGTATGAATTCATTAAATAAAGGAGGCTAAATCTTGCCAGAATTTGAAATTAAATCTCAAAAATAACTCAAGGGGGAAATTTTTTGGAATTAGCTAGAAAAATATATAATTCATAGGGCTTGTGGATGAAAAATAGGACCAATTAAGACATAAATAGGGATAAATAGAGCAAGGTGGGCCCAAAAAAGTGTGAAAATGCAAGGGTATGCATTTTAATACATTACATTTAGCCCCCACTTTAGTGAGAGGATGAACTTGCTTCAAACTCACACTAAAGTAGCTAACCTCACAATCAAGAGGGGTTCAAATGTACGAATGCTAGTAATTTAGGATGACAATAATCAAGAGGGTGGCCAAGCCCCCAGGATCAAGATCCTATGGAAAACTAACATAAGCAAAAAGGAACACACTTGCAGATGATATATAAAGCCATAATCAAATCACAAACATACACCATCAAAGACAGAAAAAGGAAAAAGGTAAAAGGAAAAGGAAAAATGCAATGGATCAAGCTTCGACTGGCCATCCAACGCAGTGGACTAGGTCTAGGATGAAAGAGGTTTACAAGTGGAATGTGCTTTCCATTATGCAAACAAAACACACACTCACAAGGTCTAGTGAAGCTAGGTGTCCTTTAGGTGAGCCCCAAGAAGTCCATATCAAAGTCATACCCCCATGACCATGATAAGGAAAAAAAGAAAATGCACATTCACAAGGGCTAGTGAAGCTAGGTAACCACTAGGTGAGCCCCAGGAAGTCCATATCAAAGTCATACCCCCATGATTATGATAAGGAAAAAAAGAAAAAAATGCACTCACAAGGGCTAGTGAAGTCCACTAGGTGAGCCTCAAGAAGTCCATATCAAAGTCATAGCCCCATGACTATGATAAGGACAAAAAGAAAAAATGCACACTTACAAGGGAAAATGAAGCCAGGTGTCCACTAGATGAGCCCCAAGAAGCCCATATCAAAGCCATACCTCCATGACTTTAATAAGGAAAAAAGGAAAAAAAATGCACATTCACAAGGGCTAGTGAAACTAGGTGTCCACTAGGTGAGCCCCAAGAAGTCCATATAAAATACATACCTTTGTGACGTTAATAAGTGTTGGCATATGGCTTTAGGAGATTGTTATTGGATGCTAGGGTTGTTATTGATGGTAACTAGAGTCAGTAGTGTGGTCCATAGTTTTGAAATAGTTCATACTGACAAGGAAAGTAGAAGACAACACTCTATTGGCAAAATGCATAAATAATAGAGTATCCGATTGGTAAGTTAATTTGGATACTTCACCTGATCATTTTTTTGTTGTGTGGATCTCCAGGGATGCTTGTAAATCATGTATGCTATCTATTTGATAAGTTTTATGATATTACACTAATCCATGTATTAGTTTGGAAATTCGGTAGAATAATTTATTGCTTATTTTCTCATTGTGGCCGACCTGTTGTGTATGGCATGTTCTAGATGAATAAGGAGTATGTGATTAACTATTTCTTATATTGGAAATTTTGGTTTGGGTCCCTACCATAGTCTAGCTAACTTGTGTAGGTACGCATTAGTTCTAATTGGTGATTGGAGCCGACTTGTGGAAAAGTATTATATTTTGTTTAAGCCAACATATAAAAATAAAATTATTGGTAGTGGATATATAAGTGACATCAGTAATCCATTTTTAGTGGTCATACACGAAGTGGTAAAAAGGTGTGTGTGAAAAAGTGTAGAAAAATTGCCTGAGGTATTATTAGAGGATCTGTCAAGAGAATTCTGTTTGTGCAGCAAAAGGGTTTTTACAGACCAGAGTAGAGTATAACAGAGCAGAAGTGAAAATTGGGCAAAAGGTCTAGGGTCAGTCTTCATGTGCTTCATTGGAATTGAATCCAGACATATAGAGATGCTATTTTCTCGGTTCATAATTTGAATAGATTTAATCCAAATTTTTTTTTGGATAGTGAGTCCTCTTTTTTATTTTGAGTAGTGAGCTCTCGGCAGTGTGCCTGAATGCAAGTGCATTCCCCTTTTATAATACTTTTAACAGAGTATACTTTGTGGATTAATATCCATTGTGATTTTTCCCATAACAGGGTTTCCACGTAAAAATCTTGGTGTTATGGTGTTCACATTATTTTATTAATATGCATGCATGTTTCCTTCTATATATTTGTTGGTGACAGTTTAAGATCTAATTTGAGATTCAAATTGTGGAACACTAATTCACCCCCCCTCTTAGTGTTCCTAGTGTCCAACAGTTGGTATCAGAGTAGGTTCCTCTTCCGAGTTTAACAACTTGAGGTGGATCTTGATTGCAATGGATGTAGGTGGTCTTCAATAACAACTTATAGTGGCACTTGATGATCTTGATCAGTCTAAAGCAGAGGTCATGGAACTAAAGGAAAACCTTGTGGCTACTAAAAAACTCATCCAATCACTGAAGGATAAAATAAATGAGTCAAGGGAAAAGAGGAAAGAACTATGTGGTTAGTTGAAGCAAAAAGAAAGCTGAGGCATGGAAGATGTTCATCTAAATAAAAGCTTAAAAGAAATAATAGGAGAATGTGAAAAGCTTGCTAAGGACAATACTACTCTAAAGCTTGAAATGGAATTTGTGGTAGTGAAGTTAACTAAAGAGATTGAAGAAAGAAATAAGAATGAGGAGAATCTGGCCCAGTCTTTGAAGGAGAAATCTGAGGAATGCAATAGAGTAAATAGTGGATTCATTCAACTGGAGATTGAACTGCAACAATCCATAAACAATGAACAAGAGCTTGAGAGACAGGTAGTTATTCTCAGAGATGAGCTTGCCATTGCAAATGAGTTTAAGGAAAAGTTCAAGATCAATTCTACTAAGATTGATGAAATAACTAAAGGAAAAAAGGGTGCAAATGATAAGCAAGGTCTTGGTTATGAGAAGGATGTTAGCTCTAGATCTGAACAAAAGGACCCTGAAAAGAAGAACAAAGGAAAAAGATATCTGGTAAGGCAACCTAATGCTCAAAAATTTAATGGATATTGCTTTGTTTGTAATAAATTTGGGCATATGGCTTCTCAGTGTAGAATTAAGATAAGTTCTAGAAATCCATCATTTTCTGGTCAATGTTTTAACTGCAAAAAGTTTGGTAATAAGTCATTAGAATGCAGAAGCATGTCTGCCAATAAAAGGAATGTTAAATGTTATCTCTGTGGAAGGTTTGGACATATTGCTAGTCAATGCAGATCAAGAGGAAATTAGTGGAATGGATGGTATAGATGGAAATATCTAGTATGCTACAATTGTAACAAATCTGGTCATATTGCAAGAGTTTACAAAAACAAAAACATGAATAAAAGAGGTATGGAATATCAAGGTAGAAATTCATAGAAAAGTGATAAAGAAAGAGGAAAAACATCTGTGGAAGAGGTAAGAGATTAGATGGAAAAAAATGGGTAAAGAAGAATGGATCTGATGAAGGTAATAAGACTGTACCGAAAGCTCTTTTCGGTAGTTCATCTGATAATTGATTTCAGGCCATTGGCCTAGGGGGAGTTTTTCATGAAAATATTTTGTCCCCCCTATGTAGTTGGTTCTATATCACAGGAAGTTGTTTGCAATTGTGTTAATCATCCTCAAATGTATTGGTGATTGCTTCTTGAAGGTCCACAAATGGATTTCTCTCTTGTTGTTCAAAAATAATGTAACCGAAACTTCTAGGGAAAAGCATTTAATGCGAGATATTAAATGTGAAAGTTTATAAAAGGGCATTTGAAACCCTCATTTTTCATTGTGCACCAAAGGAGAATAGTTGTAGAACCCTTTTTCAATAGAATTTCAAAGGAGCGAAAGTCAAATTAGCGGCAAATTTTCTAGGTATTTCTGTTGATTATCAATTTTATACTCATTCCATGATCGATAGAAGCCTGTTCGGTATGAAAACTGAAACAAATTAAAGGAATAGTAGTTCTGGATGATCATAGTAGTCAAAAGGTTAGAGATGTAAGAAATTTGTTGTCTCACGGTGAATTGAAGAAGCTTGGAGGAGTGAAACACAAGAATCTAGATATCTAGAATGAATTTCCTCATTTCGTTAATGCAGAGGTAGTTTGGTTTATCTTGAATAGATTGGATGGTGATATCCTTACTCTGGATAAACCCTATCAAATTTCTAAGGATTTAATAAAAAATATAATAGGATTGTGCAATGTTGGTCATGTCCAGAAAAATAAATCAATTTGAAATGTTGAAGTTGAAGCCCTAACTAGTGTAAAAGGAGATCTGAGGGCATTGATAATTACATTGATCAAAGACACATTAACAAAGTATATCGCATATGGTATTTTATACAAGATTTTCTTTAGAAATCAATAAGGATCAACATCGACAGTCATAGTCTATATTGCACACAAGATAATAGAAAATGAAGAATTTTATCTGTGTGGATTGTTGAAGGATCAACTGATGGAGAATGTGCAATTGACGAAGGATATAGATTACTCTTTCAGGTTTGGTACCTTGGAAATATGCATTTTGATGTATTTCCTAGATTGCTTGCCTCTGAATGACAATGTAGTATGGAAGCAAAATATGCTAGTTTGCAAGCAAATCTTTGAGATTTTCAATTCTTTTGAAAATGGTGAAATTTTTTATGAGAACTTCTTTGGAAACTTGTTAAGAAAGTTTTGTATTCCTCTCTCGGTAAAAGCAATTGAAATTGGATCATCCTCTAGTGAGTCAGAGAAAAAGTAGAAGAGAGAAAGAGAGTTGGTTGGTGACACTCCTCTGGCACCTAACTCAACAAAACTTGAAGAAAAAGGTAAAAGGAAGATATTTGAGGATGTAGTCGATGAAGACTCTGAGGAATATACACTAAGAGATGAACCAAAACTAGTTGAACCAGTTGTGGTTATTACAAACGAAAGTGATGAAGAAGGTTCCCTACTCAAAGAAAAGATATTGCAGATTGTTCAAGAAGAAAATGGAATGCAAAAGATAACTGACATATGGATGAATGGTCCATCATATGAATAGGACCTCATTGAAGTTACTCTAGGATGATACTTTATTGATAATAACATTGAACTGGAAAGTCTGCAGAATGTGCTTCCGGAAGAATTTATTGAATGTATCAAGGAGGCTATGAGCTTTGTGTCTTAGGATAAAAATGAAGAGAAAAAAATATCACATCTGAAGATGAAATTTAGGCTATTTCTAGCCAAACTAAAGAAGAAAATTAATATACGAAGAAAATTCATTGACTCAGCGAATAAGATCTTCAATTACTATCTCAGGTGGCCTGACGCGGTTGGAAAATACAAGGACAAGTTGGAACAAATTGAGAATAAGTCTATCAGAATCAGATAGGACTACAGTATGATTTAGGACAAGGATGAAGAAGTAAAGAAGAAGGTTCATAAGTTGCAAGTTGAAGATGCAAAGATTCACTCTGCCAAAAACACTCTTAGGGACATCTTCTAGAAAGTGGACCTAACTAAATGCAGATTAGAGAAAATGGTTGAAGTTTTAAAGAAAGGAGAAAAGATAGAAGAAACCATTACCATTCTTGAATCCCTTGTTTAGGTCATCAAAAAAACATCAGAAAATAACAGTTTGATAATTTCTATTGGGATTGTAGTGGACTCTTGGAAGAAATTTCTCCCTAAAATGAAAGATAAGTACAAAATAATTTTTTGATTTATGTAGCAGTTGCAAATTCCTCAAATTTTGATAAATTTTTGCAATCAACAAAGGGGGAGAAAATGTAGTAAGGAAGAGTACAGTAAATAAGATTAGGAAAGTAGTGGAAGTTTTTTTTGTCATTGATGTCAAAGGGGGAGAGAATTTAGTGAAAAATGCCTTGACATCCAAAGGGGTAGTAGTGTTTTGTAGTTTTTTCGTCATGTTGTGAAGTTTTGAATTTTGGTTTCGACACTTAGTCATTTTCCACTAAGTGTTTCTGTCAATGCGAAAGGGAGAGATTGTTGGCATATGGCTTTAGAAAATTGTTATTGGCTGCTAGTGTTGTCATTGATGGCAACTGGAGTCAGTAGTGTGGTTTGTAGTTTAGAAGTAGTTCATATTGGCAAGGAAAGTAGAAGATAATACTCTACCATTAGAATGCATAAAGAACATAGTATTTGGTTGGTAAGTTGATTTGAATACTTCACTAGATCATTATTTTGTTGTGTGGATCCCTAGGGATGCTTTTCAATCATGTATGCTATCTGTTTGATAAGTTTTATGATATTACACTGATCCATGTACGAGTTTGGAGATTCTGTAGAATAATTTATTACTTATTTTCTCATTATGGCTGACCTATTGCATATGGCATGTTCCAGATCAATAAGGAGTATTTTCTTAACCATTTCTTATATTGGGAATTTTGGTTTGGGTCCCTACTATAGTCTAGTTGACTTGTGTAGGTATGCATTAGTTCTAATTGGTGATTGGAGTCGACTTGTGGAAAAGTATTATATTTTGTTCAAGCCAACATACAAAAATTAAATTCTTGTTAGCAAATATATAAGTGAGATTAGTAATTCATTTTTAGTGGTGATACACAAAGTGGTAAAAAGGTGTGTGTGAAAAAGTGTAGAACAGTTTCATGAGGTATTAATAGAGGATCTCTCAAGAGAATTTTTTTTTGTGTAGCAGAAGGGTTTTTACAGAGCAGAGCAGAGTAGGACAGAGCAAAAGTGCAAATTAGGCAGAAGGTCCATGTTTATTCTTCATGTGCTTCATTAGAACTGAATCTAGGCATATAGAGATGCTATTTTCTCAGTTCATATTTTGAATAGCTTTAATCCAAACTTCTTTTGGATAGTGAGTCCTCTTTTTTGTTTTGAGCAGTGAGCTCTAGGTAGTGTGCCTGAATGCAAGTGCATTCCTCTTATATCATACTTTTAAGATAGTATACTTTGTGGATTAATCTCCACCTCAGTTTTTCCCCTAATAGGGTTTCCATGTCAAAATCTTGGTGTTATGGTGTTCACATTATTTTATTAATATGCATGCATGTTTCCTTCTATATATTTGCTATTGATAGGTTAAGATTTGACTTGAGATTCAAATTGTGGAACACTAATTCACCCCCTCCCCTCTCAATGTTCCTAGTGTCCAAAAATAAGGATAAAAAGAAAAATGCAACAATAAAGTGGAATGTTCAAAGGGACTTTTCTTAGCTCATGCAAGGTCTTAATTTTAGGGAACATCATTCCTAATGTATCCAAGAGAGGAACCATCAAAGGATAAAACATTCACAACTCAGGGAATGCAATGCATCACATCACCACTAAGAGGAATATTTTATGCTGAGATAAATCCAACTCTTGAAGGACATTATTCCCAATGTCACCACAAAGAGGAAAAACACATTGCATGAAATAAGAAAATTGCATCAAGGAACATGAAAAGGAAAAATACAAATGAAATCATGCCAATGTATGCCCCCACTTTAAAGAAATTGCTAACACCATGCTGTGATAAATTACTTTAAAGAATCTAAAAATGAAGAGGAAAAAGGGAACATAGAGGCTTGCCCCCCAAAAACACATAAGGGATCTATGGATTCAAGGTCAGTATCTGTCTTTGCTATAATGATATTAGAGAGCTTAGAACTGTCATCATTCCCCAAATACACATAGAACCAAGGAAGAATGACACAAAGAGAGTGAAAACAAATGAAAAACCTTTTGGGTCAACATGGAAGAAACATGAATGTCTTGATGCTTTGCGTCATCCCCAAAAGGAAAACAAAAGAAAAAAATGAAAATGAAAAGAAAAGAAAAGGAAAAATATTTTGGGTCAACATGGAAGAGACATAGGGTGTCTCAATGCCTTGCGTCATTCCCAAAAGGAAAAAAATGACAAAAATGAAAATGAAAAACAAAGATAAAAGATCAATGAAAAGGTAGAAGTATATGACATATAGAAGAATGAAGGTAAAAATAGAGGAATTCCCATAGAGAGAGAAACATCAAACAAAACATCATGGGGGGATCACATTACACACATGCAATTAGAAGCAGAAAGAAAGAAAAAAAAAGAAAGGAAAAGGAAAAAAAAGAAAAGATAAAAGAATAGTAAAGCACATGTGAGTCAACCATCCAATAGATCATTTGCATCCTAGTCTTGTTTAGTATATGCAAAATTCAAATCACTAGCAAGAGAGACAAAATCAAGTGATGTACAAGGAGAATCACCGAATTCAACACGTGGTGCATCACTCAATTTAGGAGGATCATCATGGTTGTTAGTGTTTAAGCTCATGGAAGAGGACAATAGAAAATTCAACTCATTATGCACTTGCTCATCAATTTTAGTAGTTTCCTCATCGTCATCCAAATTAACCACAACAAGAGGATGAATGATAATATCCATAGAAGGTTGTGGTCCTTTTTGTGTTGGAGACATAACTTCTATTTGTTCTAGTAAGAGAGGAGGGTCATTGTTTATTGCTTCTGTCAAGTTTGGATTTTAATTTTCAATGTTGTTCTCATCATTCATTTTTTGAGCAATAGCATGACACCTACGCCTACGCCCTCTAGATTTTTTGTTCCTTTTATTATGGTTTTCAAGTTGCATTTGTGTAGGAGCAGGTTTTTCAACCATAAGTTCTTTTTTTTCTCGTGAAGGAAGAATAAAAGAAACCATGGAAGATTGTTCAACCACTTTCTCTTTGGCTTTATAAATTTGAGTAGGAAGCAGACTAGGATTTGTTTGGCTTTCTCTAGGTCTTTTGTAGGAAATAGGTAAGGGATTTTTCATGGATGGGTCTTGGTTTGTTGGAAGGAATTTAGGCTCACTATTTTTTTCTTCGAGGGATGGAGGTTCAATCATGGGTGGAGACAAATTCTCAAGGGATAATTTGGCTATGCATTTTGCTTTGACCTTTTGTTAGGATAGGAAAAAGAATTCTTCACGGGGTCTTATAGGTTCCATAGGCTCAATAGGCTCAAGCCAAAAATAATCTAAGGAAAATTTTCCACGGGAAAATGGGGGTCTAAATCCACTATGGTTCATAGTAAATATTTCATTACCGAATGGAAACTTTAAGCACTTATGGACAACGAATGGGAACACGTTCATGGAGTTAAGCCATTTTTAGCATAAATTCACATGAAATTGATCTAAATTAGAGATAATGGAGAATGATACATTTGATTTCTTTAGTCCTACTTGTAAAGGGAGTATGATTGAGCCCATCATAGCACAAGAAAAATAATCATGCATTTTAATTCATGCTTTTGGTTTATCCTATCTATCTTGAGTAAGTTCATGCACATTAAGAGTTCTTCTATGATCACATTCTCTCCATAAATGAGATCAATTAAAATCCCAAGAGTGGGCCTATTATTGATTCGACCGTCTATGCAAAGAGGACCGCCAGGTGCATGTTTGATTGTTTCTTTTGAAGAGAAAGTAATGTCAGTGGGAATTATGGTTTGTTGTTTACGAGGCTTGATGTCAATCACTCCTATCATTGTATTAATAGGAATTTGGTCATTAGTATCCATAGGACTCTGTTCATCATCATCCATAGGATTTTGTTCATTATTGCTCATATTCTCATCATCTATGTCAAAATTCATCACATCAGGCTTAGTTTCACTAGCCTTGACAAATGAAATATTATGGTTGGGCATAGGATTGGTAAAGATTTGCAAGTTTTGGTTGGGGGAGCTACAAAATTATTACCTTTTTCCTTCAGACCTCTAATTAGGATATGATTAGAATCAATGAGGTCTTGTACCAAATGTTTAAGACACTTGCAATGTTTTGTATCATGTCTTTTTTGTTGGTGATAAGCACAATAGGCATTGTGTCTAAAGCTCAGAGGTAAGGGCTTGCTAGTCAAGGGGTTGAACAAGATGTAAACTAAGCATGTTTTTTGTTTAATAGCTCAGTGATAATGTTTTGAAGTGCGTTGGGTAAGAGTGTAAATTGTCTTTCTGAATCCCCAAAGATATAAGGATGACTCTTCTTTATAGTAGCTACTTGGGTATCAATTGGTTGGGTAGGTTGAGAGGTAGAATTCAGTTGAAGGAATTTATTTTGAAAGGTTTCTATGTGTTTTGGTTTGAAGCTTCAAACTTTTCCGGATGGTAGAGGTGTTTTTCAGTTCACTACTACCTACAAAATTCTGATAATCTCGAAGGGCAGTGCACAAGTGCATGAAGGAAGGGAATTTCATCATGGTGAGCTTGTCTCTTATCTAACTTTGGAAATTTTATGTGAACATATTTTTAAGGTGGGAATTGGGAATCTTCACACTAATTTTGGAATAAAGTGATTGGTAGCATGAAATAAAGTTAGTGACTTTTTCACCTTCATTTTACTTACATCTCATCAAATCAGCTAACTTCATTTTAGAAACCATATGCACTTGAAAATGGTTAATAAATGCCTCAATAAGTTTATTGAATGAATGAATTGAGTTATTCAATAATGTAGAAAATTAGACCAAGGCCATGTCTTTCAAGGATCAGGGAAAAAGTTTAGCCAAAAGTTTGTCCTAGAGGATAAAGTCACTACATAAAGTACTAAAGAAATTAACATGATTAGTAGGATCTCCCTTTCCTCCATATTTCTAAAATATAGGGATCTCTATACCTTGTGACACCAAAGTTCTCAATATCTCCAAGGATAATGGGTTACTTTTGACATAGTATGAAGGTGGACCATTTTGATTTTGATTTTGATTTATGGTGGAAACTTGATGTTGAATGGATGAAAGGATTTGTAAAATGTGGTTAATGATAGGATCATTGCTTGTGGTGTGTGATGGAGGTGAATACGGTGGTGGTGTGTATGTTTTGGAAGGACCAATGGATGGATTGCTTATGGGAGGAGATATAAGATTAGATGCCACAAATATATAAGAAGCAACAGTGGAAATGTTCGAGGTAGGAAGGATAGTGCTAGTTGGTTGCTTCATTGTGGTCACTTGAGGATTGGTATAGGTTGGAATGGATGTTATGGTTGAGAGGGGAGGAGTTTGAATTCCTCCATGGCTTTGCAAATTATTTGGAGCTTGAGAACCATTAGTGGTGGAAGGAAGATGTTTTCCAAAGATATGAGCTAGGTTACACACAACTTCCAGTCCTTCATCACATTCCATCATGTAGTGAATACTATCTATGATAGGTATAACAATGTTGGAAATGTTTTCAGTACTCACACTATCTTGTAAATGAGCTAGATATTCACACATTTTCAATATATTTGCTTGAGGGACATGATCAACCATTTTTTGAACACTTGGCATAGTACTTGTAGGCAAGGTAGGCATAGCAAAAGAGGTATCAAAGGTATGGTCTATACCTACTAAGTTAATACCAACACTAGAAGTAAGAGAGATTGATAGCCCAAGATCCACAATGAGTGTTTTATCATGGGATGCCATGAGTCTCATGTCTAACCACAGTTTTAGCAGCAGGACACTATGATATACAATTGATACAAGGGATAAACCATAGAAAGCACAATGAACACAATATCCTATGCTTACAATTATACTTGAAATGAAAGAAATTAAGATAACAATAATTCTACAAACTAAAACAAAAAACTGAAGGCAGCCAACAAAAGCATAAAAAAGAAATTTTAGATCATGAAAACTATAAAGTCAAAGCCAATAGGGATTAAGATGCCAGTAAGGGTGTCTTGGTCCTATTGGTGAAAATGAATTCTCAAAAGAGGTGGGTTTACCAAAATGAATTGAAGGGAAAAGGGGTTATTAATAGTATCACTCTTCTCCAACAATCTTTCAATAATGTCCTAAGAGTCCTAATTGGATTGACTATCAACCTCACAAGGTGAGTCAATTCACAACAAGGAAGACCTAGGAGGGAGATTTTTTGAATTTTAGGGGTTCAACACCAAGAAAATGGTTGGAAAAGACAAATAAACATTCAACTCACAAAATATAACAATGCAAGCTAAATGAAAGATGCAAGTGATGAAATTATGCAACAAGGAGTTAGGATGTATGTACTTGGGAAGTTTGGAGATGTTGTGTGGATTCCAAAAATGCAAAGAAGCTACCAAAAAGTGTTATGGAGGAATAAGATGACCTTACTATTTTCTTAGTCTTTCTGTTGTTTTTCGAGGCAGATGTAGAGTATTCGAATGTCAGAACTGGATCTAGAAGAATTTATGAAAAATACCCTTGGGAGGACTAAGATATAATTTTTTCTTAGTCCTAATTTGAATTAAAAATCTTTGAATGTTGTTCTGAGGCTTGAAGTCTGTTCTTCCTTATTCTTTGATCTCAGGGTCTGAAACCTTCAGATTTGTCCTGTAGGTGAGTTTCCATGAAGATGACAACTTTGCAATGCAACTTTGCAACTTTTCACTCTAAATGATCTTCAAATATTCAACCTAAATCTACAATCACAAACATACAACAAAAGAAAAAATTGTTAATTGTTAGTGAATGGGGGTTTGCCTTGGTCAAACCCCTTGTTGGTTGTAGACATCCAAATTTGGACACTTAATTTATCCAAATTTATCACTTTTCATCTAAACATCCTCTTATCCGAGTTAATTAAGTAATATTACTATTATTTAATTAATATCGTTAATTCTACCAAATCCCTAAGGTATTTAATTAATAATTAAATACCTTACCCTCCTTAATCCTCTTTTCATCAAATAAATTAAATAAATATTATATTTATTTAATTCCTCACATGTCATTTTCATCTAATCCTAATCCATTTCCTAATCTCTTCATTAAGGATGTGCACATGCCTAATCCTTGATTAGGATGTGTCACATCCTCCAACTTTTGCAAGTTGGCTTTTAATCCTAATTAACCCCTAATTATCCTCTAATTACTGATTAGTCAAACCTAATTAGTACCTTGGTCAACTCTCCCCATCCCCCAAGGAATTTTTAATTCCTTTTTATTCACCCTAGGCTCCTCTCTTCCCCATGTGAATTTTTAAATCACTTTTATTCCTCCTAGAATCCCCTTTTCCCATGCATCTTCTAGAACCTTTGACTTGTCACATCAAGTCACATGTGACCAATTTCCACCTTTTTGGAGACTCTCTCTTATCCTTTAGACTCTCCTAAGAATGTGAATTTTTAATTCACATTTATTTCTCCAAACACCTCTCCTTTTCCCATGGAGATTTTTGAGGAATTCCAAAATTCCTCAAATGTCCCTTTAACCCTCACTTGGGGACAACAAATTCCTTTTTGAGGAGATCTTCTCACTTCCCAAGGTGCTTGGAAGGTACTTGTCCTTCCTCCACCTCATGTACCTTTTTGACACCTCACCTCCATCTCATATCCCCTTGGCCACTTCACCCTCCAAATGTCAAGATGTGAGGGCTTATGGGTTCTCAACCCACCATATCCCTTCATCTTGACCATTGAATTCTCTAGAGAATTCAAGTTTCTCTATAAATACCCCCTCCTCAAGGGCATTTACAACACTTAGCCATTTTATAACTACATGCTGCCAATTTGCATTCTCACTCATTCACTATCATCTAGCCATCCTTTTGATCATTTTGCACATTCAATTTTGCATCTAGCTACATCAAAAGCCATCTAAGGAGCACACAAATCCATCAAAATCAAGGGCCAACCAAGGAGTCTTCAACAACAAGGAAGGTATAAATCAATTGCATCTTGTTTTATCTACTTTCCTCCTTGTTTTATCACTCTTTAGTCTAATCTTGAAGTGTCCTTAGTCTTTTATCATTCGCATTTTTAGTTATTTTGCACACTAGAGTAGGTTAAAATTTTAAGGTACACATTTCTGGCATGCCTGATGGGACCCACAAACGGGTTCCTATACTTCACATTTGTTGTTGTTGAGATTTTTGCAAGAACACGTCGCAGTGGGGCGATTACGCCCCTGTTTTTACCGTAGTGGGGCGATTACGCCCCTGTTTTACCGTAGTGGGGTGATTACGCCCCTAATTTTACCGCAGTGAGGTGATTACGTCCCTGTTTTTACTGCAGTGGGGTGACTGTGCCCTCTGGGCTAAAAATTATTTTTGTGCTAATACTTTTTTGCAGTGGGGCGATTGTGCCCTCTTGGGCTGAAAATTATTTTTGTGCTAAATACTTTTCTGTAGTCGGGCGATTACGCCCTCTTGGCTGAAAATTGTTTTGTGCTAACACTTCACTGCAGTGGGGCGATTACGCCCTCTTGGCTGAAAATTGTTTTGTGCTAACACTTCATTGCAGTGGGGCGATTATGCCCTCTTGGGCTGAAAATTGTTTTTGTGCTAAATACTTCACTGCAGTGGGGCGATTACGCCCTCTGGGATGAAAATTATTTTTGTGCTAACACTTTACTACAATGGGGTGATTACGCCCTCTGGGCTGAAAATTGTTTTTGTGCTAACACTTGACTACAGTGGGGCGACTACGCCCTCCGGGCTGAAAATTGTTTTTGTGCTAACACTTTACTGCAGTGGGGTGATTACGCCCTCTTGGATGAAAAATTGTTTTTGTGCTAACATTTACTGCAGTGAGGTGATTACGCCCCCTGGGCTGAAATTTGTGCTGACTTTTTCGCAGTGGGGCGACTACGCCCTTGTTTTTATCGTAGTGGGGTGATTATGCCCCTGTTTTTACCGCAGTGAGGCGATTACGCCCCTATTTTGTTGTAGAAGGGTGATTGCGCCCCCTGGAAGGTAAAACTATTATCTTGGCTTCAATTTTCTTTGCTATTTTCTCCCTAACATTGTTCTTGCAAGGATACATGTGTTTTTTGCTAACTTTTTGCAGCATATTCTTGTGAAGTTGATGGAGAAAGCGGGATAAAACATCTAACATTTGCTTGTAGGGCTATCCATTTGCTCAAACTTTTTAAACTATCCTTGCTGTTTGCATTAATCTAAGAACATAGTTTAATTGGGGGGAGTAATTTTCATTGCTTGCTGTGCTTGTCTTTTTGTGTTACCCAAAGGGGGCATTAGCTTGTTTTCACTTTCCCCTTGCACTTCATGTGAGCCTAGGGAGTAGTTGGAGACGGTTAGTGTTTTCTTTATAGTGGGACCTGCTTGGGGATTTCATCACCCCAAGAGATGATTCCAACCACACGTACCAGCGGGGTATATAAAGGGGGGAGAGCTAAAGCTGTACCCCAATCCAGTCACGTCGTAATTGGCAGAGCGTCGAAGCTAGGGTGATACCTAGATAGACATGAAGAGTTGGTTTGAGCCCTTCAGTATCTCGCTGGAGTTCTTGACTCACGCTTGTGACGGGCTGGTGTTTACGGTTGTGCCTCACGTACCGAGAGTATATTGAGGACTCCCTAAACACCTTGTGCATCCTAGATTAAGACCTCTTTGGCCATACCCTTAACACTAATCATAGGGTTGTGTTTGCTTGAGAGTGTTTTCTTGTGAGAAACCAGTGAAATTTTGACAATTTGGCCTTATCATTGTCATTTTAAAGTCCTTGCCATAGTCATTTGCATCAAACCAAGTCTCTGTTTTACTGCAGTGAGGTGATTACGCCCCTATTTTTACTGCAGTGGGGTGATTACGCCCCTGTTTTTACTGCAGTGAGGCGATTACACCTTTGGTTTGCTGCAGAGGGGCAAATTTTCCCTCCTGAACACTTGAAATCACCCCGTTTGGATCCGTTTAGCCTCTAAACCATCATTTAATCATTCCCAACCATTATCTCATCATCCCAAGCCTCCGTTTTGTCACTCTAAACCTCTGAAAACCCCCATTTTTACCATTCCAAACCTTCATCTAACCAAGTAGTCTTTCATCCCTTTCAAATCCTCTGCTCACTCATTTCAAATAATCTTTCATCCATTCCAAGCAGCCATCTCCTCATTCTAAGAGTTGTTCATCCTTTCCAATCAATCGTTTACTCATTTTGGGCTTTCAATCATTCATCGATTCTAAGCAATCATTAGTTTCGAGTGCTTGATCATTCATCCATTCGAATCATTTTCCCAAATCTGATTATATATTTCCTCAATCTGATTTTCCGCAGTGGGGCGATTACGCCCCTATTTTTACCGCAGTGAGGCGATTACGCCTCTATTTTACCGCAGTGGGGCGATTACGCCCCTGATTTTATTGCAGTAAGGCGATTATGCCCCTGGTTGCTGCAGAGGGGCGAATTTGCCCTCCTGAACATCTGAGATCACCCCATTTGGGTCCCTTTAGCCTCTAAACCATCATTTAACTATTCCCAACCATTATCTCATCATCCTAAGCCTTCGTTTTATCATTCTAAACCTTCGAAAACCTCCATTTGATCATTTTAAACCCCCATTTTTACCATTCCAAACCTTCATCTAACCAAGTAGTCTTTCATCCCTTTCAAATCCTCCGCTCACTCATTTCAAGTAATCTTTCATCCATTCCAAGCATCCATCTCCTCATTCTGAGAGTTGTTCATCCTTTCCAATCAATCGTTTACTCGTTTTGGGCTTTCAATTATTCATCCATTCTAAGCAATCATTAGTTTTGAGTGCTTGATCATTCATCCATTCCAATCATTTTCCCAAATCCGATTATCTATTTCCTCAATCCAATTTTCCATAGTGGGGCGATTACGCCCCTGATTTTACCACAGTGAGGTGATTACACCCTTGATTTACTGCAGTGAGGCGATTGTGCCCCTGATTTACTGTAGAGGGGCAAATTTTCCCTCCTAAATGCTCAAAATTGCCCCGTTTGGATCCATTTAGCCTCTAAACCATCATTTAATCATTCCCAACCATTATCTCATCATCCCAAGCCTCCGTTTTGTCACTCTAAACCTCTAAAAACCTCCATTTTATCATTCCAAAGCTCCATTTTATCATTCCAAACCTTCGTTTGGCCATTCCAACATCTGTTTGACCATGTAGTCTTTCATCCTTTTCAAATCTTTTGCCCACTCATTTCGAGTAATCTTTCATCCATTCCAAGTATTCATCCCCTCATTCTGAGAGTTGTTCATCCTTTCCAATCAAATCATTTACTTGTTTTGGGCTTTCAATCATTCATCCATTCTAAGCAATCATTAGTTTTGAGTGTTTGATCATTCATCCATTCCAATCATTTTCCCAAATCTGATCATCTATTTCATCAATCCGATTATCTAACACCCCATTCCAATCACCCGTCTCTTCGTTTTAACAGTCCATTTACCCACTTAAAGAGTCCACCCCATTGTGGGGAAAATCTACCCTGAAAAGGGGTGAATCTGCCCCTCCAGAAGGGCACAAACGCCCCAGAAGAGGGTAGAAATGCCCCAGAAGGGGGTAGAGATGCTCCAGGAGGGCAGAAACGCCCCAAGAGGGAAGAAATGCCCCATACAGGGGCATAAATGCTCCAAGAGGGTAGAAACGCCCCAGAAGGGGGCAGAGATGCCCCAAGAGGATAGAGATGCCCCAAAAGAGGATAGAGACGCCCCAGGAGGGCAGAAATTCCCCAAGAGGGCAGAAACACCCTAGAAGGGGGCAGAAACGCCCCAAGAGGGGAGAAACACCCCAGAAGGGGGCAGAGACACCCCAGAAGGGGGCAGAGACACCCCAGGAGGGCAGAGATGCCCCAAAAGGGGGCAGAGACGCCCCAAGAGGACAAAGATGCCCCAAGAGGACAAAGACGCCCCAAAAGAGGGCAGAGATGCCCTAGGAGGGCAGAGACGCCCCAGGAGGGCACAAATGCCCCTCTGTGAAAAATTTGAAAAAAAAAACAAGCATATCTAGTGACACCAATCCCATCATATCTTTCAATCATTCTAAGCTTCAACCCAATCCTAATCTAAACTTTAATCTAATCCCAAACTGAGCTTAACCAAAACCCTAATCTAAGGTTTAGTAATTTCAACCTTTCATTCATCCATTCTGAACAGTTATTCTCCCTTTTCAATCATTTGTTTCCCCATTCTGAGTAAACACTCATATATTTCGAACCTTCATCTATCATCTGAAACTCTAGTTCAGTCATTTCGATCATTCGTTTACTCGTTCTGAGTAAACATTCATCTATTTTACACTGCATTTCATCATTTCAAACTCTCGTTCTGTCATTCCAATCATCCGTTTACTCATTCTGAGTAAACATTCATCCATTTCTACATCTTATCATTCAAACTTTGTTTCATCCTTTCGGATTATCTCAGCGCATTTAACGTAAACGTTTCATCCATTTTCATACATCTACCGAAGCCTTAGAACTTCGTTTTATTTCGATTAATCCGTTTTACTTCCGCTCCAGTAAACATTCATCCGCTTTCACAAATCCTTTATCATATAGAACTTTGTTCTATAATTTTGATCATCCGCTTACTCATTCTAAGCAACGCTCATCCATTTCACACATCCTTTCATCATTCTCAACTCTCGCTCTATCATTCTAGACCACCCGCTTACCTATTCCGAAAACGTTTCATCCATTTCACCACATCCTTTTCATCATTCTAAAATTTGTTCTAACTTCGATCATCCATGCATTTTATTCTAAGTAAACGCCACCATTTCATACATCCTATCATTCTGAACTCTCGTTCTATCATTTTAATCATCCGTTTACTCGTTCCAAGTAAACTTTCATCCATTTCACACATCCTTTCATCATTTTGAACTCTTGTTCTATCGTTCCGATCATCTGTTTACTCATTCTGAGTAAACATTCAGCCATTTCACACCACCTTCAATCATTTCAAACTCTCATTCTACAATCTTGATCAATCTTCTACTCGCTTTGAGTAATCTATCATTCATTCTGAGCCTTCATCTTCTCATTCTAAGAATCATTCATCTGTTGTGAGCAGTTATTTACTTGTTTTGAGTAGTTGTTCATCTATCCCGACCAATCATTTGCTCATTTTGAGTATTTCTTCATCCATTTCTCCAATCAAATCATCATTTCCCCCATCCAAATCCCTTGAACTTCATCTCGTGTTATTATCCAAATTGACCTAAGTGTCTGATCTGATCGTCCTCATCAACATTTGCTTAGGATTGTCATCCGTCCTAAGTTAATCATCATCGTTGGCTCAATCAATTCACCTTCAATCTCAAGGTGGATTCGCTGCTACAATCATCCATTTATCCTTTTATTCGATCAATCAGTATCCTAAGTCATCTAAGATAATCTCTGAATAGGATTTGCAGCCTCTTTCGTCATCTTATCCTATCCATCAGTCGATCTTATCAGTCATTGATTAATCCAATCCAATCACATCACCTTCGAACTAATCAATCTGCTTCCATCTCGAAGCAGATTTGGTGTCGATCGTCCAAATCAATCCCATCACATCATCCAATCATCCTAATCTGAGCTTCAATCCAATCCAAATATGAGCTTAACCTAAATCCCGATTTGAGCTTTAGTCCACTTCCATCCCAAATCGTTGACCCATCCTCTCTATCCTTTCACCATCATGAATCCTTATCCTCCATCAATAGTGGTCAGGGGAAACCCTAATTACATTGACAATGATAACGAAAGTCTTGTCAATAAAGAGGAATATGACAGATTCCCTTGACACTATCATTGCTAGTAAGCTTTCTCCACCCACTTTCCAAAATCCAATCACCCTTTCGAGTTATCCTGTTATGTCTTCATCCATGCCTAATCATGTTGCTTATGCTACCTTTGACAAGGAATATCCGTCATATCCATCATACCCTTCATCTACATCATCCTCTTATCCAACACCCACATTGTCTTATCCTAGTCTACCATCTCAATACCCCTGTCCTAATCCCCCATCCACATCCTCCTATCTAAATCCTTCATTCGCATATACCCACTACCCTAATCTTCCATGCCAATCTGCTCACTCTAATCCTACATTCGTACCTTTGTATCCTAATCCAACATCCACATCAACTTATCCTAATCCCACATCCATAGTTCAATATCTCCATCCACCACCCACATCCTTTTGTCCTAATTCACCATGCCAATACCCCTATCTTAACTCTTCACCTAATCCCCCATCTATTCCTAGTCCTGCATCCAATCCCATTCCCCTATCTAATCCTATCCCACCAATCTCTAGTCCTAATCCCCCACTAATCCATAAACCTTCATCCACTCCTACCACACCATCTCATCCTAGAGTATGCAAGTCTCTCATTTCAGAAGTTCTCCAAGGACTTATAACAAAGAAGACATCTCCCACTCAACACATTGTAGTCATGGAACCATGCCATCCCAACCCATCATCCATGGTCATTAGTGACGAGACCCTTCTCCGTCCAACACTTATCATTGATGATACCATCACATCCTCTGAATCCATTGAACACCCATCCCCTACCATCACATCCTCTGAATCCACTGAGTCCCCATCTCCTACCATCACATCCTCTAAATCTACTGAGTCCCCATCTCCTACCATCGCATCTACCAAATCCATTGAACACCCACCCCCTACTCTGAGAGCCATCGAACCTATCGACGACACCCAAATCCAATCCACTTCTTCCACTCCTAGTATCCATTCCCAAGAATATTTGGAATCCTCCATCCTTCCATCTTCCCCACTTGAAGAGTCCCCCCATGACTCCATTATCATGCCTCCCGCACACGATGAGTCTTGCCAAGTGCCTAACCCAAAGCATGCCAACATATCCCCTCCTCCAGATCAAGATCCTACCATCCCATCTAGTCTACCGCAAGATCACAGTCCCCCATCCATTCCATCCCATGATCCTCTTGACATTCAAGATTCTACTGCTCCATTGCATGAGCCTACTACCACAAAATTAGATCCTATCATATCCCCTACTCCCTCTCCAGATACAACCCATCCAAATGTTGCTATTCCATCATCTCCTTCTCAGGATCCCCTGTCATCACCTAAAAATGCTATCCCCACACCGCTTGCATATCCCCTTGGTACTCTCACATTCTTCCATGGTGGCCTCCTCGCAGAAGAAAAGCATAGTGTATTTACCACCCATCATCCTCCACCTAATAATGGACTCGCATCATGTTTTCAGAATAACACAAATCCTGTCCTAGATCGAATGCTCAAGAACATGAACTATCAAGGAAAAGGTCTAGGCCTTCACGAGCAAGGTATTTTAGAGCCCATCCAAGTCAAAGAATAAATCTGCATGCAAGATCTTGGATATATTTCCCAAGACTCACAATCTAAAGATGTTGGTACAACTTCTAGATGTCCTCAATGAGCCTTTTCCAAAAGAAATGTCGGCTCTTCCCATCACCCCACTAGATCATATGCTTCCATCCCTCCTCCTTTATCGTATCACCTCAAAACAACCGCCCATATTCCTCCTTCATTTGCTCCGTCCATTTTGGGTCCTTACATCCCTCCATCCACCATCTCCCGTCCTTCATCTACTCTATCCATCTTGGGTCCGTATATCCCAAGATCACCTCCTCCATCTCATTCGGGCTTCTACCCAAGCAAACACTCTATAAGCATGTCATCCATCATAAACATCCCACTCGAGTATCCTCTGGCACTCAGGACCTCAACAAAGGCACATACCTGCAACATCCCCATCTACACTGCGAATCCCTCTACACCTCTACCTCCATTGCTCCACATCATCCATAATCTTCTCACACCTCTTCCCATTATAAATGCACTTTTGGGTGCTACATAAAATGCATAAATCCAAACATCCACATGAATCTAAAGCTCCCCCATGTCCCCCTATAATGACCAAGAAGAAAAGAAAATTAAATCTACAACTAAATCAAAACTATCAGCCACAAAGTCTACTAAAGTAATTAAAACCATGTGGGATCCTAGCAGATACGCTACTTCAAATGAAAAATCTATAACAAAATCCAAAGTTGCTAATCCAAAAGATAATCATACACCCCTTTCATCTCCTAAATCTATTTTGGGTCCTTATGTCCCAAAATTCACTATCCCATCTCCTCCATTATCCCCACATTCTCCATCCATCAATCCTCTTATCTTTCCACATCCATCACCATATGTGCCAATGTTGGTCCCAAACACATCTCCCCATCACATATCCACCCCATCATTCCATCCATACCCTTTCCAGCATCCCATTCATTACCCCACATATCCCCCCCATCAAATCCCTCTAATTCATCCTTTTGCATAATCTATTTCTCCTAATAAGGTTGTACCAACATCCAACAGTCGGTTCGAACATGGGCTCTTAATACCTCATATAGCACTTGATGCCCGAGTCCTTCATCCATATCCTTATCACATGTCTTCTAAATCCACTTATCTCACTTCCTATCCTTATCCATCTCCTTCCAGATACCTTAACCAAAAAGTCCAAAATCCAAAAAAGGTCAAAACAAATCAAAAAATCCAAAAGTCAAAAATCCAAAAAATCCAAAAAAGTCAAAAAAATTAAAAAATAATTAAAAAAAATCATAAAGAGAAATAATCGGTCCAATGGTGAAAACTTGGCAACCAAGCGCCTTAGATAAGTACCACGATGAAAACCTGGCAAACAGGCATCATGTGTAAATCCTCATCTGCACTCAGGGGCAACTTCCTGATATGTGCTCCCTCCATCCGCTATGCTTCCTGCTAGTCTTCCAGCTATACACTCGTCTTCCTCTTATACATCCTTTTCATTCATCCCCTCCATCCTATCAATCTTAGACATCCTTCTTGGCATATCTCATTTATCCCAATCCTTCCATCCTCCTTGTGATCTTGATAACAATGGGGCAAACATATAAGCATGCTTTGGGCACCTCTCTAGTATTGCCACATCTCCCCTTTATCCGCACTATCCCAATCACATTCAATACTGCTCTTACCCTTCCCCGATCCACCTACTAAGGCATCATTAATCTCCTCTTCCTTATCCATGCGTGATCCCATTCATCCATTCTAGCACTCTTTATTTTTCTCGATCTCGATATCCTTTATGTTTCGTATCGACGCCTTTATTGTCCTGAGATTATCGACCGATTATATCCTTCTGATTCTCGACTTTATCTTTAATCCTTCATAATCTCGCGGACCCTTCCTGACCGGATCCTTTACTTCCCGACATCTTATTTATCCTTCTTCCGACATTTTCCGGACGATATCTTTATCCATATCATATCTCGGACTTTTGTTACGATATCTCGGTATAACGATTGTTATTTATGCAGCATCAGCGACACTTTGTTTCTCTTTACATCGTGATCTCCACTTTTCTTTATCATTCATCTATTCCTCATCCCATCCTCCCAATTCATCTTTTGATGATTTGAATAACTATCCCATCCCTGAGCTTTGTCTAGTCACTATCCTCCAATCCAATCCAACAGGTCTATCTTGTCCCATCGTGTTAGTCCAATCATTTTATCCCCTTATCTAGGGTTATCTCATCATCTTTCATCCATCACTTGTCTTTGGCTTTCTGTCGAACTACGTTGCCCCTGTGCTTTCACGTAGGCAAGGTCAATCATTTGATCCACCCCCAGGGTTCCATCCATCATCAATCTATATTGTCCATTTTTCTCCTATTCTCTATCCTATATTGGTCATCCATCGCAATCTCCATCATGGTCTGTCATTAACCATTTATCGAACTACGAGGGCTTTGTGCTTCCACATAGGCAAGGCTAATCTTTTATCGGCCCCCAAGCCCCTAGGTTGCTAGGATGTGTTAGTCTCCTATCTTGTGTCATGTCTCTTGTGTCATGTCATCAAGCTATGCCCTTATCTAGCTAGTTCTTAACCAACAAGATCCACTTGTATCATCATATCCAATCGGTTCCGAATATCCTACATCATATCGATCTTTTAGTTTAGTATCCATCATCGGTCTCAACAGGATGCATCCTTCCTAACAGACCTCATCAATCCCATCCATCCCCTGATCCTATGGCAAATGACATTTGAAATTAATTGTGATCTTTTGATACTTTTGGATTTTGTTTATCATTTGAGCTCCCTATCATCACTTGTCAAGGCCGCCATGATCCATCATATTATGGTGTGTTTTGATTGGTCGACATAGGGGTGTATCTTGATATTTTCTTTGTCTTCTCAATTGTCCCATGTAGTACCCAACAAGATCCCTGAGGTCTTGTGTTATGCTAGGGTATCCTTGTGTGCTTGTGGTTATTCCAATACCTAGCCCGACCAAAGTCATCGCGACTTTGGGGTGTTGGGATAGCCTTCTTGTCTGTTATGTGTATTTTATGCATTAGACACTAATCCGCCTTGGTTCTTCATACCCTAGTGTCTTGTGTCTTATGCTATAGCAAAAATCAGTGCTCCGAAGATGGAAAATTGTATTAGGATTGCATTTCATTTTCCATTCTATCATCCTGCATGTATCCCCCCATCCATTCATCTTTCATCCTTATCTCACATCTCTATCCAATCCCCATCCATTCCATTTAGCTTGAATCATCTAATCATATCCTTGGTCTTGTTCTTAGTCTTGTTACAAGCCTAGATCTAATCATCCTCATCATCATCCTATTTTATTCTTCCATATCCCTTCGGTGTTGTTTGGGATGTATCCTTCCCTCGTCAACAACACTTTCATCATCATCATCAGGAGGTATTATTCCCTATCCTTCCCTCATCAATACCACTCAGTGGGATGTATCCTTCCCTCATCAATACCACTCAGTGGGATGTATCCTTCCCTATCCTCGTGTTGTTTCGAGATCCCTCATTGACAACACTCCATACCTCCTCAACCCCTTTTGGCTTGTACCTTGACTGGGGCAACATCGTCTTCATCTTTGTATCCATTTGTGCTTCCCAAGCTCTTGTCACCTTTTCATCCTTTCATATCCATCCCTTTGCATCCTCTTCCTCATCTCCCATTTCACCATCTCATCCATTTCGAGAGCACATCCATGTTCTCTTGAACTCGCATGTCCTCTCGAGGGGGCATCTTTATCCCTAATCTTCATCTTCACCTCCATCATATTTCTTCCTAGTCATCCATTTGATGACTGGGGCATCCTTCTCAATCTAACCATCTCCTTCTGGGTTCTATATTTTAATATTGTTTGAAATGATGCTACTTCATAACACCATCTCAAAGAGGGGAAAAATGTAGACATCCAAATTTGGACACTTAATTTATCCAAATTTATCACTTTTCATCTAAACATCCTCTTATCGAGGTTAATTAAAGTAATATTACTATTATTTAATTAATATCAGCACTAAATCCCTAAGGTATTTAATTAATACCAAATACCTTACCCTCCTTAATCTCTTTTCATCAAATAAATTAAATAAATATTATATTTATTTAATTCCCTCATCATCATTTTCATCTAATCCTAATCCATTTCCTAATCTCTTCATTAAGGATGTGTGTGCCTAATCCTTGATTAGGATGTGTCACATCCTCCAACTTTTGCAAGTTGGCTTTTAATCCTAATTAACCCCTAATTATCCTCTAATTACTGATTAGTCAAACCTAATTAGTACCTTGGTCAACTTCCATCCCCCAAGGAATTTTTAATTCCTTTTTATTCCTAGTCCCTCTCTTCTCCATGTGAATTTTTAATTCACTTTTTATTCCTCCTAGAATCCCCTTTTTTCCCATGCATCTTCTAGAACCTTTGACTTGTCATCAGGTCACATGTGATAATTCCCACCTTTTTGGAATATCTCTTACTTTAGACTCTCTAAAAATGCATTTATTTCTCCAACCACCTCTCCTTTTCCCATGGAGATTTTTGAGAATTCCAAAATTCCTCAAATGTCCCTTTCACCCTCACTTGGGGACAACAAATTCCTTTTTGAGGAGATCTTCTCACTCCCCAAGGTACTTGGAAGGTACTTGTCCTTCCTCCACCTCATGTACCTTTTTGACACCTCACCTCCATCTCATATCCCCTTGGCCACTTCACCCTCCACATGTCAAGATGTGAGGGCTTGTGGGTTCTCAACCCACCATAGCCCTTCATCTTGACCATTGAATTCTCTAGAGAATTCAAGTTTCTCTATAAATACCCCCTCCTCAAGGGAATTTACAACACTTAGCCATTTTATAACTACATGCTGCCAATTTGCATTCTCACTCATTCACTATCATCTAGCCATCCTTTTGATCATTTTGCACATTCAATTTTGCATCTAGCTACATCAAAAGCCATCCAAGGAGCACACAAATCCATCAAAATCAAGGGCCAACCAAGGAGTCTTCAACAACAAGGAAGGTATAAATCAATTGCATCTTGTTTTATCTACTTTCCTCCTTGTTTTATCACTCTTTAGGCTAATCTTGAAGTGTCCTTAGTCTTTTATCATTCACATTTTTAGTTATTTTGCACACTAGAGTAGGTTAAAATTCTAAGGTACACATTGGTAATTAAACCTTGAAATGAAATAGAATAATAAAGGGAAATGGTGAATGAACAACATGTAATGCTACAACTCACCAAACCATTGTTGTAAAGTCTACAAACTTGTGTGAAATGGATGCAATGGATATGGATCTTGAATCAAAGAAAATATTGATGGATATGGACTTGAATTGCTTGCTTGAATCAAAACCCTACATCACAAATGTTAGCACAACAACAAACATGATGTAAGAATATCTTTGATATAATGCTTGAATCTTGATGATGGCTCCAAATGCTTAATAGAATGCTCTTGAATGCAAGAATGATTGAATGTTTGGATGCTTAGATTTCTTGTTATCTTTATAGGTATGAAAATGAGAGAAAGGAACCTTGCATTTATACTTATCTATGCTTAATATCCCAAAATTACACCACACCAAGTTGGCATATGAATTCATTAAATAAAGGAGGCTATACCCTGCTAGAATTTAAAATTAAATCCCAAAAATAACTCAAGGGGGACTAAGACACCCTAGGTGGCATCTTAGTCCCAAGTCATGAAACTTGGGGCACAAACACAAAAAAGTGGCCCAATTAAGATACCTCAAAATCAGGGTCTTGAGAACTTTGGGGACAAAGACGCCCAAGGTGGAATTTTAGTCCCGACCCAAAAATTAGGGACATTCAAATGAAATCATTAAATTATCATTTATTCATTGGAAAATTTCAGGATTAGCTAGAAAAATATATAATTAATAGGGCTTGTGGATGAAAAATAGGACCAATTAATATATAAATAGGGATAAATATAGCAAGGCGGGCCCAAATAATTGTGAAAATACAAGGGTATGCATTTTACTACACTACACATATATTTCATATTTATAGCAATGATCACTCTTACATTCCCTTACATGTCATAAGAATATGACATATGTAATGCATATAAGGACTAGTCAATATGATCTTAAACAACTCCAAAAATATCAAAACATGGCCAAACAAGCTAAGATAAAAGTGGGAAGTTGGTGTACCCTCATGTGAGCATACCCACTAAAATATAAAATCTATGAAACTCCAAAAAATGATTCTAGCTTACCCAAATAGAGATAAAAGAAAAATATATAAAATAATAATACAAAAGAAGATTAATATGTGAATATTAGGATTTTAAGGTTAAGACATTTTATCATAATCATTTTCTAATGCTAATTATATTAATTACTATTTGTCAAGGAGTGACATTACTAGATATTATGGTGTTGTAGAATGGATTTTGGTTAGTAATGACATGATTGTATATAGACCTATGTAATATTGATAGATAGATTAAGGATAATCTAGTCAATGCATTTTAGTGTGTTGACCAAGAATCCTAAATCTAGGGTTAGATGTGAATTCATCATATACTTGATTAGAATATTGTTTAAATAAATTTGGAGTGACTTGAAGCATTAGATGAAAATGAATATCACATTCCCCTTTATTGAGGAGGTCCACTTGATGGATAAATAGTTTTTCAAATGTATTTTGTTTACACTTTATCTTTTATCAATCTTGAGTAGTGTCAATTTTGTTTAAAATATAAGTTAGAGGAGTGAAAGGAATGGTTAGTAGTGATAACTTTATTCCTTGAAATTATGGAAATGGATGTTGGTCAAATCTTTCTTTTACTTGAGAAGATTATATCTTTTAATTTTTTGATTTGTTGCTATTATGGTTGACATTAGGTTTGAATAACTATATATGGAGAGAAATGTTCAAGATGGGGATTTTGATTGGGGAGATCAAAATTACAAAAAATGGAGCATTATTTTTTGGTGGAGGAAGCACAAGGTTTCTCTCCTTTTCACCATGTGAAATAGAGGAAACGAGCCATATCTTATATGCTAGTTTCTATGGTTTATACCAAGCTAAAATTGCCTAAGAATTAGGTCTCAAATATGAATGTGTTTGTGTTAGATAAGGAGTATTTTATTTTATTGTATAGGAACTTCAAGTATCTTTTGTACACACCTATGTGTTCAATTTTCTACTTTGAAGGATAGATATTAAGTAGGATAATGGATACACATGGGTTCTATAGGTGGGAGACATGGATAGTAGATCATTTACATGAGGGTATGTGGTTACTCTATTTTCTGGTGTGGTTGGGTAAAAGATGAAACCCATGTCACACTTTTGACCAACTAAATAGTTTAGAGAGGAATATATTTTCCCTAAATAGTTTTAGGAAAATAGTTTTACTTGAAACATGTGGGCTATACGTGGCAGATGAGCTTTCAAGTGAAACACTTTTGCTCAAAACAACAAAATAATATTTTTTCCTTGGTCAATTTAAGATGTGACCACTCAATTTATATTTATGCTTTTAGCCATCAAAACTATCTATGTGGCATCCATGTTGGTAGCCAACTCATCTTTGTTTAGAAATTTTTAAAAATTTCCAATTGAACATGATATTTCTTTAGTCACAATGATTTTTTTCAAAAAAATAAAATCCACTTTTATAGAGCTTGGATTCAAGAATCCAAAAATATATTTTTATTATATTTTGATTAGTTTTAATATTTTTTTTAATTTTAAATAATATAAGTAGTTTGTTAAAATAAAAATGAGGTTGATTGGAAATTAAAAAAATACTAAAATAGATTTAAAAAATTAAAAATATATGGTACACTAGAGGAGAGAATCCTCTCTAAAAGGGTATAATTTGTTTTTTGAAAATAATAATAAAATTAAACAATGGTTTAATTTAACACATTATTGTATAGGAGTGAATTTGCACCCGTTGGGAAAATTCCCCTTTTGCATACCCTCACCTTAGAAAATCAAACCCAATGGTGAAATTCCACATCACCCATACAAAATGCATCCACTTGGCACATGTTGTGTGTGTCGGTGGGGGAATTTTTGTTTGGAACACAAGTGTGGTGCATGGATGTCCATGCAACGCATTGTTGTCCCTGATAGATTTTTGTCTCTGGAGTCCGCAAGGACAATACACTCCTCATTTTGGATGAATTGTAATGCCCAAGTGCAACCAATCGATCTGAAATCGGCTCCTTTGGTCTTCAAATGCATCTAATTCACTATCACTCCATCTCTCTTGGAAATTCACTTCATCTCTCTGAGAAATTTCACTTTAGAATCTCTTGAGCACACTCTTGAAGCATTCTACTAGCATTCTCACAGCTTGAGCATTACAACAAGCAATCTTGTTACTCCATCAACACTAGTCTTGTATGTGGGGTGCTATAATAGAAGTTGCAAGCTTGGAGTCTTGTGAGACCTCCCTTTGTCATTACTACAGTTATGGTGTCTTTGCCAAGTTCATTGCTTGCATTCTCCCTTCATTGGCCTTGAGTTCCCCTGGGTGGAGGTGGTAACAAGTTTCATTTCCCTTTTGTGGTTTGATAGAGTAGAGTAATATATTTTGTAGTGTTCAGTACTTTCATTTCCATTTCCTTTATCGAATATTTTATTTCATGGATTTTCTAGCTGTCCATGGAGGTGGAAACACCAAAATGGGGGTTTGACTAAGGCAAACCCCTATACAACCCCAACATTTTCCCCTCTTTCTTGTGTGTAGGTGAATGTGCATGTGGAGCTCAACGGAAAACTGGAGCTTTAGTGAGTTGATATTTGTCACCCTTGTTTTTATCTACTTTCTTTATCATTTACACACTTACTTTTCACATTTCATCATTCTGTTTGTTTCGTTAAGTCCAATTAGCTAGGTTAGTAGTAGGTATTTTTGCTATCTTTTATGTACTTTATATTTTCTGGCCGTATAGACACCAACATGCTCAAGAGAAGCCAACATGCCATGCTATCATCCCAAACCCATGTTGTCGTCCTCAGACAGAGAGCTGTCTGAGGTATAGTTCAGAATTCAAAAACTAACTTGTCTAGCCCCAAATAGACTTTTAGATTAGCAGAGTGATAGAAGAACTTGAGAGTGCTCTTCATTCTCTATCTTTGACTTGAAACAAATTTTAGAGTGAGGTAAGTTAGGGTAGCCATCCTATCTCAACTCTTTGTGACCTAGGGCCTTGGTGTGGTTGGTCCCCCTCTCTTACATTTTTTGGTGAAGCCATCATGATGCAACATCCATCCATTTGTTTGTGTTGAAACTTTTCCCTTTACACTTGGTAGTTGTTACAAACTTATGTGTTGTGAAGGTTTATCAACATCATGACCCATTCCACAACATCTAGGTACATTTTTAGGAGAAGTGTGCAACACCTATCTATGGCAAAAATGAAGGTCACTTCTAATTTCACCTCCAGTTTTACCACTAGTATGCCTACTAATTTTACAAACTAGTTTTCCCATAGGTTTTATTGACAAGATGCGTTTTGTAGATGAGAACACTTACGTTCCTACTCCTTCAACATCCCCTACAACTTCATCTATAGATGAGGAATATGTTGTGCATATCACTGTGGAAAACCTTTTAGCATTAGATAACAAATTGTTATACCTTGTGAATCATTTGGAGAGAGTATTGAGCATGGTGAGAGCTGCTAGACATGCAAGCGAGGTGAGACATCTTTTAGGAAAGGATCAAATAGGAATAGAGTTCCTATATGGCCTTTTTGATCTAACCGAAGCTTATAGCCCCTCATATAGGTCTAGATCGGGTACTATCCGAGGTGACGTGCTCGATGCTTATGAAAGAAAAATAGGCATCCTGATGCCTACCACGTTTGTATGTATGGAAAAAAAGGGCCCTTCAATTATTGCTTCCTCTACTTCTCAGAAGACCAACACCATCAAGGCGAGTAGAATACCCCTTGGTTTCAACTTCACCCCTCCTATTGCCCCTAGTGGTGGAGGCTCTGGTGTAATGAGTAATGGTGGTTTTGGTAGTGGAGGTGGCGCTAGTGGATGTGGCTTGGGTGGAGGCTATGGTGGCGGTTTCAATAATGGAGGTGGCTTTGGTTGTGGTCATGGTGGTGGCTCTAGAGGTGGTTTTGGTGGCAGTGGTTCTAGAGATTCCACTAGGCCTTTGTGATCCTCTAATCCTAGCTTGAATTCTCTTCTTCAAAACATGGGTTGGATGTAAAACCAATTGGTGAGCCTTTCCTAGGCCTCCACCCAACCTATTTTCAAGATTTCTTTTGACATAGACCATTTTCGATGGCAATCTTGAGTACTCCTTTCCCTTAGGGAAAGGAAATTCCTAACTTTGAAAAGTATGGTCACAAAGGGGATCCACAAACACATGTTTTAGCCTTCAATGCCATGTGTAAGGACATCTTTGATCATGATGCTTTGATGGAAAATATTTTTCCTCGATATCTCAAGGACACATCACTCGAGGGGTATTGCTCTTTGCTCAACTATTCTATATTCTCATTTGATCAACTTGTTAATTAGTATCTCTGTTAGTTCCAGGGTAACATCAGCCTGAAGATGACCTTCTCAGATCTTGTTTGATGTAATCAAGGAGATAACGAGAAGATAATTGACTTCATAGCACGATATCAAACACTCTTTTCATAGATCTCATACCTACTACCTAACTCTATGTGCAAAAGGTGTTCATAGGAAACCTACAAGGAGCCTAGCAGGAAATTTTTTCCTTGATGAACTACCCTTTGTGCATTTGTGTGCTGCACTACAAGAATATTAGCAAATGGTAGTTTAGTTTAGGGGATCTTCCTCATGCTCCCATTCAAAAGGAAAATCTATTGTATCTATCTCAGGAAAAGGTAAAGTTTTTGCAAATGTAGTTGCTACAACATATGATAATGGCCTCAAACACAATAGGAAGTTTATGAAGTTAGCAAAATTTTATTCCTCCATCTTGCAAAAGTTGTTGAAGGATAAGATCACAACTTTGGAGAACCCTCGACCTCTTAAGGAACCCTATCCTAATTGGTATGATGCAAATAATTTTTTCTAGTACCATCGTGTCAACGGGCAAGATACCAAGTGTTGTATTCTCTTGCATCATGAGATACAAGATCACATCGATGATGGTACCATCTATCTCGATGAGAGTAAACAAAATGCAAATAAGTCGATAGTGAAGGCCAATAGTGAGTTTTAGATTTACATGGACCTGTTTCTGTCTCATTCTATGAAATTGATTATTAACCCCTCTGATGCATCTACTCAACCCTTGGGTGTACATTAATATGGTCATAATTACTCCCTCCTCACAACTTGCGTCTGGCTCGCTAGATGTGACATTCACCTTGCAAGACTTGCCCTTCAATAATAAGCCCTCTCCCCTATACATTCTTGCTTGCCTGAATGGAAACATTATGATAGGATTCCTATTTGACTCTACAAGCTAAGGGAATGTTATTACAAAAGAAACATTGTGGTTAAATTCATTATAGAGGGAGGAATATGAAGAAATGAAGTTTACCATTTGTACTGACGATGGTCTCTCCCTTAAGTTGTGTGGCTTAATAAATCTTTCCATCCTAGTTGGACCTAGGGATATGGATACAACCTTTGATGTTATTCTAGAATCTGATTTGTTTAGGGTAAAGCTAGGAATCTCCTGGCTAGCTTCCATGAATGAAATTGCTTTCATTATTCATAAATGCTTAAAATTTTCCCATAGAGGTGTTGTGTACATCGTGCATGACATCATATATCAACAATTGGTATCCTATGGAAGCTATTCATTGGATCATTTTTGGTCCACCCTGGTCGGTCTACTCCCCCTAGAATGAACCCACTTTATCAAAACTATGTAAAGTACAAAACTGGGGGTAAAGGACAACCAAAAGTGACTCCTCTGGTAGTGCAACAACAAGTTTCCTCCTCTTCTCAAAAGGGAAATGAGAGGCCTTCCTATCCTCAGGGTGCCTCTTTCTCTCCCATTTTTGAAGAAGAGTTTTGGATGTCTACTCCTAGCTTTCACATGAGGAGTCTGATGATACCAGCTTGGCATAAAGCCAATATTCAAATATCTGACCTTTCCACTATTCCTCTTGGACCTTGGTCCTACCTTTATGGTAGAAGGAAGGGTCCCCATGGAGAATCCTCTATGCCTCAACCTCCATGACCTCCTACCACTCTTGCTCCTAAAGTAGTTAATTGGAAGAGGTCCACCATTGAGGCACTAGAACCTACTCCCCCAGTTGTCTCATAGTCTCTTCATCCTAATCCAATCCAAGAGCCCCTCCCTCCATCGGAGATGACTGTGATAGATAATCCTATGGCTAAGCAGGATCATTATGTCCCATCTTAGCTTCTGGTTTCTCGCTTCAGGAGCCATATAAATCGCCTTGTGTGTGAGTGTAAGCATTGACAAAAGGCTCCAGCGGTTGAGTAGGATGATTTGTAGAAGAAGGAAGATGAGTCATCTACCCCTGTTTCAGGGTCTCCTACTATGTCATCCTCTCCCTTCCCCTCTACTTCAGTTCAGTTAGCCTCAATGTTGTTCCTAGCTCTTGTTGCGAGTATGAATGCCCCTGATCCTAAGAAGACCGTGCAGGTGTTTATTACTTTTTTAGTTAAGCCAACTCTCTTGAAATCCCTCACATACATCCCACCATTCTCAAAACTTGTAGATATGCTGAACACCTTGGTGGTATTCATTACAGTTTTCTCCTCCTCCTCCACACCTCTTTCCTCATCTGTGGCAGGTTCACATCCATCGACAAAGAAAAAGGTGGAGGTTTTCCATTCTAACAATGGGGGGTGTAAGGGGAGTCAACCCTCTTCAAAGGGTGGTTTTTCATTACCTTGCACTTTCCTTGTGATGGAAAAAGCTCCCACGTCTCCCAAGTTCATCATTACTCCCGAGTCACTTGGTGAGCCCAGTAGTGAATCTCGGTTATTGCCTCCCTCACCCATTAAGGTAACACATGGAACTCTTGTAAAGTGCATGTTTAACTCTTTGGATGAGGTCCCAACTAATGAAGAGTAGGGTGGAGGTCTTTATTCAATCACAAATTGAACCAACTTTCCAACTTGGAATCCCTAACTTGGTTTTTCTCACAAATTCTTGCCTTGTAACACTCCAAACAGTGATTTTTTACCATATATCTCAAAGAATATTGAAAAAACTCAATTGAATTACCATTTATGATACCATTTATGCTCTTTTTCAACATATAAAACTTGTAGATAGGTTTTTTTATAACAAGACCCTCTAAAATTGACTGCTACACTAGGACTAGGTCAAATTAGCCCTATTTTCCAAAGCAACAATATGAAATCTCTCCTCCAATCTACCAAACTTCATTCCATGAATTCAACCACATTACATGGGGTCTTGAACCAAAATATTTATCAATTGGAACATTCACAAATCACCTATCTTCAAAACCCTACTTCTACCTACACTCCTAAGCCTAATACATAGAGATATTAGGCTAGGGCTTGATCAAACACTGCACTACCTCCATCCCTTGCATCTAAAAACTCTACCAACATGAAGAGAAGCCTAACTAATTCCATTCCACTAATTTTTAGAATTTTTCATTGGTGGAATGGTTCAATATTCCATTTTTTTCTCTCAAACCCTCTTAACTTAGGGTTTTCTGACCACTTTCAGTAAAATGTCTCTAAAATCCTTGAAACTCAATGAAACTAGATGAAATCAAAGCCAAATTATGGTTAAAACACTCCAAAATCAATTCCAATTGACATTAGATCACTTATAGACTGTATGAAGTCATACAAAGTTCTGTAGCAACAAAAACACACAAGAAGTTGTAGTAAATAGAGTAAATATTATTGATTTGTCTCCAAAAGTGTCTCTAGAAGTTTGCCTCAAACTCCTCAATGAATATTTAAAAATTTCCAACCAAAACCCAATGGTATCAAACTACCTTTTGAATAAATGACTGTTCAACTTCCACTACAAGCCAAAAATGTAAAATTGCATTGCAACTTTTACAACATTTGCAACAAAATGACAACTTTATCTAAAATTGACCCTATGAGACTAAAAAAATTAGATATGGTCTAAATAGATATTATTACATAAGAAATGACTCAACACACCAAAAACCTAATATCTAGCACCCTATTGCATAAGGAAAGCTAGGTGCCGTTGCACGATACACCTAGAGAGAACAAAATCTCAAGTTCCACTTGAGATCAGATCTTGCATTGTGGTACCATGTTTCTTGATTCCATCCTCTATCATCCAGGTGACATCCTCCATTGGAAGGTCTTGCCACTTCACCAGGTACTCCTTATACACCTTGTTCCTTGTCCTTTTAGCTTCTTTTGTGTCCAAGATGCTTTTGAGCTTTAATGGCTGACTTGGTGGTAAGTCCTTGAACCAATCTTCATTTGGAACTCCTAATGTACCTACATATTCACCTACATTCACAGATCCTTTAAAAGGATATAGGTCAGAAACATTGAGAATTGGAGAGATAGCCACTCTAGGAGGGAGTTCTATCTCATAGGAATTTGCTCCAAATTTTTGGACCACCATAAATGGCCAGATCTTCTTCATCTGCAGCTTTGAATACTTCCCCTTTGGTAGCCTTTCTTTCCTTAAATGTGCTAGGACCAAGTTCCGTACTTTGAAATGAACTCCTCTCATTCTCAAATTTGCATGTTGCTTGTATTTTTCCACACTCTTTTGAAGGTTCTCTTTCACTTGCTGATGTATGTCTTTCATGGCCATTGAAAACTGTTTTCCTTCAACACTCCTCTCCATACCCCTCAAATCTCTGAGCTCAAACACTCCCCTTGGCTGCAATCCATATACAATTTCAAATGGGCTTTTTCCAACACTTCTATTGATAGAGTCATTATATGAAAACTCATCTTGGAGAAGAATGAGATCCCATTGTTGTGAATCCTCTTTTTTCAAACATCTAAGAAGATTCCCAAGACTCCTATTGGAAACTTCAGTCTTCCCATCTATTTGTGGATGATAGGAAAAACTAATGGTCAAGTTTGTTCCCAACTTCTTCTAAAGGTTTCTCCAATTTAAGTGACCCACAAAATTACTATCCCTATCAGAAATAATTGTCAATGGTAACCCATGAATCTTGACCACCTCCTTGAAAAATAACCCAACAATGTATGAGGCATCATTTGTGCATTTACAGGGTATAAAGTAAGCCATTTTGCTAAACTGGTCTACAACAAAAAACACACTATCAAAGCTTCTCTGAGTTTTGGGAAACCCCAACACAAAGTCCATGCTGATGGATTCCCATGGCCTATTTGGAATTGGAAATGGTTGGTAAAGTCTTGCATTTTTACTAGAACCCTTGGCCCTTTGACAAAAAACACAATTTTCAACAAATTTTTTGATCACTTTGCATCTTTGGCCAATGATAATACCTTCTTACCTGCTCCAAGGTTTTGTCCACACCAAAATGATCCCCTAAGCTACACAATGCTTCTCTTTAATTGAATTAGTCCTCATAGAGCACTTAGGAACACATAACTGAGACCCTTAAATAATAAGTCATCTTGTATCAAGAAATCAAAATATTCTTCATGGAAAGTGCCATTGAACTGATTACAAACAATACAAACATCCTTGAAATCATCATCTCCTTCATATATACCTTTCAAAGCATCAATACCTACTCTTTGGAGTTGAATTTCTTGAACTAAAATTTTTCTTCTACTCAAACCATTTGCCACCTTTTTTGACTACCCCTTTTTGTGTTTTATGGTGTAAGTGTAGCTAAGTTGTAGGTACTACACCTACTTCACATGTCTGTGGCTAAGTTTGTCTTGGTTGTTTAAGAAACTCAAAGCATGATCAAGTTAGTAAAAACAATAAACTCTTTAGGAAGGAGATAGTGTCTCTACTTTTTCAATGATTGAACCATGGCATACAATTCCAAGTCATACAAAAAATAATTCTTCTTTGCTTCATTTATCTTCTTGAAACATATATTTTTGGGACCCTATGGACTTCTCTTGCACTTTTAGGGTTTTTCACCTAAAAGGAGATAGGACCAAAATACTTATGATTCACCCAAATTAGGATGTGTGTGATGTTATATGTGATAAATGAGATGATTTGAATGCATCTATATGAACTAATTGATAATATTGATTGATTAAACAAGAAAAACCTAAGAATTAAGAATTGTTTGAAAACACATTGTGTTATGCAAGAATGAACTAGAAACTAAAACAAATGATAAAAAAAATTGATGAGACTAAACAAAGTGCACCTAGAGGAAGATTGATATTACTGGAAGGTTTTGGAATGTCTTAGAAAACACTATTTGTGTCTACTAGGACTGATTCACCACATATGGTGAATCAGTCTTGGTTCTAGTGAAAACTTTCAGAAACAAGTTTCTAAATGTTGAGAGTTGAATTATGAGAAAATTAGTTTTTAGGCCAATAGGTGGGACTAATTTTCCATGCATGGAAAATCATTCTTCTTGCAAGAATCTTTAAAGTTAGGACTTGTTTTTGAAGGTCTAGAGCTACACTTTTGTCTTCTACAAGTGTCTGCTTCAGAAACTGTCAGATTTGGGTCTGAAAATAACTTTTTGTTGATTCTTTGACTTGAATGATGAAGAGATGACTTGAATGAATTTAAAACTTGATCTCCAATGATTCTTAAGCCTCAAAGAGTCCTAAATCTACATACAAACAAGACAAGAAAGATAAATTGTTGATTGTTAAGGCATTGGGGTTTGCCTTGGTCAAACCCCTTTTAGTTACTTAAACCAAAATGATGAAAGGAATTAATGAAACATGCAACAATGGAGATGTTTACCTTTTCATGATGATTTATCTTGAAATTTTGCAACAATACATGAAGATTTAGCCCTTGAATGCTTTAGAAAGCTAACTTGATAATTTCTAATGAAGAAACCCTAGCTTGCTTGTCTTAGATGAGAAGATAAATGATGAATTAATGATGAGAGATGTAAAATGAATTGTTAGATGTAAAATGAGGATAAAAACACTTATTTATAGACAATTGTTCCTTAGTACTCGATAATACCTCATCACAGACTGGCATGTAGTGAAAATAAACTTTAAATTTCACTTGTTCCCACTCAAAGGTCAAAATGGGGCTAGATGGGACTCATTCACCACACATGGAAAATGGGTCCCACCTAGATGGGACTGATTCACCATACATGACAAATGGGTCTCACATGGGCCATTTTGATAGATAAGAGGTCAAGGGATAAGGAAATAAGGTTTAAATTTCAACTTTGTCGGGTATTTGATCAATTTAAGCCTTGGGATGCGGGTATGTGTAGGATCATGATTGGCCAAAAAGTGGCGATATGATGGGTATGTGTAGGGTATGTGTCTGATGACTTTTTTAACCCAAAATTGATGAAATGAAAAGGTTTTTAGGGATAAATTCTCAAATTTCCACCAATATAAATTATACTGCTGATTTAATAAATAACTATTATTCATTTTTCTATTTGAATTGGTAAAGTCACGATTGATAGGTTGATTGAAAAAATCTATAACTTTTAGCGGTGTATCACATAGAAACATACCATCACATTCTATGCTTACACACATGCCTATAGGATTAAAAAAACAAAATTGAATTTCATGAAGTTTTGACCAAGTTAAGGTGAGATTAGGACATACAAGTTTTTATATTTTTTTTAAGTTGTAATAAAAATTCATGGTAATTATTTACTTAGGTGAAATTACAAAAGAATATGCATCACATTTGGACATGAGTCCTCTACTTATATATAAAAATCTTATAAAAAAATATTATCATTTATTGTGGTTAGAAGGTGAATGGAATGAGACACCTACTTATTTTTCCCTAAAAATTTAAGTACTACTACCACATTGAAATTTCAAATTTTCACCAAATAGATTTAAAAAAAAAACCTAGTAGTTTGGAAACTATATTTAATTTGATACAAATTCTATTCTTACATATTTTTGAAATAATATAAATAACTTATTCAAATTTTTACGTCAAGTTGCCTAACTCTAATTTTTCTAAATTTTTTGCCACTTAAGGGCTTGTTTTTTCCATGATGATCCTTCACATACCCATGCACAATATGGGGAAAAAAAGGTCTATTATTGATGATGTTCAAATTTCAAATAGGGCTTGGGACACATAAATCAATGTGAAAGTGTAATTAAATACACTTTACAATACTAAAATGAGGTCCACACAACCTAGGAAGGTGCAAGAACCAATGTGAACATGCAAGACACATTACACAACTAGCTTAACATCAATTTTAAGTTATAAGCTTTCTAGATTTATGTGAAGATGTATTTAAATATGTTTTATAATTTTGAATTAGGAAGAAATGGGTTCATTAGATCTAGAAAAGCGTGAAAGTCCTTTACAAGACTCTACAACACCTTTACAAGACGTCATTAAAAGCATTCTATTCAATTTGCAAGGGTCCAAGGCCTAGTGTGGATGCCTAAAATGCTTCACAACACTAGATTAAGGCCTCATTAAGCAAATTTAATCCCATGTCAAGCAAAGGGTTCTTTTTTCTATGGCACACTTCTCATTGAAAAATGCTATAGGTCTGCCTATTGACTCAATACTGCTCCAATTGCACACCAACTTGTATCACATTCAATTGTGAATACCTTGTTAAAATATGGTAATTCTAGGATAGGTTGTTGTGCAACCCTTTTCTTGAGATATTGAAAGATTTTTTCTACCTCATCAAACAATACAAACCTTTTTGTTTTATCCCCTTTGATTGTATCAATGATGGGAGAGCAAATATGACTGAAATTCTTCACAAATTTTCTGTAAGAGCTAGTTAGGCCATGGAAACTTCTTACCTCATTGATTAAAGTTGGAGTAGACCAATTGAGGATTGCTTCTACCTTGCTAGGGTCCATTTTCAAAGTTCCTTTTGAAATCACAAAACCAAGATAGACCAACTCCTCCTTCATGAATTTACACTTTTTGAAATTGATCATCAACTTTTCTTCATTCAGCCTCTTCAACACCATATCTAGATACTGCAAGTGTTCCTCTTTAGTCTTACTAAACACAAGAATATAAGCTAAGTAGACAACCACAAACTTACCTATGAACGGTTTCAAAACTTCATTCATTAATCTCATAAAAGTGCTTGGTGTATTTGAAAGCCCAAATGGCATTACCACCATTCATACAACCCCTCATTAGTTTTGAAGGTAGTTTTCCACTCATCCCCCTCTTTGATTCTAATTTGGTGGTAGCCACTTTTGAGGTCAATTTTTGAGAAATAGAAAGCCCCTGCTAAACATTCCATCAAATCCCTCATTCTTGATATGGGAAATCTATACCTTATGGTGATTTTATTAATTTCCCTTCAATTGGTGCACATTCTCCAATCTCCACCTTTCTTTGGTGCCAATACAGTAGGAACAACACATGGGTGTAAGATTTCTCTTATGAGGCCTTTGTCAAGAAATTCTTGAATTTGTTTCCTAATCTCTTCATTTTGTTGAGGAGTCATTTTGTATGCGACTTTATTGGGTAAGTTTTTCCTTGGTATGAGATCTATATGGTGGCTCACATCGCTTATTGGTGGCAAAGAACTAGGGAGCTCATCTACAACAATGTCTTGGTAGTTGTTCAACAAGTCTTGTACTTATTTAGGCATATTTTCAACCTTGGTTGTTGTCATAATACATTTAGGTTTGAATATAATTGCATACCCTTGTCCACCTTCTTCTTTCATGGCTTTCAAGAATTCTTTTTCCCCAACCAACATAACACTTGACCCAACTTGTGTATCTAGGTTCTCATCTTGCAAAGGAGTAAGTGTAAATGAAACCCCATCTTTTTCAATCACATAGGTATTTTTCTTTCCATCATGTTTAGATTTTCTGTCATATTGCTAGGGTCTTCCTAATAGTAGATGTCAAACATCCATTGGGATGATTTCACACAATATCTTGTCTTTATACCCTCCAATATTGGATTCAACCCATGTTTGTTCATTAGCTAGGACTTGTTGACCCTTATTCAACCAGGAAACCTTGTCAGGAGTGGGGTGTGGGATTCTTTTCATCTTTAACTTTTCAACCATCTCTAAATAAACCAAATTATCTGTGGAACCAAAATCAACAACCTGACACATCTTACCTTGAGATTTGCAGGTGGTTCTAAACAAAGATTTTCTTTGTGGAGGCTCCTTCACCATAGGGACCTTGAGTAATGTTCTTCTCATCATCATATTTTCTCCAAAATGTAGAGTAGCATGTTGAGAAGGAGAGTTGACATTCTCACTATCTTCCTCTTGCACCAATTGTGTCCTCCTTTCACCACCATGTGATGCAGAAGGTTAATTATCTAGGAACTTCCATGCTTGATGGAAAAACCGATTGCATTGATGACATATTCCAAAGAATGTACTTGATCCCCTACCTTGTCCTACAAATCTTCCTCTACTATTTGATCTCCTACCTCTGAAACCAGCTCTTGATTTTGAGCCTTGATCTTGGTTACCACTTGTCTCACCTTGTGAATTTTGAGATTTTCCTCTTCCTCCAAATGATCCTCTACCCATAAATCTCTTTACTCTACCTCTTCCTTGCTTCTCTTATCTTCCTTTTATCTTTTCCTCTACCTTAATAGCTAATTGAAAACATTCTTCCACTGTTCTAGGGGTGGTAAGACTCATTTCATCTTGTATTTGGAACCTCAATCCATTTAGGTTCCTTGCTACCTTTTAAACCTCATCCTTAACATGACCTACTCTAAGAGTCAACTTATGAAACTCCTCTGTGTAGGCCATGACATCCATCTCCTTTTGTTTGAAAATTTGAAGCTTTCTAAAGTTTTGAATTGCATAGTCACCAAGAAGAAATTGACCCTTGACTTGAGACACCATCCTATCACATGAATTGATTTTTTCTTTCCCTTTCTTAACTTTCTATTCCTACACATAATTCCACCAAGTTAGGGTAGGGCCTTTCAACTTTGTTTTAGCAAATTTCACTTTTTGTTCATCTGTACCTCCTTGTATTCAACATAATTATCTAGTGCATCAACCCAATCTAGCACTTCTTTACTATCCATCTTCCCATCATACATGGGAAATTCCATCTTCACCTCAGGAGTATATCCCTTCATAGCCTTAAAAAATTTAGCCATTCTTAACTCATTCAGGTCCAATTCATCAACACCATGGACTCCTCCTTGAGGGTTTTTCTTCTCACCCTCTTCATCTTCATCTTCATCACTTTGCTCTCTGGTGACCACACCTCTCTTTTGATTTGACTCTAGTGCTGCAAGTCTGGCTAGGATAGCTTCTTGAGACTCCTTCATCTATCTCAACTTCTTGGCTGTTTCTCTTTCAATTCTCTAACTTCTCTAGCCGTTGGGTTCTTTTTAAGAGGCATCTATCCTTCTTCAAACTTCAACCTTTTTTATTCAAATGATCAAACCTACGCTTTGATACCAATTTGATGAAAATTAGGGTGGAGGTCTCTATTCAATCACAAATTGAACTAACTTTCCAACTTGGAAACCCTAAGTTGGTTTTTATCTCACAAAATTTTCAAATTGCCTTGTAACACTCCAAATAGTGTTTTTTCACCATATATTTCAAATAATATTTAAAACCCTCAATTGAATTACCATTTATGATACCCTTTATGATTTTTTTCAACATATCAAACTTGTAGATAGGTTTGTTTTGTAACAAGACCCTCTAAAATTGACTACTACACTGGGACTAGGTCAAATTAGCCCTATTTTCCAAAGCAAAAATATGAAATCTCTCCTCCAATATACCAAAATTCATTCCATGACTTCAAATAGGTCACATTGGGTCTAAAACCACAATCTTTATCAACTAGAACATTCACAAAATCACCTATCTTCAAAACCCTACTTCTACCTACACTCCTAAGCCTACTACATAGAGATACTAGGATAGGGATTGATCAAGTACTGACCTACCTCCATCCCTTGCATCTAATAACTCTAAAAACATGAAAAGAAACCTAACTAATTCCATTCCACCAATTTTCAGAATTTTTCACTGGTGGAATGGTTCAATATTCCATTTTTTCTCTCAAACCCTCTTAACTTAGGGTTTTCTGACCACTTTCAGTAAAATGTCTCTAAAATCCTTCAAACTCAATGAAACTAGATGAAATAAAAGATAAATTATGGTTAGCACACTCCTACATCAATTCCAACTTACATTAGATCACTTGTAGACTGTATGGAGCCGTACAAAGTTCTGTAGCAACAAAAAAACACAAGAAATTGCAATAAATAGAGTAAATATTATTGATTTGTCTCCAAAAGTGTCTCCAAAAGTTTGCCTCAAACTCCTCAAGGAATATTTAAAAATTCCCAACCAAAACCCAATGGTATCAAACTACCTTTTGAATAAATGACCATTCAACTTCCACTACAAGCCAAAAATGCAAAATTGCGTTACAACTTTTGCAACATTTGTAACAAAATGACAACTTTATCTAAAATTGACCCCATGAGACTAAAAGCATTAGCTATGGTCTAAATATACCTTATTACATAAAAAATGACTCAACAAACCAAAAACCTAACATCTAGTACCCTATGAATAATGAAAGCTAGGTGCCCTTGCACTACCAGCCTTGTCGGCGATCTTCGAAAAGTTGCTAAGCTTTGCTCCATAAGAACTGGGTGAAGGAGACCTCAAATAGTTTCCTTCCTTGGCTCTTGTTGCAGGAGGATTAGATGGATCTCCCTTTGACATTCCACCTTTTCAGGCTCATCTTCCTTCCTCGTATAATGATCTAGATTGGGAGGTTGACGACCTTTTGATCGATGAGTGTGAGGGGGTGCCTCTTCTTTATCTTTAGATTAGGCGTGTGTATGTGTTGTGATGTGTTCCAACATGATTGCATTATATGTTCCTAGATGACCCTTGTCACCCTTCTTGGTGCTGGGTTACAAGAGTTATTATGTGTCATAAAACTTCCTCTATTTCTGACATCATTTTTCCTCTATTATGTGTATTAATTTTTGGAAAATTGGGCACAATGCAAAGTGTTGGGGGGTATTTAGGCTTCCCTTCCATGTTGACCCATTTTTAAATTTTTACTTTTTCTTCTCGTGCATTCTTCACATGGTCTAATAAATTAAGGGCTTGATGACAGTTCATCTATATACTATTATTATACTTATATCTATTTATGAGCAGCTCTAACCCCAAAATATCAGATCACCCCTGTGCCCTTTGTTTGTGATTTCTTTGTTTCTTTTTTTGTTCTTATCTTTCTCTCTTCTTTGCTTGATTGGTAATTTTTAGAAAACACATTCGTTGCCAACAAATCTTTTCTAGAAAGTCTTTGCAAGATTTTTCCAAAATTGCATTCTCAACTTGGACTCCTAGTAGAATGTGTTTCCTTCATCATGGGTTTGCAAATAAAGAACTTAAAGAACACTCCTTCGAGGTGAGAGCAAATTTTCCTGTGGGAGAAGCCTTGATCTTCCCCTTGTGAGGGGGAATTTTTTTCCTTTCGAAAGGATTCCTTGATGCTAAATTGATTTGAGAAAAAAATCTCTCTTGTACTTTCAAACAATGCATCCCTTGAGTGGACCCCTTTTCTTTTGAAGGGTTCTTGAGGGACCTCTTTGAAAGCCCTTCCTTCAATTGTTTGAATTTTTGTGTGACTGTCTACCTATTTTCTTGCATGGTCACTTTTTGTTTTGTAGCATGTTTTATCTGCAATTTAACATGTTACTTTATAGGTGCACCTATGAAGTTGCTTTCCAATCCAACTCTACAGAGTCCTATTTTCCTTGGGATTCTTTCATGAAAGATTACTTGGGGGAATGCCTTCTTTGTAGGTTTGAGGTCCTATGAAGTACTAGCATCCTGTAGGATTTGTCCATTGTTGGTCTATGGGCCTTTTGTGTACTTTTTTCAACTTTATAGTTCTATGAAGCTATGAAGTCCTTTGCCTACCCTGTGCTTTCGAGTTTTCCAAATCATGGTCTGCTTCCTCGATTACTTAGGTATACATTTCTATCTCTTCAATCCACTTTAACGAACACTCATTGATACTCATCCTTGTTAAAGTGGGGGAAAAATGTATAGGAGTCAATTTTCACCCCTTGTGAAAATTCCCCTTTTGCATACCCTCACCTTAGAAAATCAAACTTGATGGTAAAAATCCACATCACCCATTTAAAATGCATCCGCTTGGTGTGTGTTGTAAGTGTCGATGGGGGAATTTTTGTTAGGGATGCGAGTGCAATGCATAGACATCCAAGTGGCACACTACCGTCCTTAACAAATTCTTGTCTTTGGAGTCCACAAGGACATTACACTCCTCATTGGGGATGAAATATAACACCTCTATGCAACCAACAAACCCAAAAATGACTCCTTTTAGTCTTCAAATGCATCTAATTCACTAGATCATTTCATCTCTCTTGGAAATTCACTTAATCCCTCTAAGAAATTTCACTTTAGCATCTCTTGAGCACACTCTTGAAGCATTATACTAGCATTCTCATAGCTTGAGCATTGGAAGCTTGTTACTCCATCAAGACCATTCTTTTACATTGGGTTCTATAATAGAAGTTGTGAGCTTAGAGTCTTGTGAGACCTCCCTTTGTCATTTATGCAGTTGTGGTGAATTTTCCAAGTTTGTTGCTTGCATTCTCCCTTTATTGGCCTTGAGAGCCTTTGGATGGAGGTGGTAACACTTCATTTCCCTTTTTTGGTTTCATTTCAGTGATTTCATTTCCTTTTTCTTTATCACATATTCTATTTCACAGCTTTTTTGTCTGTCTGTGGAGGTGGAAACACCAAAACGGGGGTGACTAAGGAAAACCCCTATACAGCCCCAACATTTTCCCCTCTTGCTTGTGTGTAGGTGAACATGTGCATGGAGCTCACTGGCGAATTGGAGCTTTAGTGATTCAATATTTGTCACCCTTGTTTTTATCTACATGCTTTATCATTTATGTACTTACTTTTCACATTTCATCATTAGGTGATCCCACAATACTGGTTTACAATTTTTGGCCAAACTGGACGTTGAACTATCTATTTCTAACTAAAATATTCACTTTCAGGAACCTATAGCGGCTAAACCATGAGGAATTTGAAGATGATGCAAACTAGTGATTTGTGACATTTTGTTGTAGATTCTAAATATATATTTTTTTAAAATTTTTGGAATCATATTGAACTTCTTTTCCATCTTCTTCAAAAACTAGTTTTTTTTAGTAAACAACATTTTTAAGGAATGATGCTCACCGTATAGCACATAAATTTTTACCATGAAGGATAAAATTATAATTTTTATGAATTTATATTTGTAACTACGATATCTAGTGCTTCCAATTGGTTTCATAGTGTTTTGTTGAATATTTTTTCCTTAATCAAGTTTCAAAGTCAAACCAATTACAATCCATAGGCAGACTATATAACACAACTTTTTTTGTAAGTATGTATCAAAATTCATTTTTCTTTTTGTTGGAGCAAGGACTTCAATATCTAGTGCACTCATATTTTTCAATTTTTTTTGATAATCTTCTATTTTTCCACATGTGCAAAATAGAGAGCTTGATTTTCAGTGAAAAACCTACATTCACAAGAAATAAAAAATAAATATAATAATAAAATTAAATTTATCTAAAATTATACTTTTTGGGAAGCTTATAATAAGGACTGCATTACAAAATTTTTTTAAATGAATTCATTTGATCCCCCAAAAGGTAAATCAAAAGTGATTTTTTATCAACATTTTGATAGGTTGTAAATGAGACTCTGTTATAGGTATGGTTTAAAACTAGCGGGGTTTTATCCAAGGGGGTTTGATCTAAGGTAGTTTGATGAAACCCTCTTCAATTGGAATGATTTAAATGGAATGTTTAAAGGCTTAAATCATTATTTTTTCTAAAAATATGCGATTTTAGCAAAAATTGGAATCTCCCAGAAATTGTATACTAGCTTTGTGGGATCACCCATTCTGTCTATTTCATTAAATCCAATTAGCTAGATCAGTAGTAGGTCATTTGGCTATCTTTTTTTCACTTTACATTTTTTGTCCATATGGATGTTGGCATGCCCAAGAGACGCCAGCGCACCACGTTGTCATCCTAGATCCGTGCTTCCATCCTCAGATAGAGAGTTGTTTGAGGTATAGTTCAAACTCCAAAAACTGGCTCATATAGCCCCAAATATACTTTCGAATTAGTAGAGTGACATAAGCACTTGAGAGTGCTCTTTATTCTCTATCTTTGACTTGAAACACCTAAAGTTTAGAGTGAGGTAAGCTAGGGAAGCCCTCCGTTCTTGGCTCTTTGTGACCTGGGGCCTTGGTGTGGTTGGTCCCCCACTCTTACAATTATTACAAGGAAAATATACATAAAAAAATTATTTATTTTTCATGCACTAGATATTGAATTTATCTATTTGGAAAAAATCATGAGAAAATAAAATTGTTCTCTATTTTTTTATGTCAACTCAATGTTACTTTTACCTGAAATTTTAAGCAATTCAAAATTTTCTCTTAAATTAATTAAAAAATATATATTTTTTGAAAATTTGAAAAATTATAGGAATAAACTTCATCAAGAGTTCTACATTTCATTAATTTACATCATTTTAAAATTCAAAATATAAAGACCACTTTTATGTAGTTGAAGTTGATAATTTTTATTTATGTTGGTTGATTCCTTTATAACATGTGGCATAGGTTTGTACTTTTATCCACTTGGTTGGATAGGTGATAAATAGATGTTGGTTTCTTTCTTGAATACACTAAATTTAAAAAAAGGTATATGATAGTTACATAAGCTTATTGGAAGAATATTTGGCTTTGGGATTCTATTAGAGGAATATTTTATATGATTTCAATGTGACATTAGCAAGGTAGAGTACACTACTTTTCACATATAGTTGAAGAATATTGGCGTGTAGTTTTGGATGTTGCAATGAATTTGGTGGAGCTTGTAAGCACAAGAAAGCATGAATGATATAGGATTGTTATGGGGGTATTTTTTTTATTTTAATGAGATAGTCTATGGTTGACTCTATGTAGGTGTGTACCTTAGTTTATTTTATGATGGTCTAAATAGGCTCAAATTTTTATTTTCTTATGCCTTGGTAAGTCTAAAAAAATAGGTATTAGTTTTCTTCCAAATTTCTTTTGATTGAATTAGGAATAAATAGATATCTATGTTCAAAATGGATATCTATTTTGGTTTCAAATTTATTTCCTCCCCAAAAGTACAAGGTGATAAGACTTGGGAATCCTAAGGCTATGTTTTCCATGTAAATGATGAGTTGGGATGTTTACATAGATTCCCTTAACTCCATCCATGATGTTGATAAACTTTTATCTAAATTTGATGAAATAGGTAACTTTAACATATGGGCCTACTTATAATTTTAATAGGTAACTATTAATATTCTACATTCGTCATATCCAATTCTTAATAGACATACTAATTGAAAAAAGTCTCATAAATTTAAAGTGTTTATCTTTTTTCAAATATGAATGATGTATCACACTCCTAACTTCATTTATTATATGTTTAAAATAATTGAATTTCATATTTTTCACCAAGATAGGTTGGTTTAAAATAAATACTTTCAAAATTCATAGTAAATTTCTTACAACTAATTATTTACCTACAAAAATATTTCATAAAAGTATGCATGAAAAATGCTCATGTGTCCTTTTACTTATTTAAATTTTGAATTTTTTTTTGATCATACTTAAGTTGGCTAAAATGACACATATTTCTTATTTTGCTAAAAAAAGTGCCTAATTAAAACATCCAATTTAGACCAAATTAATTATATTTAAAAAATAAGAATCCCAATAAACTACATTCAATTTCATAAGACTTTTATTACTACATATATTTTAAATCTTTATTTAATCCATTCAATATATTATCATCCATCATGATTTCACACTTACTCATAGAAATATTTTATATTTTGTAATATTATGGTGCAAGTCTATGATGGAATTCATTCATTTTATATTATATTTCCAAAGAAAGGTTGAATAGGAGACATTATAAATGTATTTAATGGAAAATCAAAACTAAGAAAAATACAAATTATTCAACAATTTGTCAAAACTAAGCAATCCTATATATAATAAAAAATTATTGAATTGAAAATTGAATAGACCAAAAGTAAAAATTCTAGATATCACACACAATCAAATTCTTATTTTCTTTTTAATTGTACTTATATTTAGCCGATAGGCTTTACTTCTGGGATTTCCCAGTCCATTTTCACGCCAAACCTATCTCACGCCTGGAAACCGTTTTACCAGTGCATGAAACAGGTTGCTGAGAGGGGTTTTGCGGTCACGTTTCATTCTTCCAACACAATCATTCACTCACATCTCACAGCTGTAAAATCGAATCAAAAAATTAAAAATCTTTTGGAAAGGATGAAATATCTTATTTTAGGCACGCGTTTACACGTCTACCTCCTGATGGCAATCTCTTCACTCACTTTCTTCCATGGCTCGTTGTCATCCACTGATTCTAACACTACAAACGGTTATTCGCCTATTGAGAAGACACAGAGCCAGCCTGAGACTTCTGGTGGGGGATTCTCCATTATGGGATTTCTATTGAGGGTACTTGCAGTCAGTGCAATGCTTTCTACAACAATAGTCATGTCAAAAGCCAAATAGACAAAATTTGTGCCTGCAGTCATCAATTCTATTCCAGTTATTGTCAATTCACTTCCACTCATGGTTCATGTGCCCGCCAAATACCACTATTCCCCTACTTTCAATGTATGTGTATATGTGGACCAGGTTCAAACTTATACTTTTGTAGCAAAGAATTCAAGTTTCATTGATTTGATTTTGTTTTGGTGCTTTTGTAGTTATTTTGTTGTGGTGAATGCAGTGGCATGTGGATACACCGCGCTGTCAATACTCGCGTCTTTCTCCAAGTGCAAAAAATCCTCTGCTCTGAGCACATTTCTTCTCGCTATTACAGTATTCTAGAATGTAGATAAAATATAATTATGCTTCAAAATGAGGTACCCGACTCATTTTGCCAAACCCTGCAATCTATTACTTGCCATAAGAGTCAATTTATTTGCAGTAGATTTTTCTGTTTGCAATATATTTGATCTTATCTTAATCTTAATAGCACTATATTGTATACTAAGGGATTAAATTGATGGCACCCCAACCTGTAGGGAGATTGGTTCTGGTTTGTCTCATTTAATCGATTCTCGAGGCACTCTAGAGCTCACAAATGTGACACACCGATTGTTGGGCCATGCTGTTTATTCATTCCCTCTACAGTTCAATATGTGGCTAAACCCAACAAATTTGCAATTGGGGTGTCTGTTGCTGTTGTGGTAGTCATGACAGTTGTAGTTTTTGCAGGGGTTCTTATTGTTAGGAGATTGAGGGATGTTGAGGTTATTGAAGATTGGGAGCTTGAATATGGGCCTCATAGGTTTTCATATAAGGAGCTAAGGGTCACCACCAAGGGCTTAAGGGATAAGGAGCTGCTTGGAGCGAGCGGTTTTGGAGAGTTTACAATGGGGTCTTACCTAGCAATGGTTTAGAGGTTGCTGTGAAGAGGGTTTAACATGAGTCTAAACAGGGGCTGAGAGAATTTACTGCTAAGATTTCAAGCATTGGGAGGTTCCGACATCAAAATCTGGTTCAGTTGCAGGGCTGGTGTAGATATAAGGGGGGATTACTGTTTTTGACTATATCCCAAATAGTAGACTTGATAGATTTTTATTTGAGGATAACAAAAATGTTCTAAGTTGGGAACAAAGATACATGATTTTGAAAGGTGTTGCCTCTGGTATGCTTTATCTCCATGAAGAGTGGTAACAGTGAGTAGTGCATAGGGATGTGAAGGCAAGCAACGTGTTACTTGATGCAGATATGAATGGTAGGTTAGGAGACTTTGGACTTGCGAGGCTGTATGAACATGGAACTAATCCACATACCACTCATGTGGTTGGAACACTGGGTTATCTTACACCAGACACAACGAGAGTCACAAAATATTGCAATGGTCTGATGAATATACAGTAGACCTTACTTGGCCCTTGTGTGCCTTTGTGTGCCCTTCCATGCCCTTGCATTCAAATATACCCATGTGCACCTAAAACATTTTGTTTTTCACTTTTGCAGACTTCCCAGTGTTCCTCCAATGCCTTCGTGACTATAAATCATGATAATAATAGCTAGACACTGTAATTTGCGATTGTTTTAAGAGGTGCCTTGGGACTGTAAATCATGAATGTTTAATGTAAATAGCCTTGCATTGATTGAAACCCTACCAATTTTACATAAATTTATGTTTTTCAATGAATTTAAGTATTTTTTTAAGTTGCTGAGTTTTTTGGCAAGTTTTTAAATTTGGGCTCTGCCAAGTCTGAGTTCAGTCCACGTTTTGTGAGCTTATAATTTGAATATAAAAGGTGCTGGAATTAGTGTTCTTAAGTTGCTGGAAATGAAAGAATATTGTAGTAGCATAAATAAAATGAGACCATGTAACACAATAAGAACAAATGTCACAACAAGTATGACACAAAGATATTAACCGTCACATTTTTTTGGTTGTTTTTCTCATTGGCATCATTGACACTATGACACAATTGTGCAAAATGTATGGCATTCAAAGCTAATCTGATGGAGGTTCCCTTTTTTCTGGAGGAGGTTTTATTCCTTCTTGAAAGCCACTCAAGCTAACGAAGGCGGGTTGTCATCTCCTAGGTAAGTGGATTTTACTACTGGTTGTTTTCTTAAGTTTATGCATTTCAAGAAGTTTTATAGTGATTTTGCTTTTCCAAATTTCTTCTATGCCTTGGTTTCGCAGGTTGTAGTATCAGAGGATCTAGATATATGTGTAAAATCTGGAGAAACAGAGGTTCCTTTTCATCATTTATGCTCCTTTATATCTACCATTAAGCAACCAACCAGTCTATGCAATCACAACTACAAAATCATGAAAAAATATAATATGAAAGCAACAATAATAGGTCAGCCTGGAAGTTCCTCTATCCTGGAAAACTTGGTAATATGTAAATACTCATCTCGACCCTCATTTTTTCATCCCTTAGCCCATACATTAGATTTCCCTTCATCTTTTTAGACATAATTCTTGTATCCTGGCCAATAAACAGCTGTATAAAATGCCATAATTAATCCATCAAGATGGTTTACAGTAGGCCCTCAACATTCCTTCAAAATGTAACACAATTCTCAGTACACTAAATGGGCAGGGCATATGGCACAACATGCATTAGTCTTCCATCATGCACAAAAAATCAAGCCTTGGAAGTATGTTCAGAGAGTAAGTTTTAGTACTGGTGGCATAGATGATTGATAATAGTTTATTTTCAACACAACATGTTTGTTGCTTACTCAAAAAACTTACCGATGCCTATTTTGTTCCAAGACCTCACAAAAGTTCTTGCAAGATGCATGCGTATGAAGAAACATCAGAAGTCTTAATGCATCAACGAGCTCAAATTGCTTTTCAAATATCTACATTTCAAAAAGAGAAACACCTTGTTTAGCAATTTAAGCAACTTTAAATCCTAGTTTGTTTGTTAGCCTCCCTTAAAGCTGAGAATTGGAAGATATTGCAATTGCATTACACTAATCATAAATATCATATGATTTGATATTGTTTCTATCAAAATCTTTTCAAATGAAAAAAGTGTTTTTGCTTTGTATGGTGTCGAGTAATTCATCCTTGTAACTATTTCTCTATAACAAGAACATTCTATTTGACATTTTTTCTGAATTGCAGGCCAATATACTTATTTTCCTAGAACTGAATGTAGGAAATATCGCCTACAAAGTTGTCCAACAGGTGATTCATTTCTTATTATCTTTTAAAACATTCTTTGTTTGATAACAATTTATACTCTATATTGTCTTGTTAAAATATCCACGAGAAGAACTCTACTGCACATTATTATTTGATTTATGTGATCACTATTTGATTATTATTTATCCCTTTTATTTCTTATAAACTCCTTGCAAGATTGCTCCTTGTTCGAATCCCAAGAATGTACAATTTAGATAAATTAGACCCACTCACCTAAAGACAATTTTACTAAGACATAGCTGGTTGCAAAATCTGCCCAGTTTTGTCTGGCATTCAAAACTTAAATTCATTTGTTGATAACTGAAGTGTGTTTGACAATGTCTCATTTACACTTTTTAATTCTTAAAGAAATTAGAATTGTAGTGGTAGTTGAGGCCATAGATATTTAAAAGGAATGTACTTCGATTCTTGGGCAGCACTCATCTACCTCCCTAGCTGTCATTCACTTTCATAGTTTAGCTTAAAATTTTGGACTGGACCTTTTCATCTTCCTAGTTGTCATTCACTTATAGTTTAGCATAAAATTTTGGATTGGACCTTTTCATCTTGTAACTTGTGCTACTGAATAGTATTATTTAAGGATATCACTAAACTTTTTATTTCTTTGACATTACACAGAGCATTGGAGCAATAAGCATGGGTCCATTGCTTCAAGGTTTACGCAAACCAATCAATGATCTAAGTAGGGGATACACTTTAGATGATATTATATCCATAATAGTCATGACAACTTTGCAAGCTGTTTATCAAAAAAAGAAGCAAATTACACTTAATTTCATTGAAAATATATGCAAAATACCTTTAAAAGATCCTTATTGTCTTTGAATATTAATAGGAAAAATTGAAGACGATTGTAGTCCAACCCACATACACTGTGAAGGAGGTGTCTATTAAGTTTTAAAAGGAAAATATTAAAAGGAATCATAATTCTCATGGTATTCACTCTTTCAAATTGATTTTCCAAGCCTCTTCCCCTTTCAAATCACAAGAAGTAAAGTTTTGATATTGTTTAAAATGTACTTACAAAACTGGAGGTAGATTTTAGCCAACAAAGAAGATAAGAGAGATTTGAAGGCATTTGAACATGGGAAAAATGATTTTCACATTTTTCCACTCCCTACTTCACACAAAAGGATCTGAAATTATGATGGAGTTACAAAATCTGTCATTCTTCCTAAACTGATCTGTCATATGAAATTAGGCCTCAATGGTACATTAGACTAGCAAGGCGCCGAACTGTTCAACAAAGTCTCAAGGTTGACTATCTTGGAAACGTTAAGTTCTAATCAAGATTAATTTTTGTTTTGGTTTTTATTTACTTCTCTTATTCTTCACTTTTCTAGTTGCATGAGAAATGTGACCTTTTCAGCAGCCACTTCCTACCATTGTGGTTAGTTTCCTGATCATTTCAACCTGCAGAAATACAAAAAGGAAAAAACGCATAATAGAAGAGTGCTGTGGCTTGTGCTTCTTTAATCTAAACATATACGTGATGACCAGGAAACAATAAATTTCCTCTTATTTCTTATCGACGTCTCCCTTGCACCTCCTATAGGTGCAAGTGCTAGTATATTAATTCCCAACTATTATTTGTCATTTGTATTTGATTTATTCCTTTAATATGCTTGTATCTCCTTAAAAATCATTTTATATTAATCATTGTTGCAAAGCATGAATACTTGGTGTAGGTCTTCCAACATTAATCATAATTTTAAATTGTTTTTCAAAATTTTATATGGAGAATCAAGCTCTAAATTTGATAGTAATTTTTTTTGACAATTAGTTATTATTTAAAATTGTCTTTCAAATAATAAGATTTATCTTATTTTGAGAAAAAAAATATTATAGATTATATATAAAAATAGTCATATAGAAATTTTGATGGTCTATCTAAAATTGTCATTTTAAATAATAGAGCCTTCTTAAAATTATAATTATGTGAGAAGTGTTTATAGTAGAAGAATGAAATTTGAAAGTTTGTGTATGTATAAGATAAAATAATAATACAATAATAATATATTGCTAATATAATAATAATAAAATAAAAAACATAAAAAAAAAAGATAAGATAATAAATAGTTAATTTTAACACTAAAATAACTAAGTACACTAGGGGAGAGGGCCCAATAGTCGTGTGGGGTCTAATAGTCGCGCACCCAATCGCAAATATAATACCCAATAGTCGTTTATATAATGTCCAATAGTTGTGATTTGACTACCCATAATTAAACAAAATGTATGCTTTTGATCTAAAAAGTAACCAATCATGTGATACCACATTAGCACTCAACTACTCATGATGTAATGCACGAGAATTGGTCTCACTATTTTTTGGGGTCTTTTTGGACACCTTGACAAAAACGCATGTTGATGTGGCATCATATTTAATGATGTGGCCCTGAAACCTTAGTTATAAGCAAAGAACTTGCCAAGTAAGCTGTTGTAAAAAATTGGGAGTGATTTGAAATTTCGACGTAGGATAATTAGAAGCGCGAAGTTAGGGTGCACGACTTAATATAGCTATCAAATGATCACGTGGATTTTAAGAATACAAATAAATAAATTGAAAGATTTTAATTTTGGTGTTTATGGATTTTGATTGTGTTTGAAATTTTTTCATCAACATTTCGGACCACACTCTAAAATCCATTCATCTCCTTATGCACTGCATCACCCTGATGGTGAATCACGAAGTGTGATACAAAAATTTCAAACACAATCAAAATCCATAAACAACAAAATTGAAATGATTATGAATTTTGAAAATGATGATTTTCCCACAAAACCTTTTGTCAGTGTACGTTACAGGCTAGATTTTTTATTTTTTTGAACGCACTTAATGTGCGAATGACACGCTTCACTTTGTCTTTGTGAAATTACATCACTCTTCCTTGGCTTCCCACGCTAATTCAATCGCACGCGGTTTCGTACACAAAGCGGTTTTGACCTTTCTGCTTCCTAATTCTATAATCAATTTCTGTCTTCCCATTATCGATCTCAGCGTTTTATTCAAGCTTTGACGGCGACTTTGCTTACTCCCGTCGATTTCATTTGTTTCTCTGAATTCCGCGACCGATTTCTTTCTCTCTACTTCAGGAATATTAGCCTCTCTATTAGGCTTTTAACACTCGACAAGATATTCCATTTGTTGCTCTCTATTCAGAGATTGCTCACTGCATATTTTCGTTTTAAATTCAAGACAATGGGAAATTGTGTCATTTCAGTGATTGGATTCCTTCGTTCTTGTTTTCTTTCAGCGGGAAATTCTTCCACTTCCATAGCATGGGAGGATCAGAGGGAGCTGGAAAATTCTTCTACATCCACAGGTCTACAGCGACAGATGGATCTGGGGGAATCTTCCACTTCCACAGTTCGGGAGGATCACAGGGAGCCAGAAAACGCTTTTGATGGAATTGCGCCGCAAGGATTTTCATTATCCTCAAAAGTAATGAAGAAGGGGCCACACGATGTGTTCATTAATCATCGCGGTTGTGATACTAAGCACAAATTAGCCAGCACTATCTATCACACCTTAGATCTGCTTGGGTTTCATGCTTTTCTAGATGTCGAGCTGGAGCTGGGAGACTCCATACCGGATGAAATACAGGAGGCAATGCATACTGCTGTACTTCATATTGCTATTTTTTCAGAGAGGTATGCGGAATCTCCTTGGTGTCTGGCCGAACTATCCTTTATGCTCAAAACTGGCACTCCAATTCTTCCTGTGTTCTATCATGTTAAGCCCGATGATCTCCGATGGGTGGGAAAAGGGAAAGGGCTCTACGCTCCTGCTTTTTCCCAACACGAAACGAAGGGCAGGTATTCCTCAAGCATGCTGGAGGACTGGAAAAACGCACTGCATAATATCTCATATATCTCTGGCCACATGCTCAACAACGAAAATGGGTAAGTCTTCGATTATCCCGCCTCTCCCGTTCATCAAATCATTTGCATGGTATGCATTTCTCTAGCAGAGATGTTTGTTTCGCCGTATTTATTTTGGTTGTGAATGTTTAGCGATGAAGGGATGCTGTTAAAGAGTATAGTGAATTCTGTTTTGAGAGTGATTAAAAAAGAGCCGTTGGAGGTAGCCAAATATCCAGTTAGAATGGATGAAATCGTAGAAGACTTTGAAAGAAGTCGACAAGAATATATTGAGAGTGAGCAGCAAGTACAGATTGTGGGGATCGCTGGGTTTGGCGGCTCTGGTAAAACTACACTCGCAACAGAGCTTTATAATAGGAAAAGCCCTTCCTACAATCGCTTCAGTTTTGTGCATGATGTGCGAGATGCCGCATCCAAAAATGCTTTGCATACCAAGCAGAAGAAACTCCTGGAGGACCTCCGTATTCAAACTGTATCATTTGACAACGTTAGGGAGGGCAAGAGAATTCTAGAGAAAAGCTTGATATCTCTTCGCCTGCTCATAGTTTTGGATGATGTAGATCACGAGGACCAACTGGATGGTCTTCTACCCCCAAAGGAGAGCCTCGGATCGGGTAGTGTTGTAATTGTTACAACCCGTGAAGGGGATGTACTTAGAAAGTGGGGCATCACATCCATTTACAAAATGCAACCACTGCAACATTTTCATGCCAAGCAGCTGTTCTGCTGGCATGCTTTCTTACAGCCTTTCGAACTGAAAGGCTTTGAAGATTTAGTTGAAAATTGCTTAGATGCTTGTAATGGGCTGCCTTTGTCTTTGAAGGTCATTGGAGGACAGCTTTACGGTAAAAGGTCCAAGGATTATTGGGTTTCTCAGCTAGACAAGATCCGGAGAATATTGCCCAAGGAAATTATGCAGAGGCTGAAAGTGAGTTATGATGCCCTCGATGAAGATGAGAAAGAAATATTCTTGGATATTGCATGTTTCTTTATTGGTGAAAGAAGAAGTTCGGCAATTGCTGTGTGGGATGGATCAGGCTGGAGCGGTCTATGTAGTTGGGAGACGCTTCACAACAAGTGCCTTGTTGAGGTGGATGAGAAAGAGTGTATAAGGATGCATGATCATCTCAGGGATTTGGGAAGGGGAATTGCAAAGACACACTTACCATCGCGAATCTGGTTTGAGAGACAGAGTATGCCCATTCAGGTGAAATTAAATTGTTCCTGTCATTAATCATAGCACGGAAACCCTGTTTTTCTGTCTAAGTCTTTTTCTTTTCTGTTTTCCCTCTAATTCAATTGAAGTTATTTTGTTGCTTTTTCCACTTTAGCGAGGAATGCCGATTCGAGGGATAATGGCTGCCATAGGTCTAGAGTACGAGTTTCCTGGCTGCCTCGCGCTTTTCAACGAGTACATGGAGATGATGAGAATCTCGAATCTTAGGGTTGGATTACAGCTTCTTCTTCTTAAAGAAAATTATTTTACCCAAGAATATGGGGCGCTATCGAGAGGCCTTTTGTGGCTTCGATGGTCTAGCTTTAACCACGGATATATTCCATCGTGGCTCTTACTGGAGAACATTAGAGTTCTTGAGCTTCTAGACGCTCGGAAGTTGGAAGCATTGTGGGAGGACGCACATGTAAACGAAATTTGCTTTGTTGTTTTTCAGTGAGAATGAATGCTTCCGTTCTTTTTAATTGTTTTTAAGTTTTAACTCAAATAGAATTGAAAATTTGTTTGAACGCAGCCTCCTTTGCAATTGAGAGAGCTTCTAATTGAGGAAGTCCCCAAGCTCCAAAGTCTTCCTAGGTCAATAGGCCATCTCAAGCATTTGAAAAGACTATCCTTGGATTGTTGCCTCAGGGATTCGGGACCAGCGAACCTGCCAGAAGAGTTTTGTCAACTTCACTCGCTGGAGCATCTGGCCTTAACAAGATGGTACAAGCTATCAAGTCTACCTAACCGTTTTGGGGACTTGATAAAACTCCAGCATATAGATTTGGGCCTGTGTCAGAGTTTAGAGATGTTGCCTGTGTCTTTTAAGCAACTGATACACCTCGAATATCTCAATTTATGTCGTTGTGGCAAGCTCACCTTAGAGTCAGATATTCTGGAAAACATAACAAAGCTCAAGTTTTTTAATGTTTCAGGATGTGACAAGTTGAATGCATTGCCTAACAATATCACAAATCAGGCTTCTCTCGGAGAGCTCGATCTGAGTTACACCAGCTGCTTAAGGGAATTACCAGCTAGAATTGGTCAACTAAGCAAATTGAAAAAGCTCCAATTTACTTACTGTCCATGGTTGACAAGGTTACCAACTTCTGTGGGAAACTTGTCCAACTTAGCCAGTCTTCAACTTATAAGATGTGACAAGTTGGAATATCTACCAATAGAAATTGGACAGCTGTGTAGTCTTAAAATTTTGACAATAATAAGATGTCATGAATTGTATGAGATGTCGAATTTGGCAGGATTAGTTTCCTTAAATAATCTTGATGTCGAAGAGTGCCATAAAATAAAGAAAATAGAAGGTTTAGAACATTTGACATCACTAGAGGAGTTGGTTGTATGGACGTGCTGGATGGTACCTGGTATACACAGTTTG
>VDFB02000017.1:34349016-34557994 GCA_007258455.2 Sequoia sempervirens | reverse complement strand
TAATGCTACAACTCACCAAACCATTGTTGTAAAGTCTACAAACTTGTGTGAAATGGATGCAATGGATATGGATCTTGAATCAAAGAAAATATGTGAAATGGATGCAATGGATATGGATCTTGAATCAAAGAAAATATTGATGGATATGGACTTGAATTGCTTGCTTGAATCAAAACCCTACATCACAAATGTTAGCACAACAACAAACATGATGTAAGAATATCTTTGATATAATGCTTGAATCTTGATGATGGCTCCAAATGCTTAATAGAATGCTCTTGAATGCAGGAATGATTGAATGTTTGGATGCTTAGATTTCTTGTTATCTTTATAGGTATGAAAATGAGAGAAAGGAACCTTGCATTTATACTTATCTATGCTTAATATCCCAAAATTACACCACACCAAGCTGGCATATGAATTCATTAAATAAAGGAGGCTATACCCTGCTAGAATTTAAAATTAAATCCCAAAAATAACTCAAGGGGGACTAAGACACCCTAGGTGGCATCTTAGTCCCAAGTCATGAAACTTGGGGCACAAACACAAAAAAGTGGCCCAATTAAGATACCTCAAAATTAGGGTCTTGAGAACTTTGGGGACAAAGACGCCCAAGGTGGAATTTTAGTCCCGACCCAAAAATTAGGGACATTCAAATGAAATCATTAAATTATCATTTATTCATTGGAAAATTTCAGGATTAGCTAGAAAAATATATAATTAATAGGGCTTGTGGATGAAAAATAGGACCAATTAATATATAAATAGGGATAAATATAGCAAGGCAGGCCCAAATAATTGTGAAAATACAAGGGTATGCATTTTACTACACTACACATATATTTCATATTTATAGCAATGATCACTCTTACATTCCCTTACATGTCATAAGAATATGACATATGTAATGCATATAAGGACTAGTCAATATGATCTTAAACAACTCCAAAAATATCAAAACATGGCCAAACAAGCTAAGATAAAAGTGGGAAGTTGGTGTACCCTCATGTGAGCATACCCACTAAAATATAAAATCTATGAAACTCCAAAAAATGATTCTAGCTTACCCAAATAGAGATAAAAGAAAAATATATAAAATAATAATACAAAAGAAGATTAATATGTGAATATTAGGATTTTAAGGTTAAGACATTTTATCATAATCATTTTCTAATGCTAATTATATTAATTACTATTTGTCAAGGAGTGACATTACTAGATATTATGGTGTTGTAGAATGGATTTTGGTTAGTAATGACATGATTGTATATAGACCTATGTAATATTGATAGATAGATTAAGGATAATCTAGTCAATGCATTTTAGTGTGTTGACCAAGAATCCTAAATCTAGGGTTAGATGTGAATTCATCATATACTTGATTAGAATATTGTTTAAATAAATTTGGAGTGACTTGAAGCATTAGATGAAAATGAATATCACATTCCCCTTTATTGAGGAGGTCCACTTGATGGATAAATAGTTTTTCAAATGTATTTTGTTTACACTTTATCTTTTATCAATCTTGAGTAGTGTCAATTTTGTTTAAAATATAAGTTAGAGGAGTGAAAGGAATGGTTAGTAGTGATAACTTTATTCCTTGAAATTATGGAAATGGATGTTGGTCAAATCTTTCTTTTACTTGAGAAGATTATATCTTTTAATTTTTTGATTTGTTGCTATTATGGTTGACATTAGGTTTGAATAACTATATATGGAGAGAAATGTTCAAGATGGGGATTTTGATTGGGGAGATCAAAATTACAAAAAATGGAGCATTATTTTTTGGTGGAGGAAGCACAAGGTTTCTCTCCTTTTCACCATGTGAAATAGAGGAAACGAGCCATATCTTATATGCTAGTTTCTATGGTTTATACCAAGCTAAAATTGCCTAAGAATTAGGTCTCAAATATGAATGTGTTTGTGTTAGATAAGGAGTATTTTATTTTATTGTATAGGAACTTCAAGTATCTTTTGTACACACCTATGTGTTCAATTTTCTACTTTGAAGGATAGATATTAAGTAGGATAATGGATACACATGGGTTCTATAGGTGGGAGACATGGATAGTAGATCATTTACATGAGGGTATGTGGTTACTCTATTTTCTGGTGTGGTTGGGTAAAAGATGAAACCCATGTCACACTTTTGACCAACTAAATAGTTTAGAGAGGAATATATTTTCCCTAAATAGTTTTAGGAAAATAGTTTTACTTGAAACATGTGGGCTATACGTGGCAGATGAGCTTTCAAGTGAAACACTTTTGCTCAAAACAACAAAATAATATTTTTTCCTTGGTCAATTTAAGATGTGACCACTCAATTTATATTTATGCTTTTAGCCATCAAAACTATCTATGTGGCATCCATGTTGGTAGCCAACTCATCTTTGTTTAGAAATTTTTAAAAATTTCCAATTGAACATGATATTTCTTTAGTCACAATGATTTTTTTCAAAAAAATAAAATCCACTTTTATAGAGCTTGGATTCAAGAATCCAAAAAAATATTTTTATTATATTTTGATTAGTTTTAATATTTTTTTTTAATTTTAAATAATATAAGTAGTTTGTTAAAATAAAAATGAGGTTGATTGGAAATTAAAAAAATACTAAAATAGATTTAAAAAATTAAAAATATATGGTACACTAGAGGAGAGAATCCTCTCTAAAAGGGTATAATTTGTTTTTTGAAAATAATAATAAAATTAAACAATGGTTTAATTTAACACATTATTGTATAGGAGTGAATTTGCACCCGTTGGGAAAATTCCCCTTTTGCATACCCTCACCTTAGAAAATCAAACCCAATGGTGAAATTCCACATCACCCATACAAAATGCATCCACTTGGCACATGTTGTGTGTGTCGGTGGGGGAATTTTTGTTTGGAACACAAGTGTGGTGCATGGATGTCCATGCAACGCATTGTTGTCCCTGATAGATTTTTGTCTCTGGAGTCCGCAAGGACAATACACTCCTCATTTTGGATGAATTGTAATGCCCAAGTGCAACCAATCGATCTGAAATCGGCTCCTTTGGTCTTCAAATGCATCTAATTCACTATCACTCCATCTCTCTTGGAAATTCACTTCATCTCTCTGAGAAATTTCACTTTAGAATCTCTTGAGCACACTCTTGAAGCATTCTACTAGCATTCTCACAGCTTGAGCATTACAACAAGCAATCTTGTTACTCCATCAACACTAGTCTTGTATGTGGGGTGCTATAATAGAAGTTGCAAGCTTGGAGTCTTGTGAGACCTCCCTTTGTCATTACTACAGTTATGGTGTCTTTGCCAAGTTCATTGCTTGCATTCTCCCTTCATTGGCCTTGAGTTCCCCTGGGTGGAGGTGGTAACAAGTTTCATTTCCCTTTTGTGGTTTGATAGAGTAGAGTAATATATTTTGTAGTGTTCAGTACTTTCATTTCCATTTCCTTTATCGAATATTTTATTTCATGGATTTTCTAGCTGTCCATGGAGGTGGAAACACCAAAATGGGGGTTTGACTAAGGCAAACCCCTATACAACCCCAACATTTTCCCCTCTTTCTTGTGTGTAGGTGAATGTGCATGTGGAGCTCAACGGAAAACTGGAGCTTTAGTGAGTTGATATTTGTCACCCTTGTTTTTATCTACTTTCTTTATCATTTACACACTTACTTTTCACATTTCATCATTCTGTTTGTTTCGTTAAGTCCAATTAGCTAGGTTAGTAGTAGGTATTTTTGCTATCTTTTATGTACTTTATATTTTCTGGCCGTATAGACACCAACATGCTCAAGAGAAGCCAACATGCCATGCTATCATCCCAAACCCATGTTGTCGTCCTCAGACAGAGAGCTGTCTGAGGTATAGTTCAGAATTCAAAAACTAACTTGTCTAGCCCCAAATAGACTTTTAGATTAGCAGAGTGATAGAAGAACTTGAGAGTGCTCTTCATTCTCTATCTTTGACTTGAAACAAATTTTAGAGTGAGGTAAGTTAGGGTAGCCATCCTATCTCAACTCTTTGTGACCTAGGGCCTTGGTGTGGTTGGTCCCCCTCTCTTACATTTTTTGGTGAAGCCATCATGATGCAACATCCATCCATTTGTTTGTGTTGAAACTTTTCCCTTTACACTTGGTAGTTGTTACAAACTTATGTGTTGTGAAGGTTTATCAACATCATGACCCATTCCACAACATCTAGGTACATTTTTAGGAGAAGTGTGCAACACCTATCTATGGCAAAAATGAAGGTCACTTCTAATTTCACCTCCAGTTTTACCACTAGTATGCCTACTAATTTTACAAACTAGTTTTCCCATAGGTTTTATTGACAAGATGCGTTTTGTAGATGAGAACACTTACGTTCCTACTCCTTCAACATCCCCTACAACTTCATCTATAGATGAGGAATATGTTGTGCATATCACTGTGGAAAACCTTTTAGCATTAGATAACAAATTGTTATACCTTGTGAATCATTTGGAGAGAGTATTGAGCATGGTGAGAGCTGCTAGACATGCAAGCGAGGTGAGACATCTTTTAGGAAAGGATCAAATAGGAATAGAGTTCCTATATGGCCTTTTTGATCTAACCGAAGCTTATAGCCCCTCATATAGGTCTAGATCGGGTACTATCCAAGGTGACGTGCTCGATGCTTATGAAAGAAAAATAGGCATCCTGATGCCTACCACGTTTGTATGTATGGAAAAAAAGGGCCCTTCAATTATTGCTTCCTCTACTTCTCAGAAGACCAACACCATCAAGGCGAGTAGAATACCCCTTGGTTTCAACTTCACCCCTCCTATTGCCCCTAGTGGTGGAGGCTCTAGTGTAATGAGTAATGGTGGTTTTGGTAGTGGAGGTGGCGCTAGTGGATGTGGCTTGGGTGGAGGCTATGGTGGCGGTTTCAATAATGGAGGTGGCTTTGGTTGTGGTCATGGTGGTGGCTCTAGAGGTGGTTTTGGTGGCAGTGGTTCTAGAGATTCCACTAGGCCTTTGTGATCCTCTAATCCTAGCTTGAATTCTCTTCTTCAAAACATGGGTTGGATGTAAAACCAATTGGTGAGCCTTTCCTAGGCCTCCACCCAACCTATTTTCAAGATTTCTTTTGACATAGACCATTTTCGATGGCAATCTTGAGTACTCCTTTCCCTTAGGGAAAGGAAATTCCTAACTTTGAAAAGTATGGTCACAAAGGGGATCCACAAACACATGTTTTAGCCTTCAATGCCATGTGTAAGGACATCTTTGATCATGATGCTTTGATGGAAAATATTTTTCCTCGATATCTCAAGGACACATCACTCGAGGGGTATTGCTCTTTGCTCAACTATTCTATATTCTCATTTGATCAACTTGTTAATTAGTATCTCTGTTAGTTCCAGGGTAACATCAGCCTGAAGATGACCTTCTCAGATCTTGTTTGATGTAATCAAGGAGATAACGAGAAGATAATTGACTTCATAGCACGATATCAAACACTCTTTTCATAGATCTCATACCTACTACCTAACTCTATGTGCAAAAGGTGTTCATAGGAAACCTACAAGGAGCCTAGCAGGAAATTTTTTCCTTGATGAACTACCCTTTGTGCATTTGTGTGCTGCACTACAAGAATATTAGCAAATGGTAGTTTAGTTTAGGGGATCTTCCTCATGCTCCCATTCAAAAGGAAAATCTATTGTATCTATCTCAGGAAAAGGTAAAGTTTTTGCAAATGTAGTTGCTACAACATATGATAATGGCCTCAAACACAATAGGAAGTTTATGAAGTTAGCAAAATTTTATTCCTCCATCTTGCAAAAGTTGTTGAAGGATAAGATCACAACTTTGGAGAACCCTCGACCTCTTAAGGAACCCTATCCTAATTGGTATGATGCAAATAATTTTTTCTAGTACCATCGTGTCAACGGGCAAGATACCAAGTGTTGTATTCTCTTGCATCATGAGATACAAGATCACATCGATGATGGTACCATCTATCTCGATGAGAGTAAACAAAATGCAAATAAGTCGATAGTGAAGGCCAATAGTGAGTTTTAGATTTACATGGACCTGTTTCTGTCTCATTCTATGAAATTGATTATTAACCCCTCTGATGCATCTACTCAACCCTTGGGTGTACATTAATATGGTCATAATTACTCCCTCCTCACAACTTGCGTCTGGCTCGCTAGATGTGACATTCACCTTGCAAGACTTGCCCTTCAATAATAAGCCCTCTCCCCTATACATTCTTGCTTGCCTGAATGGAAACATTATGATAGGATTCCTATTTGACTCTACAAGCTAAGGGAATGTTATTACAAAAGAAACATTGTGGTTAAATTCATTATAGAGGGAGGAATATGAAGAAATGAAGTTTACCATTTGTACTGACGATGGTCTCTCCCTTAAGTTGTGTGGCTTAATAAATCTTTCCATCCTAGTTGGACCTAGGGATATGGATACAACCTTTGATGTTATTCTAGAATCTGATTTGTTTAGGGTAAAGCTAGGAATCTCCTGGCTAGCTTCCATGAATGAAATTGCTTTCATTATTCATAAATGCTTAAAATTTTCCCATAGAGGTGTTGTGTACATCGTGCATGACATCATATATCAACAATTGGTATCCTATGGAAGCTATTCATTGGATCATTTTTGGTCCACCCTGGTCGGTCTACTCCCCCTAGAATGAACCCACTTTATCAAAACTATGTAAAGTACAAAACCGGGGGTAAAGGACAACCAAAAGTGACTCCTCTGGTAGTGCAACAACAAGTTTCCTCCTCTTCTCAAAAGGGAAATGAGAGGCCTTCCTATCCTCAGGGTGCCTCTTTCTCTCCCATTTTTGAAGAAGAGTTTTGGATGTCTACTCCTAGCTTTCACATGAGGAGTCTGATGATACCAGCTTGGCATAAAGCCAATATTCAAATATCTGACCTTTCCACTATTCCTCTTGGACCTTGGTCCTACCTTTATGGTAGAAGGAAGGGTCCCCATGGAGAATCCTCTATGCCTCAACCTCCATGACCTCCTACCACTCTTGCTCCTAAAGTAGTTAATTGGAAGAGGTCCACCATTGAGGCACTAGAACCTACTCCCCCAGTTGTCTCACAGTCTCTTCATCCTAATCCAATCCAAGAGCCCCTCCCTCCATCGGAGATGACTGTGATAGATAATCCTATGGCTAAGCAGGATCATTATGTCCCATCTTAGCTTCTGGTTTCTCGCTTCAGGAGCCATATAAATCGCCTTGTGTGTGAGTGTAAGCATTGACAAAAGGCTCCAGCGGTTGAGTAGGATGATTTGTAGAAGAAGGAAGATGAGTCATCTACCCCTGTTTCAGGGTCTCCTACTATGTCATCCTCTCCCTTCCCCTCTACTTCAGTTCAGTTAGCCTCAATGTTGTTCCTAGCTCTTGTTGCGAGTATGAATGCCCCTGATCCTAAGAAGACCGTGCAGGTGTTTATTACTTTTTTAGTTAAGCCAACTCTCTTGAAATCCCTCACATACATCCCACCATTCTCAAAACTTGTAGATATGCTGAACACCTTGGTGGTATTCATTACAGTTTTCTCCTCCTCCTCCACACCTCTTTCCTCATCTGTGGCAGGTTCACATCCATCGACAAAGAAAAAGGTGGAGGTTTTCCATTCTAACAATGGGGGGTGTAAGGGGAGTCAACCCTCTTCAAAGGGTGGTTTTTCATTACCTTGCACTTTCCTTGTGATGGAAAAAGCTCCCACGTCTCCCAAGTTCATCATTACTCCCGAGTCACTTGGTGAGCCCAGTAGTGAATCTCGGTTATTGCCTCCCTCACCCATTAAGGTAACACATGGAACTCTTGTAAAGTGCATGTTTAACTCTTTGGATGAGGTCCCAACTAATGCAGAGTAGGGTGGAGGTCTTTATTCAATCACAAATTGAACCAACTTTCCAACTTGGAATCCCTAACTTGGTTTTTCTCACAAATTCTTGCCTTGTAACACTCCAAACAGTGATTTTTTACCATATATCTCAAAGAATATTGAAAAAACTCAATTGAATTACCATTTATGATACCATTTATGCTCTTTTTCAACATATAAAACTTGTAGATAGGTTTTTTTTATAACAAGACCCTCTAAAATTGACTGCTACACTAGGACTAGGTCAAATTAGCCCTATTTTCCAAAGCAACAATATGAAATCTCTCCTCCAATCTACCAAACTTCATTCCATGAATTCAACCACATTACATGGGGTCTTGAACCAAAATATTTATCAATTGGAACATTCACAAATCACCTATCTTCAAAACCCTACTTCTACCTACACTCCTAAGCCTAATACATAGAGATATTAGGCTAGGGCTTGATCAAACACTGCACTACCTCCATCCCTTGCATCTAAAAACTCTACCAACATGAAGAGAAGCCTAACTAATTCCATTCCACTAATTTTTAGAATTTTTCATTGGTGGAATGGTTCAATATTCCATTTTTTTCTCTCAAACCCTCTTAACTTAGGGTTTTCTGACCACTTTCAGTAAAATGTCTCTAAAATCCTTGAAACTCAATGAAACTAGATGAAATCAAAGCCAAATTATGGTTAAAACACTCCAAAATCAATTCCAATTGACATTAGATCACTTATAGACTGTATGAAGTCATACAAAGTTCTGTAGCAACAAAAACACACAAGAAGTTGTAGTAAATAGAGTAAATATTATTGATTTGTCTCCAAAAGTGTCTCTAGAAGTTTGCCTCAAACTCCTCAATGAATATTTAAAAATTTCCAACCAAAACCCAATGGTATCAAACTACCTTTTGAATAAATGACTGTTCAACTTCCACTACAAGCCAAAAATGTAAAATTGCATTGCAACTTTTACAACATTTGCAACAAAATGACAACTTTATCTAAAATTGACCCTATGAGACTAAAAAAATTAGATATGGTCTAAATAGATATTATTACATAAGAAATGACTCAACACACCAAAAACCTAATATCTAGCACCCTATTGCATAAGGAAAGCTAGGTGCCGTTGCACGATACACCTAGAGAGAACAAAATCTCAAGTTCCACTTGAGATCAGATCTTGCATTGTGGTACCATGTTTCTTGATTCCATCCTCTATCATCCAGGTGACATCCTCCATTGGAAGGTCTTGCCACTTCACCAGGTACTCCTTATACACCTTGTTCCTTGTCCTTTTAGCTTCTTTTGTGTCCAAGATGCTTTTGAGCTTTAATGGCTGACTTGGTGGTAAGTCCTTGAACCAATCTTCATTTGGAACTCCTAATGTACCTACATATTCACCTACATTCACAGATCCTTTAAAAGGATATAGGTCAGAAACATTGAGAATTGGAGAGATAGCCACTCTAGGAGGGAGTTCTATCTCATAGGAATTTGCTCCAAATTTTTGGACCACCATAAATGGCCAGATCTTCTTCATCTGCAGCTTTGAATACTTCCCCTTTGGTAGCCTTTCTTTCCTTAAATGTGCTAGGACCAAGTTCCGTAATTTGAAATGAACTCCTCTCATTCTCAAATTTGCATGTTGCTTGTATTTTTCCACACTCTTTTGAAGGTTCTCTTTCACTTGCTGATGTATGTCTTTCATGGCCATTGAAAACTGTTTTCCTTCAACACTCCTCTCCATACCCCTCAAATCTCTGAGCTCAAACACTCCCCTTGGCTGCAATCCATATACAATTTCAAATGGGCTTTTTCCAACACTTCTATTGATAGAGTCATTATATGAAAACTCATCTTGGAGAAGAATGAGATCCCATTGTTGTGAATCCTCTTTTTTCAAACATCTAAGAAGATTCCCAAGACTCCTATTGGAAACTTCAGTCTTCCCATCTATTTGTGGATGATAGGAAAAACTAATGGTCAAGTTTGTTCCCAACTTCTTCTAAAGGTTTCTCCAATTTAAGTGACCCACAAAATTACTATCCCTATCAGAAATAATTGTCAATGGTAACCCATGAATCTTGACCACCTCCTTGAAAAATAACCCAACAATGTATGAGGCATCATTTGTGCATTTACAGGGTATAAAGTAAGCCATTTTGCTAAACTGGTCTACAACAAAAAACACACTATCAAAGCTTCTCTGAGTTTTTGGAAACCCCAACACAAAGTCCATGCTGATGGATTCCCATGGCCTATTTGGAATTGGAAATGGTTGGTAAAGTCTTGCATTTTTACTAGAACCCTTGGCCCTTTGACAAAAAACACAATTTTCAACAAATTTTTTGATCACTTTGCATCTTTGGCCAATGATAATACCTTCTTACCTGCTCCAAGGTTTTGTCCACACCAAAATGATCCCCTAAGCTACACAATGCTTCTCTTTAATTGAATTAGTCCTCATAGAGCACTTAGGAACACATAACTGAGACCCTTAAATAATAAGTCATCTTGTATCAAGAAATCAAAATATTCTTCATGGAAAGTGCCATTGAACTGATTACAAACAATACAAACATCCTTGAAATCATCATCTCCTTCATATATACCTTTCAAAGCATCAATACCTACTCTTTGGAGTTGAATTTCTTGAACTAAAATTTTTCTTCTACTCAAACCATTTGCCACCTTTTTTGACTACCCCTTTTTGTGTTTTATGGTGTAAGTGTAGCTAAGTTGTAGGTACTACACCTACTTCACATGTCTGTGGCTAAGTTTGTCTTGGTTGTTTAAGAAACTCAAAGCATGATCAAGTTAGTAAAAACAATAAACTCTTTAGGAAGGAGATAGTGTCTCTACTTTTTCAATGATTGAACCATGGCATACAATTCCAAGTCATACAAAAAATAATTCTTCTTTGCTTCATTTATCTTCTTGAAACATATATTTTTGGGACCCTATGGACTTCTCTTGCACTTTTAGGGTTTTTCACCTAAAAGGAGATAGGACCAAAATACTTATGATTCACCCAAATTAGGATGTGTGTGATGTTATATGTGATAAATGAGATGATTTGAATGCATCTATATGAACTAATTGATAATATTGATTGATTAAACAAGAAAAACCTAAGAATTAAGAATTGTTTGAAAACACATTGTGTTATGCAAGAATGAACTAGAAACTAAAACAAATGATAAAAAAAATTGATGAGACTAAACAAAGTGCACCTAGAGGAAGATTGATATTACTGGAAGGTTTTGGAATGTCTTAGAAAACACTATTTGTGTCTACTAGGACTGATTCACCACATATGGTGAATCAGTCTTGGTTCTAGTGAAAACTTTCAGAAACAAGTTTCTAAATGTTGAGAGTTGAATTATGAGAAAATTAGTTTTTAGGCCAATAGGTGGGACTAATTTTCCATGCATGGAAAATCATTCTTCTTGCAAGAATCTTTAAAGTTAGGACTTGTTTTTGAAGGTCTAGAGCTACACTTTTGTCTTCTACAAGTGTCTGCTTCAGAAACTGTCAGATTTGGGTCTGAAAATAACTTTTTGTTGATTCTTTGACTTGAATGATGAAGAGATGACTTGAATGAATTTAAAACTTGATCTCCAATGATTCTTAAGCCTCAAAGAGTCCTAAATCTACATACAAACAAGACAAGAAAGATAAATTGTTGATTGTTAAGGCATTGGGGTTTGCCTTGGTCAAACCCCTTTTAGTTACTTAAACCAAAATGATGAAAGGAATTAATGAAACATGCAACAATGGAGATGTTTACCTTTTCATGATGATTTATCTTGAAATTTTGCAACAATACATGAAGATTTAGCCCTTGAATGCTTTAGAAAGCTAACTTGATAATTTCTAATGAAGAAACCCTAGCTTGCTTGTCTTAGATGAGAAGATAAATGATGAATTAATGATGAGAGATGTAAAATGAATTGTTAGATGTAAAATGAGGATAAAAACACTTATTTATAGACAATTGTTCCTTAGTACTCGATAATACCTCATCACAGACTGGCATGTAGTGAAAATAAACTTTAAATTTCACTTGTTCCCACTCAAAGGTCAAAATGGGGCTAGATGGGACTCATTCACCACACATGGAAAATGGGTCCCACCTAGATGGGACTGATTCACCATACATGACAAATGGGTCTCACATGGGCCATTTTGATAGATAAGAGGTCAAGGGATAAGGAAATAAGGTTTAAATTTCAACTTTGTCGGGTATTTGATCAATTTAAGCCTTGGGATGCGGGTATGTGTAGGATCATGATTGGCCAAAAAGTGGCGATATGATGGGTATGTGTAGGGTATGTGTCTGATGACTTTTTTAACCCAAAATTGATGAAATGAAAAGGGTTTTAAAGGATAAATTCTCAAATTTCCACCAATATAAATTATACTTTACTTTGAATTTAATAAATAACTATTATTCATTTTCTATTTGAATTACGACTAAAGTCATTGATAGGTTGATTGAAAAAAATCTATAGCTTTTAAATGGTATCACATCTGAAACATGCATCACATTCTATGCTTTACATACTATAGGATTAAAAAACAAATTGAATTTCATGAAGTTTTGACCAAGTTAAGGTGGTCGGACATACAAGTTTTTATATTTTTTTAAAGTTGTAATAAAAATTCATAATTAATTATTTACTTGGAAAAATTACAAAAGAATATGCATCACATTTGGACATGAGTCCTCTACTTATATATAAAATCTTATAAAAATATTATCATTTTATTGTGGTTAGGGTGGTGAGACACCTACTTCTTATTTTTTTCCTAAAATTTAAGTACTACTACATTGAAATTTCAAATTTTCACCAAATAGCTTTTAAAAAAAAAAAAACCTAGTAGTTTGGAAACTATATTTAATTTGATACAAATTCTATTCTTACATATTTTTGAAATAATATAAATAACTTATTCAAATTTTTACGTCAAGTTGCCTAACTCTAATTTTTCTAAATTTTTTGCCACTTAAGGGCCTGTTTTTTCCATGATGATCCTTCACATACCCATGCACAATATGGGGAAAAAAAGGTCTATTATTGATGATGTTCAAATTTCAAATAGGGCTTGGGACACATAAATCAATGTGAAAGTGTAATTAAATACACTTTACAATACTAAAATGAGGTCCACACAACCTAGGAAGGTGCAAGAACCAATGTGAACATGCAAGACACATTACACAACTAGCTTAACATCAATTTTAAGTTATAAGCTTTCTAGATTTATGTGAAGATGTATTTAAATATGTTTTATAATTTTGAATTAGGAAGAAATGGGTTCATTAGATCTAGAAAAGCGTGAAAGTCCTTTACAAGACTCTACAACACCTTTACAAGACGTCATTAAAAGCATTCTATTCAATTTGCAAGGGTCCAAGGCCTAGTGTGGATGCCTAAAATGCTTCACAACACTAGATTAAGGCCTCATTAAGCAAATTTAATCCCATGTCAAGCAAAGGGTTCTTTTTTCTATGGCACACTTCTCATTGAAAAATGCTATAGGTCTGCCTATTGACTCAATACTGCTCCAATTGCACACCAACTTGTATCACATTCAATTGTGAATACCTTGTTAAAATATGGTAATTCTAGGATAGGTTGTTGTGCAACCCTTTTCTTGAGATATTGAAAGATTTTTTCTACCTCATCAAACAATACAAACCTTTTTGTTTTATCCCCTTTGATTGTATCAATGATGGGAGAGCAAATATGACTGAAATTCTTCACAAATTTTCTGTAAGAGCTAGTTAGGCCATGGAAACTTCTTACCTCATTGATTAAAGTTGGAGTAGACCAATTGAGGATTGCTTCTACCTTGCTAGGGTCCATTTTCAAAGTTCCTTTTGAAATCACAAAACCAAGATAGACCAACTCCTCCTTCATGAATTTACACTTTTTGAAATTGATCATCAACTTTTCTTCATTCAGCCTCTTCAACACCATATCTAGATACTGCAAGTGTTCCTCTTTAGTCTTACTAAACACAAGAATATAAGCTAAGTAGACAACCACAAACTTACCTATGAACGGTTTCAAAACTTCATTCATTAATCTCATAAAAGTGCTTGGTGTATTTGAAAGCCCAAATGGCATTACCACCATTCATACAACCCCTCATTAGTTTTGAAGGTAGTTTTCCACTCATCCCCCTCTTTGATTCTAATTTGGTGGTAGCCACTTTTGAGGTCAATTTTTGAGAAATAGAAAGCCCCTGCTAAACATTCCATCAAATCCCTCATTCTTGATATGGGAAATCTATACCTTATGGTGATTTTATTAATTTCCCTTCAATTGGTGCACATTCTCCAATCTCCACCTTTCTTTGGTGCCAATACAGTAGGAACAACACATGGGTGTAAGATTTCTCTTATGAGGCCTTTGTCAAGAAATTCTTGAATTTGTTTCCTAATCTCTTCATTTTGTTGAGGAGTCATTTTGTATGCGACTTTATTGGGTAAGTTTTTCCTTGGTATGAGATCTATATGGTGGCTCACATCGCTTATTGGTGGCAAAGAACTAGGGAGCTCATCTACAACAATGTCTTGGTAGTTGTTCAACAAGTCTTGTACTTATTTAGGCATATTTTCAACCTTGGTTGTTGTCATAATACATTTAGGTTTGAATATAATTGCATACCCTTGTCCACCTTCTTCTTTCATGGCTTTCAAGAATTCTTTTTCCCCAACCAACATAACACTTGACCCAACTTGTGTATCTAGGTTCTCATCTTGCAAAGGAGTAAGTGTAAATGAAACCCCATCTTTTTCAATCACATAGGTATTTTTCTTTCCATCATGTTTAGATTTTCTGTCATATTGCTAGGGTCTTCCTAATAGTAGATGTCAAACATCCATTGGGATGATTTCACACAATATCTTGTCTTTATACCCTCCAATATTGGATTCAACCCATGTTTGTTCATTAGCTAGGACTTGTTGACCCTTATTCAACCAGGAAACCTTGTCAGGAGTGGGGTGTGGGATTCTTTTCATCTTTAACTTTTCAACCATCTCTAAATAAACCAAATTATCTGTGGAACCAAAATCAACAACCTGACACATCTTACCTTGAGATTTGCAGGTGGTTCTAAACAAAGATTTTCTTTGTGGAGGCTCCTTCACCATAGGGACCTTGAGTAATGTTCTTCTCATCATCATATTTTCTCCAAAATGTAGAGTAGCATGTTGAGAAGGAGAGTTGACATTCTCACTATCTTCCTCTTGCACCAATTGTGTCCTCCTTTCACCACCATGTGATGCAGAAGGTTAATTATCTAGGAACTTCCATGCTTGATGGAAAAACCGATTGCATTGATGACATATTCCAAAGAATGTACTTGATCCCCTACCTTGTCCTACAAATCTTCCTCTACTATTTGATCTCCTACCTCTGAAACCAGCTCTTGATTTTGAGCCTTGATCTTGGTTACCACTTGTCTCACCTTGTGAATTTTGAGATTTTCCTCTTCCTCCAAATGATCCTCTACCCATAAATCTCTTTACTCTACCTCTTCCTTGCTTCTCTTATCTTCCTTTTATCTTTTCCTCTACCTTAATAGCTAATTGAAAACATTCTTCCACTGTTCTAGGGGTGGTAAGACTCATTTCATCTTGTATTTGGAACCTCAATCCATTTAGGTTCCTTGATACCTTTTAAACCTCATCCTTAACATGACCTACTCTAAGAGTCAACTTATGAAACTCCTCTGTGTAGGCCATGACATCCATCTCCTTTTGTTTGAAAATTTGAAGCTTTCTAAAGTTTTGAATTGCATAGTCACCAAGAAGAAATTGACCCTTGACTTGAGACACCATCCTATCACATGAATTGATTTTTTCTTTCCCTTTCTTAACTTTCTATTCCTACACATAATTCCACCAAGTTAGGGTAGGGCCTTTCAACTTTGTTTTAGCAAATTTCACTTTTTGTTCATCTGTACCTCCTTGTATTCAACATAATTATCTAGTGCATCAACCCAATCTAGCACTTCTTTACTATCCATCTTCCCATCATACATGGGAAATTCCATCTTCACCTCAGGAGTATATCCCTTCATAGCCTTAAAAAATTTAGCCATTCTTAACTCATTCAGGTCCAATTCATCAACACCATGGACTCCTCCTTGAGGGTTTTTCTTCTCACCCTCTTCATCTTCATCTTCATCACTTTGCTCTCTGGTGACCACACCTCTCTTTTGATTTGACTCTAGTGCTGCAAGTCTGGCTAGGATAGCTTCTTGAGACTCCTTCATCTATCTCAACTTCTTGGCTGTTTCTCTTTCAATTCTCTAACTTCTCTAGCCGTTGGGTTCTTTTTAAGAGGCATCTATCCTTCTTCAAACTTCAACCTTTTTTATTCAAATGATCAAACCTACGCTTTGATACCAATTTGATGAAAATTAGGGTGGAGGTCTCTATTCAATCACAAATTGAACTAACTTTCCAACTTGGAAACCCTAAGTTGGTTTTTATCTCACAAAATTTTCAAATTGCCTTGTAACACTCCAAATAGTGTTTTTTCACCATATATTTCAAATAATATTTAAAACCCTCAATTGAATTACCATTTATGATACCCTTTATGATTTTTTTCAACATATCAAACTTGTAGATAGGTTTGTTTTGTAACAAGACCCTCTAAAATTGACTACTACACTGGGACTAGGTCAAATTAGCCCTATTTTCCAAAGCAAAAATATGAAATCTCTCCTCCAATATACCAAAATTCATTCCATGACTTCAAATAGGTCACATTGGGTCTAAAACCACAATCTTTATCAACTAGAACATTCACAAAATCACCTATCTTCAAAACCCTACTTCTACCTACACTCCTAAGCCTACTACATAGAGATACTAGGATAGGGATTGATCAAGTACTGACCTACCTCCATCCCTTGCATCTAATAACTCTAAAAACATGAAAAGAAACCTAACTAATTCCATTCCACCAATTTTCAGAATTTTTCACTGGTGGAATGGTTCAATATTCCATTTTTTCTCTCAAACCCTCTTAACTTAGGGTTTTCTGACCACTTTCAGTAAAATGTCTCTAAAATCCTTCAAACTCAATGAAACTAGATGAAATAAAAGATAAATTATGGTTAGCACACTCCTACATCAATTCCAACTTACATTAGATCACTTGTAGACTGTATGGAGCCGTACAAAGTTCTGTAGCAACAAAAAAACACAAGAAATTGCAATAAATAGAGTAAATATTATTGATTTGTCTCCAAAAGTGTCTCCAAAAGTTTGCCTCAAACTCCTCAAGGAATATTTAAAAATTCCCAACCAAAACCCAATGGTATCAAACTACCTTTTGAATAAATGACCATTCAACTTCCACTACAAGCCAAAAATGCAAAATTGCGTTACAACTTTTGCAACATTTGTAACAAAATGACAACTTTATCTAAAATTGACCCCATGAGACTAAAAGCATTAGCTATGGTCTAAATAGACCTTATTACATAAAAAATGACTCAACAAACCAAAAACCTAACACCTAGTACCCTATGAATAATGAAAGCTAGGTGCCCTTGCACTACCAGCCTTGTCGGCGATCTTCGCAAAGTTGCTAAGCTTTGCTCCATAAGAACTGGGTGAAGGAGACCTCAAATAGTTTCCTTCCTTGGCTCTTGTTGCAGGAGGGTTAGATGGATCTCCCTTTGACATTCCACCTTTTCAGGCTCATCTTCCTTCCTCGTATAATGATCTAGATTGGGAGGTTGACGACCTTTTGATCGATGAGTGTGAGGGGGTGCCTCTTCTTTATCTTTAGATTAGGCGTGTGTATGTGTTGTGATGTGTTCCAAAATGATTGCATTATATGTTCCTAGATGACCCTTGTCACCCTTATTGGTGCTGGGTTACAAGAGTTATTATGTGTCATAAAACTTCCTCTATTTCTGACATCATTTTTCCTCTATTATTTGTATTAATTTTTGGAAAATTGGGCACAATGCAAAGTGTTGGGGGGTATTTAGGCTTCCCTTCCATGTTGACCCATTTTTTAATTTTTACTTTTTCTTCTCGTGCATTCTTCACATGGTCTAATAAATTAGGGGCTTGATGACAGTTCATCTATATACTATTATTATACTTATATCTATTTATGAGCAGCTCTAACCCCAAAATATCAGATCACCCCTGTGCCCTTTGTTTGTGATTTCTTTGTTTCTTTTTTTGTTCTTATCTTTCTCTCTTCTTTGCTTGATTGGTAATTTTTAGAAAACACATTCGTTGCCAACAAATCTTTTCTAGAAAGTCTTTGCAAGATTTTTCCAAAATTGCATTCTCAACTTGGACTCCTAGTAGAATGTGTTTCCTTCATCATGGGTTTGCAAATAAAGAACTTAAAGAACACTCCTTCTAGGTGGAAGCAACTTTTCCTGTGGGAGAAGCCTTGATCTTCCCCTTGTGAGGGGGAATTTTTTTCCTTTCGAAAGGATTCCTTGATGCTAAATTGATTTGAGAAAAAAAGCTCTCTTGTACTTTCAAACAATGCATCCCTTGAGTGGACCCCTTTTCTTTTGAAGGGTTCTTGAGGGACCTCTTTGAAAGCCCTTCCTTCAATTGTTTGAATTTTTGTGTGACTGTCTACCTATTTTCTTGCATGGTCACTTTTTGTTTTGTAGCATGTTTTATCTGCAATTTAACATGTTACTTTATAGGTGCACCTATGAAGTTGCTTTCCAATCCAACTCTACAGAGTCCTATTTTCCTTGGGATTCCTTCATGAAAGAGTACTTGGGGGAATGCCTTCTTTGTAGGTTTGAGGTCCTATGAAGTACTAGCATCCTGTAGGATTTGTCCATTGTTGGTCTATGGGCCTTTTGTGTACTTTTTTCAACTTTATAGTTCTATGAAGCTATGAAGTCCTTTGCCTACCCTGTGCTTTCGAGTTTTCCAAATCATGGTCTGCTTCCTCGATTACTTAGGTATACATTTCTATCTCTTCAATCCACTTTAACGAACACTCATTGATACTCATCCTTGTTAAAGTGGGGGAAAAATGTATAGGAGTCAATTTTCACCCCTTGTGAAAATTCCCCTTTTGCATACCCTCACCTTAGAAAATCAAACTTGATGGTAAAAATCCACATCACCCATTTAAAATGCATCCGCTTGGTGTGTGTTGTAAGTGTCGATGGGGGAATTTTTGTTAGGGATGCGAGTGCAATGCATAGACATCCAAGTGGCACACTACCGTCCTTAACAAATTCTTGTCTTTGGAGTCCACAAGGACATTACACTCCTCATTGGGGATGAAATATAACACCTCTATGCAACCAACAAACCCAAAAATGACTCCTTTTAGTCTTCAAATGCATCTAATTCACTAGATCATTTCATCTCTCTTGGAAATTCACTTAATCCCTCTAAGAAATTTCACTTTAGCATCTCTTGAGCACACTCTTGAAGCATTATACTAGCATTCTCATAGCTTGAGCATTGGAAGCTTGTTACTCCATCAAGACCATTCTTTTACATTGGGTTCTATAATAGAAGTTGTGAGCTTAGAGTCTTGTGAGACCTCCCTTTGTCATTTATGCAGTTGTGGTGAATTTTCCAAGTTTGTTGCTTGCATTCTCCCTTTATTGGCCTTGAGAGCCTTTGGATGGAGGTGGTAACACTTCATTTCCCTTTTTTGGTTTCATTTCAGTGATTTCATTTCCTTTTTCTTTATCACATATTCTATTTCACAGCTTTTTTGTCTGTCTGTGGAGGTGGAAACACCAAAACGGGGGTGACTAAGGAAAACCCCTATACAGCCCCAACATTTTCCCCTCTTGCTTGTGTGTAGGTGAACATGTGCATGGAGCTCACTGGCGAATTGGAGCTTTAGTGATTCAATATTTGTCACCCTTGTTTTTATCTACATGCTTTATCATTTATGTACTTACTTTTCACATTTCATCATTAGGTGATCCCACAATACTGGTTTACAATTTTTGGCCAAACTGGACGTTGAACTATCTATTTCTAACTAAAATATTCACTTTCAGGAACCTATAGCGGCTAAACCATGAGGAATTTGAAGATGATGCAAACTAGTGATTTGTGACATTTTGTTGTAGATTCTAAATATATATTTTTTTCAAAATTTTTGGAATCATATTGAACTTCTTTTCCATCTTCTTCAAAAACTAGTTTTTTTTAGTAAACAACATTTTTAAGGAATGATGCTCACCGTATAGCACATAAATTTTTACCATGAAGGATAAAATTATAATTTTTATGAATTTATATTTGTAACTACGATATCTAGTGCTTCCAATTGGTTTCATAGTGTTTTGTTGAATATTTTTTCCTTAATCAAGTTTCAAAGTCAAACCAATTACAATCCATAGGCAGACTATATAACACAACTTTTTTTGTAAGTATGTATCAAAATTCATTTTTCTTTTTGTTGGAGAAAGGACTTCAATATCTAGTGCACTCATATTTTTCAATTTTTTTTGATAATCTTCTATTTTTCCACATGTGCAAAATAGAGAGCTTGATTTTCGGTGAAAAACCTACATTCACAAGAAATAAAAAATAAATATAATAATAAAATTAAATTTATCTAAAATTATACTTTTTGGGAAGCTTATAATAAGGACTGCATTACAAAAAAAATTTAAATGAATTCATTTGATCCCCCAAAAGGTAAATCAAAAGTGATTTTTTATCAACATTTTGATAGGTTGTAAATGAGACTCTGTTATAGGTATGGTTTAAAACTAGCGGGGTTTTATCCAAGGGGGTTTGATCTAAGGTAGTTTGATGAAACCCTCTTCAATTGGAATGATTTAAATGGAACGTTTAAAGGCTTAAATCATTATTTTTTCTAAAAATATGCGATTTTAGCAAAAATTGGAATCTCCCAGAAATTGTATACTAGCTTTGTGGGATCACCCATTCTGTCTATTTCATTAAATCCAATTAGCTAGATCAGTAGTAGGTCATTTGGCTATCTTTTTTTCACTTTACATTTTTTGTCCATATGGATGTTGGCATGCCCAAGAGACGCCAGCGCACCACGTTGTCATCCTAGATCCGTGCTTCCATCCTCAGATAGAGAGTTGTTTGAGGTATAGTTCAAACTCCAAAAACTGGCTCATATAGCCCCAAATATACTTTCGAATTAGTAGAGTGACATAAGCACTTGAGAGTGCTCTTTATTCTCTATCTTTGACTTGAAACACCTAAAGTTTAGAGTGAGGTAAGCTAGGGAAGCCCTCCGTTCTTGGCTCTTTGTGACCTGGGGCCTTGGTGTGGTTGGTCCCCCACTCTTACAATTATTACAAGGAAAATATACATAAAAAAATTATTTATTTTTCATGCACTAGATATTGAATTTATCTATTTGGAAAAAATCATGAGAAAATAAAATTGTTCTCTATTTTTTTATGTCAACTCAATGTTACTTTTACCTGAAATTTTAAGCAATTCAAAATTTTCTCTTAAATTAATTAAAAAATATATATTTTTTGAAAATTTGAAAAATTATAGGAATAAACTTCATCAAGAGTTCTACATTTCATTAATTTACATCATTTTAAAATTCAAAATATAAAGACCACTTTTATGTAGTTGAAGTTGATAATTTTTATTTATGTTGGTTGATTCCTTTATAACATGTGGCATAGGTTTGTACTTTTATCCACTTGGTTGGATAGGTGATAAATAGATGTTGGTTTCTTTCTTGAATACACTAAATTTAAAAAAAGGTATATGATAGTTACATAAGCTTATTGGAAGAATATTTGGCTTTGGGATTCTATTAGAGGAATATTTTATATGATTTCAATGTGACATTAGCAAGGTAGAGTACACTACTTTTCACATATAGTTGAAGAATATTGGCGTGTAGTTTTGGATGTTGCAATGAATTTGGTGGAGCTTGTAAGCACAAGAAAGCATGAATGATATAGGATTGTTATGGGGGTATTTTTTTTCTTTTAATGAGATAGTCTATGGTTGACTCTATGTAGGTGTGTACCTTAGTTTATTTTATGATGGTCTAAATAGGCTCAAATTTTTATTTTCTTATGCCTTGGTAAGTCTAAAAAAATAGGTATTAGTTTTCTTCCAAATTTCTTTTGATTGAATTAGGAATAAATAGATATCTATGTTCAAAATGGATATCTATTTTGGTTTCAAATTTATTTCCTCCCCAAAAGTACAAGGTGATAAGACTTGGGAATCCTAAGGCTATGTTTTCCATGTAAATGATGAGTTGGGATGTTTACATAGATTCCCTTAACTCCATCCATGATGTTGATAAACTTTTATCTAAATTTGATGAAATAGGTAACTTTAACATATGGGCCTACTTATAATTTTAATAGGTAACTATTAATATTCTACATTCGTCATATCCAATTCTTAATAGACATACTAATTGAAAAAAGTCTCATAAATTTAAAGTGTTTATCTTTTTTCAAATATGAATGATGTATCACACTCCTAACTTCATTTATTATATGTTTAAAATAATTGAATTTCATATTTTTCACCAAGATAGGTTGGTTTAAAATAAATACTTTCAAAATTCATAGTAAATTTCTTACAACTAATTATTTACCTACAAAAATATTTCATAAAAGTATGCATGAAAAATGCTCATGTGTCCTTTTACTTATTTAAATTTTGAATTTTTTTTTGATCATACTTAAGTTGGCTAAAATGACACATATTTCTTATTTTGCTAAAAAAAGTGCCTAATTAAAACATCCAATTTAGACCAAATTAATTATATTTAAAAAATAAGAATCCCAATAAACTACATTCAATTTCATAAGACTTTTATTACTACATATATTTTAAATCTTTATTTAATCCATTCAATATATTATCATCCATCATGATTTCACACTTACTCATAGAAATATTTTATATTTTGTAATATTATGGTGCAAGTCTATGATGGAATTCATTCATTTTATATTATATTTCCAAAGAAAGGTTGAATAGGAGACATTATAAATGTATTTAATGGAAAATCAAAACTAAGAAAAATACAAATTATTCAACAATTTGTCAAAACTAAGCAATCCTATATATAATAAAAAATTATTGAATTGAAAATTGAATAGACCAAAAGTAAAAATTCTAGATATCACACACAATCAAATTCTTATTTTCTTTTTAAATGTACTTATATTTAGCCGATAGGCTTTACTTCTGGGATTTCCCAGTCCATTTTCACGCCAAACCTATCTCACGCCTGGAAACCGTTTTACCAGTGCATGAAACAGGTTGCTGAGAGGGGTTTTGCGGTCACGTTTCATTCTTCCAACACAATCATTCACTCACATCTCACAGCTGTAAAATCGAATCAAAAAATTAAAAATCTTTTGGAAAGGATGAAATATCTTATTTTAGGCACGCGTTTACACGTCTACCTCCTGATGGCAATCTCTTCACTCACTTTCTTCCATGGCTCGTTGTCATCCACTGATTCTAACACTACAAACGGTTATTCGCCTATTGAGAAGACACAGAGCCAGCCTGAGACTTCTGGTGGGGGATTCTCCATTATGGGATTTCTATTGAGGGTACTTGCAGTCAGTGCAATGCTTTCTACAACAATAGTCATGTCAAAAGCCAAATAGACAAAATTTGTGCCTGCAGTCATCAATTCTATTCCAGTTATTGTCAATTCACTTCCACTCATGGTTCATGTGCCCGCCAAATACCACTATTCCCCTACTTTCAATGTATGTGTATATGTGGACCAGGTTCAAACTTATACTTTTGTAGCAAAGAATTCAAGTTTCATTGATTTGATTTTGTTTTGGTGCTTTTGTAGTTATTTTGTTGTGGTGAATGCAGTGGCATGTGGATACACCGCGCTGTCAATACTCGCGTCTTTCTCCAAGTGCAAAAAATCCTCTGCTCTGAGCACATTTCTTCTCGCTATTACAGTATTCTAGAATGTAGATAAAATATAATTATGCTTCAAAATGAGGTACCCGACTCATTTTGCCAAACCCTGCAATTTATTACTTGCCATAAGAGTCAATTTATTTGCAGTAGATTTTTCTGTTTGCAATATATTTGATCTTATCTTAATCTTAATAGCACTATATTGTATACTAAGGGATTAAATTGATGGCACCCCAACCTGTAGGGAGATTGGTTCTGGTTTGTCTCATTTAATCGATTCTCGAGGCACTCTAGAGCTCACAAATGTGACACACCGATTGTTGGGCCATGCTGTTTATTCATTCCCTCTACAGTTCAATATGTGGCTAAACCCAACAAATTTGCAATTGGGGTGTCTGTTGCTGTTGTGGTAGTCATGACAGTTGTAGTTTTTGCAGGGGTTCTTATTGTTAGGAGATTGAGGGATGTTGAGGTTATTGAAGATTGGGAGCTTGAATATGGGCCTCATAGGTTTTCATATAAGGAGCTAAGGGTCACCACCAAGGGCTTAAGGGATAAGGAGCTGCTTGGAGCGAGCGGTTTTGGAGAGTTTACAATGGGGTCTTACCTAGCAATGGTTTAGAGGTTGCTGTGAAGAGGGTTTAACATGAGTCTAAACAGGGGCTGAGAGAATTTATTGCTAAGATTTCAAGCATTGGGAGGTTCCGACATCAAAATCTGGTTCAGTTGCAGGGCTGGTGTAGATATAAGGGGGGATTACTGTTTTTGACTATATCCCAAATAGTAGCCTTGATAGATTTTTATTTGAGGATAACAAAAATGTTCTAAGTTGGGAACAAAGATACATGATTTTGAAAGGTGTTGCCTCTGGTATGCTTTATCTCCATGAAGAGTGGTAACAGTGAGTAGTGCATAGGGATGTGAAGGCAAGCAACGTGTTACTTGATGCAGATATGAATGGTAGGTTAGGAGACTTTGGACTTGCGAGGCTGTATGAACATGGAACTAATCCACATACCACTCATGTGGTTGGAACACTGGGTTATCTTACACCAGGCACAACGAGAGTCACAAAATATTGCAATGGTTTGATGAATATACAGTAGACCTTACTTGGCCCTTGTGTGCCTTTGTGTGCCCTTCCATGCCCTTGCATTCAAATATACCCATGTGCACCTAAAACATTTTGTTTTTCACTTTTGCAGACTTCCCAGTGTTCCTCCAATGCCTTCGTGACTATAAATCATGATAATAATAGCTAGACACTGTAATTTGCGATTGTTTTAAGAGGTGCCTTGGGACTGTAAATCATGAATGTTTAATGTAAATAGCCTTGCATTGATTGAAACCCTACCAATTTTACATAAATTTATGTTTTTCAATGAATTTAAGTATTTTTTTAAGTTGCTGAGTTTTTTGGCAAGTTTTTAAATTTGGGCTCTGCCAAGTCTGAGTTCAGTCCACGTTTTGTGAGCTTATAATTTGAATATAAAAGGTGCTAGAATTAGTGTTCTTAAGTTGTTGGAAATGAAAGAATATTGTAGTAGCATAAATAAAATGAGACCATGTAACACAATAAGAACAAATGTCACAACAAGTATGACACAAAGATATTAACCGTCACATTTTTTTGGTTGTTTTTCTCATTGGCATCATTGACACTATGACACAATTGTGCAAAATTTATGGCATTCAAAGCTAATCTGATGGAGGTTCCCTTTTTTCTGGAGGAGGTTTTATTCCTTCTTGAAAGCCACTCAAGCTAACGAAGGCGGGTTGTCATCTCCTAGGTAAGTGGATTTTACTACTGGTTGTTTTCTTAAGTTTATGCATTTCAAGAAGTTTTATAGTGATTTTGCTTTTCCAAAATTTCTTCTATGCCTTGGTTTCGTAGGTTGTAGTATCAGAGGATCTAGATATATGTGTAAAATCTGGAGAAACAGAGGTTCCTTTTCATCATTTATGCTCCTTTATATCTACCATTAACCAACCAACCAATCTATGCAATCACAACTACAAAATCATGAAAAAATATAATATGAAAGCAACAATAATAGGTCAGCCTGGAAGTTCCTCTATCTTGGAAAACTTGGTAATATGTAAATACTCATCTCGACCCTCATTTTGTCATCCCTTAGCCCATACATTAGATTTCCCTTCATCCTTTTAGACATAATTCTTGTATCCTGGCCAATAAACAGCTGTATAAAATGCCATAATTAATCCATCAAGATGGTTTATAGTAGGCCCTCAACATTCCTTCAAAATGTAACACAATTCTCAGTACACTAAATGGGCAGGGCATATGGCACAACATGCATTAGTCTTCCATCATGCACAAAAAATCAAGCCTTGGAAGTATGTTCAGAGAGTAAGTTTTAGTACTGGTGGCATAGATGATTGATAATAGTTTATTTTCAACACAACATGTTTGTTGCTTACTCAAAAAACTTACCGATGCCTATTTTGTTCGAAGACCTCACAAAAGTTCTTGCAAGATGCATGCGTATGAAGAAACATCAGAAGTATTAATGCATCAACGAGCTCAAATTGCTTTTCAAATATCTACATTTCAAAAAGAGAAACACCTTGTTTAGCAATTTAAGCAACTTTAAATCCTAGTTTGTTTGTTAGCCTCCCTTAAAGCTGAGAATTGGAAGATATTGCAATTGCATTACACTAATCATAAATATCATATGATTTGATATTGTTTCTATCAAAATATTTTCAAATGAAAAAAGTGTTTTTGCTTTGTATGGTGTCGAGTAATTCATCCTTGTAACTATTTCTCTATAACAAGAACATTCTATTTGACATTTTTTCTGAATTGCAGGCCAATATACTTATTTTCCTAGAACTGAATGTAGGAAATATCGCCTACAAAGCTGTCCAACAGGTGATTCATTTCTTATTATCTTTTAAAACATTCTTTGTTTGATAACAATTTATACTCTGTATTGTCTTGTTAAAATATCCACGAGAAGAACTCTACTGCACATTATTATTTGATTTATGTGATCACTATTTGATTATTATTTATCCCTTTTATTTCTTATAAACTCCTTGCAAGATTGCTCCTTGTTCGAATCCCAAGAATGTACAATTTAGATAAATTAGACCCACTCACCTAAAGACAATTTTACTAAGACATAGCTGGTTGCAAAATCTGCCCAGTTTTGTCTGGCATTCAAAACTTAAATTCATTTGTTGATAACTGAAGTGTGTTTGACAATGTCTCATTTACACTTTTTAATTCTTAAAGAAATTAGAATTGTAGTGGTAGTTGAGGCCATAGATATTTAAAAGGAATGTACTTCGATTCTTGGGCAGCACTCATCTACCTCCCTAGCTGTCATTCACTTTCATAGTTTAGCTTAAAATTTTGGACTGGACCTTTTCATCTTCCTAGTTGTCATTCACTTATAGTTTAGCATAAAATTTTGGATTGGACCTTTTCATCTTGTAACTTGTGCTACTGAATAGTATTATTTAAGGATATCACTAAACTTTTTATTTCTTTGACATTACACAGAGCATTGGAGCAATAAGCATGGGTCCATTGCTTCAAGGTTTACGCAAACCAATCAATGATCTAAGTAGGGGATACACTTTAGATGATATTATATCCATAATAGTCATGACAACTTTGCAAGCTGTTTATCAAAAAAAGAAGCAAATTACACTTAATTTCATTGAAAATATATGCAAAATACCTTTAAAAGATCCTTATTGTCTTTGAATATTAATAGGAAAAATTGAAGACGATTGTAGTCCAACCCACATACACTGTGAAGGAGGTGTCTATTAAGTTTTAAAAGGAAAATATTAAAAGGAATCATAATTCTCATGGTATTCACTCTTTCAAATTGATTTTCCAAGCCTCTTCCCCTTTCAAATCACAAGAAGTAAAGTTTTGATATTGTTTAAAATGTACTTACAAAACTGGAGGTAGATTTTAGCCAACAAAGAAGATAAGAGAGATTTGAAGGCATTTGAACATGGGAAAAATGATTTTCACATTTTTCCACTCCCTACTTCACACAAAAGGATCTGAAATTATGATGGAGTTACAAAATCTGTCATTCTTCCTAAACTGATCTGTCATATGAAATTAGGCCTCAATGGTACATTAGACTAGCAAGGCGCCGAACTGTTCAACAAAGTCTCAAGGTTGACTATCTTGGAAACGTTAAGTTCTAATCAAGATTAATTTTTGTTTTGGTTTTTATTTACTTCTCTTATTCTTCACTTTTCTAGTTGCATGAGAAATGTGACCTTTTCAGCAGCCACTTCCTACCATTGTGGTTAGTTTCCTGATCATTTCAACCTGCAGAAATACAAAAAGGAAAAAACGCATAATAGAAGAGTGCTGTGGCTTGTGCTTCTTTAATCTAAACATATACGTGATGACCAGGAAACAATAAATTTCCTCTTATTTCTTATCGACGTCTCCCTTGCACCTCCTATAGGTGCAAGTGCTAGTATATTAATTCCCAACTATTATTTGTCATTTGTATTTGATTTATTCCTTTAATATGCTTGTATCTCCTTAAAAATCATTTTATATTAATCATTGTTGCAAAGCATGAATACTTGGTGTAGGTCTTCCAACATTAATCATAATTTTAAATTGTTTTTCAAAATTTTATATGGAGAATCAAGCTCTAAATTTGATAGTAATTTTTTTTGACAATTAGTTATTATTTAAAATTGTCTTTCAAATAATAAGATTTATCTTATTTTGAGAAAAAAAATATTATAGATTATATATAAAAATAGTCATATAGAAATTTTGATGGTCTATCTAAAATTGTCATTTTAAATAATAGAGCCTTCTTAAAATTATAATTATGTGAGAAGTGTTTATAGTAGAAGAATGAAATTTGAAAGTTTGTGTATGTATAAGATAAAATAATAATACAATAATAATATATTGCTAATATAATAATAATAAAATAAAAAACATAAAAAAAAAAGATAAGATAATAAATAGTTAATTTTAACACTAAAATAACTAAGTACACTAGGGGAGAGGGCCCAATAGTCGTGTGGGGTCTAATAGTCGCGCACCCAATCGCAAATATAATACCCAATAGTCGTTTATATAATGTCCAATAGTTGTGATTTGACTACCCATAATTAAACAAAATGTATGCTTTTGATCTAAAAAGTAACCAATCATGTGATACCACATTAGCACTCAACTACTCATGATGTAATGCACGAGAATTGGTCTCACTATTTTTTGGGGTCTTTTTGGACACCTTGACAAAAACGCATGTTGATGTGGCATCATATTTAATGATGTGGCCCTGAAACCTTAGTTATAAGCAAAGAACTTGCCAAGTAAGCTATTGTAAAAAATTGGGAGTGATTTGAAATTTCGACGTAGGATAATTAGAAGCGCGAAGTTAGGGTGCACGACTTAATATAGCTATCAAATGATCACGTGGATTTTAAGAATACAAATAAATAAATTGAAAGATTTTAATTTTGGTGTTTATGGATTTTGATTGTGTTTGAAATTTTTTCATCAACATTTCGGACCACACTCTAAAATCCATTCATCTCCTTATGCACTGCATCACCCTGATGGTGAATCACGAAGTGTGATACAAAAATTTCAAACACAATCAAAATCCATAAACAACAAAATTGAAATGATTATGAATTTTGAAAATGATGATTTTCCCACAAAACCTTTTGTCAGTGTACGTTATAGGCTAGATTTTTTATTTTTTTGAACGCACTTAATGTGCGAATGACACGCTTCACTTTGTCTTTGTGAAATTACATCACTCTTCCTTGGCTTCCCACGCTAATTCAATCGCACGCGGTTTCGTACACAAAGCGGTTTTGACCTTTCTGCTTCCTAATTCTATAATCAATTTCTGTCTTCCCATTATCGATCTCAGCGTTTTATTCAAGCTTTGACGGCGACTTTGCTTACTCCCGTCGATTTCATTTGTTTCTCTGAATTCCGCGACCGATTTCTTTCTCTCTACTTCAGGGATATTAGCCTCTCTATTAGGCTTTTAACACTCGACAAGATATTCCATTTGTTGCTCTCTATTCAGAGATTGCTCACTGCATATTTTCGTTTTAAATTCAAGACAATGGGAAATTGTGTCATTTCAGTGATTGGATTCCTTCGTTCTTGTTTTCTTTCAGCGGGAAATTCTTCCACTTCCATAGCATGGGAGGATCAGAGGGAGCTGGAAAATTCTTCTACATCCACAGGTCTACAGCGACAGATGGATCTGGGGGAATCTTCCACTTCCACAGTTCGGGAGGATCACAGGGAGCCAGAAAACGCTTTTGATGGAATTGCGCCGCAAGGATTTTCATTATCCTCAAAAGTAATGAAGAAGGGGCCACACGATGTGTTCATTAATCATCGCGGTTGTGATACTAAGCACAAATTAGCCAGCACTATCTATCACACCTTAGATCTGCTTGGGTTTCATGCTTTTCTAGATGTCGAGCTGGAGCTGGGAGACTCCATACCGGATGAAATACAGGAGGCAATGCATACTGCTGTACTTCATATTGCTATTTTTTCAGAGAGGTATGCGGAATCTCCTTGGTGTCTGGCCGAACTATCCTTTATGCTCAAAACTGGCACTCCAATTCTTCCTGTGTTCTATCATGTTAAGCCCGATGATCTCCGATGGGTGGGAAAAGGGAAAGGGCTCTACGCTCCTGCTTTTTCCCAACACGAAACGAAGGGCAGGTATTCCTCAAGCATGCTGGAGGACTGGAAAAACGCACTGCATAATATCTCATATATCTCTGGCCACATGCTCAACAACGAAAATGGGTAAGTCTTCGATTATCCCGCCTCTCCCGTTCATCAAATCATTTGCATGGTATGCATTTCTCTAGCAGAGATGTTTGTTTCGCCGTATTTATTTTGGTTGTGAATGTTTAGCGATGAAGGGATGCTGTTAAAGAGTATAGTGAATTCTGTTTTGAGAGTGATTAAAAAAGAGCCGTTGGAGGTAGCCAAATATCCAGTTAGAATGGATGAAATCGTAGAAGACTTTGAAAGAAGTCGACAAGAATATATTGAGAGTGAGCAGCAAGTACAGATTGTGGGGATCGCTGGGTTTGGCGGCTCTGGTAAAACTACACTCGCAACAGAGCTTTATAATAGGAAAAGCCCTTCCTACAATCGCTTCAGTTTTGTGCATGATGTGCGAGATGCCGCATCCAAAAATGCTTTGCATACCAAGCAGAAGAAACTCCTGGAGGACCTCCGTATTCAAACTGTATCATTTGACAACGTTAGGGAGGGCAAGAGAATTCTAGAGAAAAGCTTGATATCTCTTCGCCTGCTCATAGTTTTGGATGATGTAGATCACGAGGACCAACTGGATGGTCTTCTACCCCCAAAGGAGAGCCTCGGATCGGGTAGTGTTGTAATTGTTACAACCCGTGAAGGGGATGTACTTAGAAAGTGGGGCATCACATCCATTTACAAAATGCAACCACTGCAACATTTTCATGCCAAGCAGCTGTTCTGCTGGCATGCTTTCTTACAGCCTTTCGAACTGAAAGGCTTTGAAGATTTAGTTGAAAATTGCTTAGATGCTTGTAATGGGCTGCCTTTGTCTTTGAAGGTCATTGGAGGACAGCTTTACGGTAAAAGGTCCAAGGATTATTGGGTTTCTCAGCTAGACAAGATCCGGAGAATATTGCCCAAGGAAATTATGCAGAGGCTGAAAGTGAGTTATGATGCCCTCGATGAAGATGAGAAAGAAATATTCTTGGATATTGCATGTTTCTTTATTGGTGAAAGAAGAAGTTCGGCAATTGCTGTGTGGGATGGATCAGGCTGGAGCGGTCTATGTAGTTGGGAGACGCTTCACAACAAGTGCCTTGTTGAGGTGGATGAGAAAGAGTGTATAAGGATGCATGATCATCTCAGGGATTTGGGAAGGGGAATTGCAAAGACACACTTACCATCGCGAATCTGGTTTGAGAGACAGAGTATGCCCATTCAGGTGAAATTAAATTGTTCCTGTCATTAATCATAGCACGGAAACCCTGTTTTTCTGTCTAGTCTTTTTCTTTTCTGTTTTCCCTCTAATTCAATTGAAGTTATTTTGTTGCTTTTTCCACTTTAGCGAGGAATGCCGATTCGAGGGATAATGGCTGCCATAGGTCTAGAGTACGAGTTTCCTGGCTGCCTCGCGCTTTTCAACGAGTACATGGAGATGATGAGAATCTCGAATCTTAGGGTTGGATTACAGCTTCTTCTTCTTAAAGAAAATTATTTTACCCAAGAATATGGGGCGCTATCGAGAGGCCTTTTGTGGCTTCGATGGTCTAGCTTTAACCACGGATATATTCCATCGTGGCTCTTACTGGAGAACATTAGAGTTCTTGAGCTTCTAGACGCTCGGAAGTTGGAAGCATTGTGGGAGGACGCACATGTAAACGAAATTTGCTTTGTTGTTTTTCAGTGAGAATGAATGCTTCCGTTCTTTTTAATTGTTTTTAAGTTTTAACTCAAATAGAATTGAAAATTTGTTTGAACGCAGCCTCCTTTGCAATTGAGAGAGCTTCTAATTGAGGAAGTCCCCAAGCTCCAAAGTCTTCCTAGGTCAATAGGCCATCTCAAGCATTTGAAAAGACTATCCTTGGATTGTTGCCTCAGGGATTCGGGACCAGCGAACCTGCCAGAAGAGTTTTGTCAACTTCACTCGCTGGAGCATCTGGCCTTAACAAGATGGTACAAGCTATCAAGTCTACCTAACCGTTTTGGGGACTTGATAAAACTCCAGCATATAGATTTGGGCCTGTGTCAGAGTTTAGAGATGTTGCCTGTGTCTTTTAAGCAACTGATACACCTCGAATATCTCAATTTATGTCGTTGTGGCAAGCTCACCTTAGAGTCAGATATTCTGGAAAACATAACAAAGCTCAAGTTTTTTAATGTTTCAGGATGTGACAAGTTGAATGCATTGCCTAACAATATCACAAATCAGGCTTCTCTCGGAGAGCTCGATCTGAGTTACACCAGCTGCTTAAGGGAATTACCAGCTAGAATTGGTCAACTAAGCAAATTGAAAAAGCTCCAATTTACTTACTGTCCATGGTTGACAAGGTTACCAACTTCTGTGGGAAACTTGTCCAACTTAGCCAGTCTTCAACTTATAAGATGTGACAAGTTGGAATATCTACCAATAGAAATTGGACAGCTGTGTAGTCTTAAAATTTTGACAATAATAAGATGTCATGAATTGTATGAGATGTCGAATTTGGCAGGATTAGTTTCCTTAAATAATCTTGATGTCGAAGAGTGCCATAAAATAAAGAAAATAGAAGGTTTAGAACATTTGACATCACTAGAGGAGTTGGTTGTATGGACGTGCTGGATGGTACCTGGTATACACAGTTTGGGGGGCACAGAGAGACTGCGGAAGGTGCATCTGAGAGCAGACAACATATCAGCTTTTGAACCTTGCATTCAAAGCATACAGTTTGAGGTAATAGAGGTTGCTAAAAATATCAAAATCTTATTGTAAAAGTAATTTTTTTTTGTTTAACTGAAGTGTTTTGCAACTGATTTGCAGAAGTGGCCATGGGAAATGACAATATCTGGAAGGATCTTTCCTGGTGTTCAGTCCATTTTGGATTCGTTCACTTTTCCTGGTCTTGCCGTGGTTGACTCCATAGAGACGCATGACTATTTCAGTAGTTTTAAATGGTGGAGTTTAGCGTGCTGGGAGACAAATTTGTCAAATGCGGCTATACAATATTATCTTGTTCGTTCCTTTGAAGGAAAATACGAAGGGGAAAGTAGTGGCGTAGAGTTGAGCGAGGGAGAATGGATAGTGATAAGTGTCTTCAAAGAAGTTTCTCCGTATATCAAGAACGGAGAACGCCCTCTTCAAGAAACATTAGATGGCTTTCCCCGTCGTTTTGTTATATTGGGTGGAAGGTTGATAGTTGGAGAGAGAGGCAGCGTTGTTGAAGGTTTTAAGCAACTCTTTCAGACTCTTTCTAAGGCCACATCTATTAGTTGATATTATTGTTATTAATTTGGAAATTTTAGTGTTAATGTTGTACTCTGTCTTCCAAGAATCAAGGCAGTAAAAATAAAAATAATATTTCTATTTTTCTTTGGCATATGTTTATTATGTATAGTAAATAGTATTAGATATGACATGAAAATTGAATGTAATTTTATAAATGTTTTATTTGTCTAATTCAATGTTTTCATAGTGAAAATGTAATATAACAATATTTATAGATTAAGTGAAGAATACAAACTTTTCTACATAAATTTATTTTCAATAAATTATATCAATATTCATACTCTATTTTATATAATTGAAATATTAATAATTTTGTTGAAAAATGGTGAATGTAGTTTTAGAAATAATTAAATATTTAAAAAGTAGATAGTAGTATGAGGGTGCTTAATTGAAAAACTAGGACATATGTTAAATGTTTATTGTTAAGAGTAGAAGATATTAGTGATGCTCAAATATATGCCTTCAAATTAGTGAACAACTTATCTATTGCTCTAGGTCACTTCTATGATTATGTATTTGATCAGACACATGTAAAATTGATATGTTCTTGATTATCTAACCACTACTCCTCTTCAAAATTTTGCTCCTTTATTGTCTTGATGATGTTAGCAATCTTGGAATAGTTCAATCTAGAAACATTGTAAGCAATACTATGGATTGTGGAACTATCATGAATATTATTGATCTTATTCAATTCTAACATTAAAACTAGTATTCACATTTTTCAAGTCTATTTTTTGTAGGGATAATTACTCCTTTGTGTCAAAAAATGTAAGGATACCAAGTCAAGTATTAAATAAAAGATCTATGGATGACACCTTAGATACATTTTCAATGGAAATACCTTAATAGATACTCTTGATAATGTGCACATGTAGTTACAATAGCTCTAAAATGCATCTATGGGATGATTTAGCATGATGTCTAGAACAACCTATTGCTAGACTTTTAAATACAATACAAAGTATCACAAATGAAACATTTCATATCTTGAGTTGGTACACAATAGTGATAAAGATAGGTCAAGTTGACCATAGACTAGATTTTAAATTATAACATTAAAAGGGTTAGTTTATGATTGTGAAAGTGATCTAAACCACTTCCAAGAGTGCAAATCCAATCTTGGAATAGAAATAGTTGAATCCAAGGGTCATGAATAGTCCTCAGCAATGAGTGAAAATAAGAATGTATAAGACTTCAATTGCATGTCCACTCTTAACTAAAAAAACACCATTTGTATGCTTGAAACTTGCTAATGCATAAATGTTTCTCTAGTTGTAGTGGACCCAAAACTTAAAGAGAAAGGAAATGCAATTTTAATCATTGCATTTTATCCCCACTTTGATGTACATGTGAATATCAAAGTAATGTATGCCAAAGTATAAAAACACACAACCAACAAGAAAATAAATACACAAATAAATTCACACAAAAGAGGGCACATATGGAAGTAGATTATGTATTGGTACATGTTTTCTTGAAATGAATGCTACATCTTGGAAACCATATAAAACATAAAATGAAAGGTCAATAAGTAAAAGGGTATGTGCAGGATCATCATGGAAAAAGCAAGCCCTTAAGTGGCAAAAAATTCAAAAAAATCAGTGTTAGGCAACTTGACATAAAAATTTGAATAAGCTATCTATATTATTTAAAAAATATGTAAGAATAGAATCTATAGAAAATTGAATGTATTTTCTAAACTACTAGGTTTATTTAAAAATAAATAAAATTTATTTAGTGAAAATTTGAAATTTCAATGGAGTAGTACTTAAATTTCAGGGAAAAAATAAGAAGTAGGTGTCTGTCTGACCACCCTAACCATAATAAAATGATAATATTTTTTTATAAGATTTTATATATAAGTAGAGGACTCATGTCCGGATGTGATGCATATTTTTGGTAATTTTTTTCCTAGTAAATAATTAATTATGATTTTTATATTACAACTTTTAAAAAATATAAAAACTTGTTTTTCTAACCACTTTAATTTGGTCAAAACTTCATGAAATTTAATTTTTCTTTTTTGAATCCTATAGTATGTGAATCATAGAATGTGACACATTTTTTGGATTAAAAAAAAATGATACTGTTTGAAAGATATAGATTTTTTTCAATCAGCCTATCGATCAGGACTTTAGTCGTAATTCTAATAGAAAATGAATAATAATTATTTATTAAATTCATATTAACGCATAATTTATATTGGTGGAAATCTAAGAATCTCCTCTAGAAACCCTTTTTGTTTCATCAATTTTGGGTTAAAAAAAGTCATCAGCCACATACCTTACAAATACCCATAATATTGCCACTTTTTGGCCCATCATGATCCTGCACATACCCAAAATAATGTGGGAATTTGAAACATAATAAATGTGATTTTCATAATCAAAATAGAAAAAGGAAAAGGAGTGGGGTATGGCATATTTCCCTTAAAACAATAAATATAGCTAGACAGTGTCACACAAATCCAAATGATGTGATACCATCCTTTGATAGCCTTGAATTATGTGACAACCTTATGACTATTCTTAAGTAAGAGGGGCATTTATAGTCTCCACGACCCTTCCAATTAATTACATACAAGGAATGCAAATAGATTAGAGTAAACTAGAAAATATGTATTGAAAAGTAAATCCAATGAAGATTAACAATCATGACAAAATTAGTGTCATATGATAAAAAAATGGAGTACAAGTATTGAAGAGGAAAATGCTTGATTTCTTATTTGATGAGCTATAAAATAATTGATACAAGAGAAACATAATTGATATAACTGTGACTACATAGCTAGCTGCAACTATATAACAAACATAACCATAACTATTGTCTAAACTAAGCAATGATTTATTTATTATAAAATATAATATTAAATGCTATTCTAACATTCCACCCTTATTACATTGTTGTTGCAAACTTGAAACAACTCAAATTTTACTTTGACAAGAGACTTAGTAAGTATATCAATTGTCTAAGAATCTATTAGGAAATATGGAACTAGATGTGGTGGTTCAATACTTGTTCTTGAATGCAATTGAATTTGACTTGAGTATGCTTTAACATTTCATGAAAAATTGGATTCTTCACAATCTTCAAAACAACTTGATTGTTGTGATAAATAATAGGCAGCTTTTATTCAAGAATGTCCATTTTAGCTAGAATGCAACAAAATCAAATCAATTTGCACATAACTCCTCATGCAACATGATATTTAGCCTTAGTGGAGAGAGAGAGAGAAGCAACATTTTTCTCCTTACTAATCCACAAGGAATCTATTGTTCCAACATGAAAAATTTTTATAGCTAACTTCATGTGATCAATAGACCCAATATAGTTCGAGTTGGTATAACCCTACGAGAACTGAGGGGTATTTTAATATTCTAGAAAATAATTAACTATACCTCAAATATATCTCAAAATATTCATAGATGCAACCCAATTCTATTTCTTTTTCTCCTATATATAAATATCAAAATATAGCTTACAATAAAGCATAATTCTAGTTTAGTATAAGTAAAGTAAATGAGATTCCTAACAAGCTATCTATAAAGAGTTGTATCTGTTTGAGGTTAATAATATTTTTGGTTATTGAAAAATAGGTTTTGAAGGGGCCTTGAAACCCTTTACAAAAAAAAGAATGCAGCTTGAGAGATATTACAATAGGAAGCAACCACAAAGAAAAAAAAGTAGATAACATCACTAATAAGAAATGAATAAACAAGCAACAAATGTGAAGCAGACCAAAATAGAAAAGAAACTACAAGTTCTTCAAGATGATCCTCATTGTGTCCAAGTATTTAGTGATAACATTTTCATGCATCTACATAACCTCTTTCACTTCCTATACTGGAATAGTAGCACCTTTCTTAGTATTTCTTTTGGTCCTAACAGAAGGGTCGACATTACTACCTTTTTCCAATTTTCTTATCAAGTTTCCATCCTTCGCCTCATGCACATATTTTTAAAAAATAAGAGGCTTATAATTTCATTTCCTAGCCTTTTCATTTAATAGCACCAACCCCTCTGCACTATTCAAGAGTGAATCATGGCTAACATTGACAAGAGTGGAGAGGTCCTCTTGAATTTTCATGATTTTCTGCTCAAGACTGGCAATTTTGGGATCATAATCCACTCTTAATTTAGTAGCATCCTCTGCAATTTTTTTAGGGTGATATTCATGGTTTTGATCTTGTTATACATTGTCCCCTCCAAATTGTTGTTAGTCATAGCACTAAAATTGAACCTTGCCAATGAATCAAATTTACCATGTAGATAGTTGACTTCAAGAAGGAGCCACATGAAAATCTCAAGAAAAAATTTGCTTCCTCCTTAGCCATAATAGAAACATTATTAATATCCAACGATTCCCAATTCATGCCCTTTCCCTGAAAAAGAACACTCAGGATGATCCTCAAAAACTTACTAGTAGTAGGGTTCATCTTGTCTTTACCTTTACCTGCAGACTTTGAAACAACATAGGGCATCTCCAGATCAATCATATTGTCAGAATTCTTCACACACTCTACTTCAAGGACCACCCTAAACACACAACTACCCTTCTCCCCCATGGTAAGAACTTGAATAGGCTTCTCACCATCCTGAGGATCATGGGAGTAACAACTCCCCTCTCCATACCTCAGGCCAATTTAGGAACTCTCTTCCCTGCATAGGATTTACCCACCATCCTACTCTCATCTTACCCAACTAAAATTTTCCTCTTCAAACTAGACGAGGGGGGGGAGGTGGAATCCACTTTCTTGGCACCCTAACTTCCCTTCCTTGTCTCCACATAACCTTTACTCTTGACCCCAACCAAAGGGGCCCTTTCTAATTCCAGATCAATATGCGAGCCATTAGACCAAGAAGGGGAAGCCTCCTTCATATCCTTCTTCCAAGACTGATTCACATGAGCATTTAGAGGAGTAGATATTTCTTCAAACAAACTTGACTCGCCTTTCACTTCCTCAAAATCATTGGAATCTTCACATGTATCATAATCAAAAGGCACATCCTTAGATTTACGAGCTCTATTCACTCTAGGGGTTGCAATCACATATCTTGCCTTGATATGTTCAGTAATTAACAGCATAAGCCCCTCATGCAAGAAAGGGTTATTAGAGTTTCTTCTAAAATATAGGATGCCATTTTCCAAGGATAAGAGTAGGTAAAACATAATTGACATCAAATTACCATGATGAAAATGTTTGAGCAACATAAAGTAGTAGCCATAGATGACAACGAATCTTCATTCTAGAATGAAGTATCATATTAACATGCCATCGCCACCTCTCCCCACATGAGTTTTATGGAATGCCAATCATAAACACCACACCACAACCTATTGATTTTCACTCTTTCCTTATCATGTAGGAAGATATCCCTCATTGATTTAGCCACCCCCTTCTCTCTATAAAATTTCTTACCTTGAGTGGAAAGGTTGGTGACCTCTAATATGAACTCCTAAGTTAAATTTATCTCAACCCCCAAAATCCTTAGAACTCTATTGTGCCAACCGTTAACAAACTCTTGAGAGATTTGAGAGTCATAACCATTGAGCTTCAACATGAATGGTGTGAGCCCACCCTTGTCTAGGATCTCCAAGGCCAAACCATTAGCCTTCCTATCCTCACACGTTACAGGCTCAATCCTACACCTCTCACCCCCCATTATCAATAGCTTAGCTGAGCCCATAGTATTCTTCCTGAAATGGAATGGTGACCATAAAAAATGAATACACAAGAAAGAAAGGAGAAAAATAACACCCAAAAGGTGTTTTAATATGACAATCTAGGTACCAAGCTTCATTATTGTTGCTTCTATAAGGAAAATTTTCCACTCTAGGAGATGATTTCTAAGATACATGAAGCATGCCACAAGTCTAATCACCACAGATATACAATTATGAGGCCATACTCTGATACCTCTAAATCCTATTTTGACCTCCAACATATGAAACACATAATATTTGATCATGTTATCAACAATTGATTGGAGTTTGATTGGCATGTGGTCATTAGAGCCTCAATACCTAGATGAGGAGACTTCCAAATTAGCAAGGAAATCAACCACACCATTAGTTTCCCTCTACACATGGGAAATGTAAGACTCTTGAAAGGTATTTAATATAAAAATAGAGTCTTCTATATAATGTGTTCAATTGACCAAGAGGGAGGATTGGCCCTTTTTAGATAGTTAATAATGTTCATAGATTCCCCCTCCAACCAAAATTTTCTCACACCCTTCTCTTGAGCATGTTTTAAACCATGATAGGCTGCAACAAATTTAAGGTTAATAGTGTTATAGAGAGAGTTGTAAATTGTTCCCATTAGATTGGACACATATTTACAACAAAACATCCTATAATTTTCTAGGAGTTTCTTAGAATATTTCATCTGTGAGATAAAAATATGATGCTTCTTTTTCCATATCTTGGAGCCAAGATAATAGTGAAGTAACACCAAGCCTGTGATGTCGAAGGATTTATTTAGATCATTCTATACATCACTCATGATATTTTCTAAGCTTCCTATGATCTCAAGATCATATGCATATAAAATAATAATGACAATCTCTGAGCTTACCTTCTTAATATACAAATTTGAATATTAGGGGTTATAGGTGAAACCATGTTGCTATAGGTGACCCATCTATTTTAATGTATCATTACCTGAGGCCTTCCTTAAGTCCATAAAGTGACTTAATGATACCATACACCTTTCAAGGATGATGTTCATCAATGAAACCTTTTGGTCTTTCCATGTATACTTCTTGTAGATTTCCATTTACAAAAGCACTCTTGATGTCCCTCTATTGAAGTTTCCATCCTTTCTATGTTGCCAATGCACTTACATCTGTGATTTTTTTATTCTTTATAATGGGTGCAAAGTTCTCTTCATAATCAATGTCATCATGCTCAACATATCCCTTTGCAACAAGTCAAGCTTCATATTTATTGATAAATCCATCTACATTGTATTTTTTTTGGAAAATATATTTACAACCAATGGGTTTCTTCCTTGGAGGAAGATCAACAAGTTTCCATGTTCAATTCTATATCAAGGGGTCATACCTAGAATCCATGGCCTTCTTTCACTCTGGTTATCCTAGTGCTTCTTAAACTATATCATGTTTAGTGTTGTCAACAATTGAACTCATTAGTGCAATATTTACCTCATTTCTCACTTGTATTCTTTCTTTGACTCATAATGGAGTATCTGGGATCTAGAGTTCAAGTGGGAGTCCCTAATAGTTCTTTGGACCCATTTTTGACATTAATTCTTTGTTTATGTCAAGAATATTTTCCATATGGCCAAGATCAATGAATAATTATCCTTGTAGCTAATCTTCTTTTTGAGAGGATTCTTAATGCTCATCATCTGACTATGAGAGAAATCTTTGAGATATTTTTGTTTTGAATCTCCTCTATTTTTTGATGAGTAAAATAATGACTCATCACATACTATATCTCAAATCTCATAAATCTTCTACATCTTAGGATTGATGAGATGATATGATTTTGAGGTAGTATTATACCACCAAAAATAAACTAATATAGTGTCTTGGGATTGATATTATTCCTATTATTAGGTAGTACATGCATACATATTGTACAACCAAATACTCTTTGATAGGAGATTGAAGGTTTATGACTGTAAGGAAGCTAAGGTAGAAAAACAACTTCCTACACCAATTTTGAGAGGATAATAATGTAAAATTTTATAGATATTTAATAGTTACAAAAAATTAAATAGAAATAAACACAAATATCATGCATACCACAACATAGTGATTTACATATATGGGGAATTTAACCCTTTTAGAAGAAAAACCCCACACTCCAAAATCTGCCCAATATATTATTTAGAAATCACAAAGATTACAATATACTTGCAAAGCAAGCTTCTCACAGGAACTTATCACCAACCAGAGATCCGAAGGCAACATGGTTTCTATCAGACTCACAAAATACATCACAATACACAACCACAATACAAAACCCTCATAAAATAGGGTTTCCTTCTAGGGAAAGTCAAGTTAATAAAATATCGATTATCAGATATGAGACATAATGATGAACTGTCCATATTTACAATAATAAAATATAAATAAAATTTATCTTTCAGGGGTGCTACCCCCTATCCTAGCCGATGGGATGATTCCCCTATACCCCTCATGGGGGAAGACCCCCATTCACTCCCCCGTCATTGTTGGATGAACATTACCTTATGTATCACTAGTAACTTATGTAATTACAAGGTTGAGACACATTTTCCAAACACACACTCCCTTACCTTTTAGATAATGAAATAGGAACTCAAAACGCATGGTCCATATAGTGCTAATATCACATAGGATGTTCCCTATAATGTGGTGTTATCAACCCCCTCTAGTGGTGGCATTATGTATGATGTCCTTTAAAGTACGACCTTATGTTATATTGTGATGCCCTTTTAGTTGTGATATTATATATAATGTCCCCTAAAGCATATCCTTGTCCCTCATATAAAAAGGTTATACAAGATACCCTTTAAAGTGGCGACCCTTTCAATTCATGTTCAAACCCTTCCCATTGGTAGTAGCATTATACACGATCTCTTTTCAAGTGTGTTTTTTCATGGCATGAGTGTGTCCCCTTAGTAGTGATATCACACTTGATACCTCAAAGGTGTAATACTTTACTTCATGCTTTGTCCTATTTTGGTTAAGGTTCCATGTATGCTAATCCCTACAATGTTGTCTCCAATGTATTGAATAGTTTCCTTTGAAAAGTAATGATAAACTTGTTGGCATGATCCCTTTATGGTGGTGTTATATAGCTAATGTAGAGAAGGACTCAACTAAACCAACTTGACACTTTCAAAAGATTTTTCCACTTGCAATCATGCTTTGGTGACTTCTAATGAAACTTGGTAACCTTGTCCATGAAGCCATTAGTTTCAGGCACATACTATACCATACATGTCCGTACCATCAAAACTCAAACTGAAAAATAGTAAAAACTAGAAAATGCAATCCCATTTCATGAGAAATTTCACTTTTCTTTCATTCCCTTCTTCACTAACCTTCTCCAACCCCCTAAGCTCGAAATTACATTGCATATTTACAATATTACAACCCATTCCAACTATTTGTAGTGGTTTCCTGATTTTCATGTAACCTTTTCTTGCTTTTTTGCCACTTTTCCAAAGTTGCATGACAACTTTTTAACAACAATTGACAACTTTTACATTTTTAAACCAACGACCCTATTAACACTCCAAAATGGATCAACATGATCCCACATGGTCATAAATGACCTTATTAGACACCAAAACTCACAAACAATCTAAAATCCAAATATTTGCAACATGACTCAAAATGCATCAAAAGATGCCCCTGCATCATACTTCCCAGGGAAAACGAATTTGAGTTCCATCTCAAATGATGGCCTAATTTTCTTTCTCTTCTTCCAATTGTGCTACATGTGGGGCTATTCTCCATGATTTTCTTGATCTTCTCCACCTGTGCCTTGATCTACACGCTTTTGTATCGTGCTTGCTTTTTGGACCTCCTCCTAATAATCTTCTTCTCAACTGCAAGACACAAAAAATTCTATTTCTCTATCATATTATTCATTATTGCTGTCAATTTCTTCATCTTCTGTCAAGTAGGAATGCTTGAAAAATTGTCCACACTGTTCAATTTCTTTATCCAACAAATCATACTCGTGACCAATAATCAAATCTATAGCTTCCTCATACAAATTCTCATGCAAATTGAAACTTGCCATGTGTCCACCTTCTTCTTGTTTATTCTCCATCATTTCATTATTAAATTCAAACAAATTAGAATCAAAATATGCATTATTTACCTCATTTTTCCTTGTCCCAATTTTTTTGTCATCATTTATTGCTTCCATATCCATGTCTTCATGTCCTTCTATCAAGCCTCCTTCAAGCAACTTGTTTATTTTCACCATCTCCTCTTTCCATAGAAGGTCACTATCTTCTTCATCCACTTGTTCGTCATAATGAGGCTCTTCAAGTTGTGTCATCTCTATGTTTTCATTTGCTGCAAATTCTTTCTCTTCATCCTCCAAAGGATGTGTTATCATGGCTGCAACTCCACACTTAACCACTTCATTCATGTCTTCAAAAAGATAGTCATATGCTACCATATCTTCTTTCTTTTCACTCTTTTCCTCCATACATGTTGTTGTTATCTCCAAGGTATCAACTCTTTCATGAGTTTCCTCTTCTTCACATCGCTGCCCCGCACATTGCATGTCCTCCAAAGGACCAAAAATCACTGCAATCTCTCCTTCCACCTCTTCAAAAAGTCATGTTACTACTGTATAACCTTCACCTTCCAAGATAGCTATCCTTTGCTTCTTTTTTTAATAATCACCTTTATGGTCCATTTCACCTTCTTTCTCATTGGCCAATGCCAAACATTTTCTTGATATGCTTTCTCACAAAATTGTTGTAATAGAAGCTCAACACGTTTTTCAAACTCATTCATTCTTTTATCAAACTATGCATCTAGGCTTACCCTATTGTCTTTCATCTTGTCCTTCTTTTTGAGGCCTTGTTTCTTATCTTGCTTTTGCATCTTTTTATCTCTTCTCATCTCTTCTTTCTTGGTTAACAACTTCTTACTCTTCAAGTCTTCACAAATTATTCTCCTCAACACTTCCATTCTTTTGGTATCCCAACACCTGCACACACACAACTACCATCTACCCAATAGGATTCTAGAAGATGAACTCTCCAAGACCTCTTTTACCCACTTCCTCTCAATGGAAGAAATCTGTACACCTTCTACCCAGTTTCATCACTATTGGAGGATATAAGTTACCGTCTCTCTTTCATACATGCAACAAAATTTCTCTCACAACTCTCTTGTCCTAGTGCATACCTTGCACTCTTAGGGTCTTCTAGCTCTGATAGAAAAATGATTTAGAGTAAGGAATAAAACAAGACTAACTTCACACATTTCAAACAGGGCTTCAATGCAACTAAGGAAAAAGTGCTATTTTGTTCATTTTTGGCAACTTACTCATAAGCCTAATGGCACACCACCAAGGAAAATAAAAATGGGACAACATGAAATATGATATTATTGACTTGTGCAAACTGCCAAAAAAATACCACGATGATTTCCCATCCAAGCTCCATCACACAGTGCATAGATTTCATCAAGCCTTCATTGAACTGGGGTTTTTGACTATTTTTTCAAACAAATGCAAGCAAACTGTCATTAAGAACTCCATAAAATTTGAAAACTATGAAATATCCTATAAAGGGTTTTTATATATTCCAAAAAAATACCTCTCCACAAATTTTCATAACTTTTTAAAGGATGAAATCAAATATATTGAATTTTCTATCGCTGGAAACCCTAGGCAGGGTTTTGACCTGTAGTCACCAAAATAGTAATAAATTGCACAAAACGTGATGAAAATCTACAAAACCAAGTGCATTTGAAAGATAACTCTCTTCTCTAACTTCCTAATTCACAAGAAAGGTTGTAATTTACTGTACCAAGCTGTACCACGAGTTTCTTAGGCTGCAAATTCTAGAAAATGTTGTTAGAACATGGTGTCCTTCAACAAAATGACCATAACTTTTAAAAAATTCAATGAAAATTGATGCTACAAAAGGAAAAATAAAGTATATTCATATAGAAACATGATGCAATCATTTTCAGATCAATACATGAGTTTTATAAGCCATGCCAAGTGACATAAAATGACTGCAACATTGGAAATACAAAAAAAGCTTGCTTCTATTCAACCAAAACTTGAAAAATCAATTTATTCCATCTCCATTCGACTATTTATGGTACATGCATGCATTTTCAAATATTTTCATCTATTTTGAACATTTTTTTTTTTGGTTTGTAACATTTTCTTGCTTTTTTTTCCACTTAGACAAAGTTGCATGACAACTTTTAGCAACTTTTTGACAATTTTAGCAACATTAACAAATTTTAAACCAATGACCCAAAACACTTCAAAAATGGATTAATATTATTTCAAATGGTCATAAATGACCTTATTAAACAATAAAACACACCATCAACCTAAAAACCCAAAAATGACAAAATTAAGCTTATGAGGCTCCTGATGCCCCTACACCATACACCTAAGGGGAGGAAAAAAACTCAAGTCCACTTGAGTGAAGATCTTATTTTTCTTCTTGGTCTTCCAATTCTTCTACACTATTTTCTTGATTTATTCTTGGATTTTTCTTTATAGTTTCTTCCACTTGTTTTCTCTAGGTTGTCTTCTAAGCTCCTCCTTTTCTTTCTTCCTAGCAAGGTATTCCTCTTTTGGCATCCTCCTCTGAACCTGATCTCTTTCAAGAGCCTGCTTCTCAATGATTTTAATCTCCTTGTATAATAAACCTGCACATACATAGTCCAATGAAATATTAGAAGTAAATATTGAGACCTTGAGGTCTCCTTCTTGTCTCTTTGCACCATACACTCCACTTCAACACCCAAGAGATCTCCTCCATGTGTGCTATTGTGGGAAGCTTAGGATTGAAATTTTCCTCTAAGTGTCTTCTTTGATAAATATCAACTTCTAACACTTCCATCTCAGTTGTTAATTGCTCTTGATTTTTATACACAAAGTAGTGTTCCTCTTTTCCTAAACCTACCATCTCCTTCCAAAGGATGTGAACAATCTCTATATATAGACTAAATACTTCCTGTTGCACTTCAGGGTTAGCTTTTTAGTTTTTCCAACTGTTGCAAACAAATCATCATTCATATCCATTTCTTCCAATAATAAATCATCTAATTCATCATACATGTCATAAAAAAACATATTCTTTATTCATCAACATTTCACTATCAAAAATAGAATGCAATATGCATTCACCAAGTATTTCACCTTCCTCAGGATGACACAGTATTCCATCTTTTTCACTTAGGATTTCTTCTTTATTTACTGTTATTCCTGCATTTACATACTCAAAGCTTTCATTAATTTCAAAACAATGAGACTTACTTGCCTCCACATCTCATTCCTTGGATGGCTTGTCAAGTACTTTCAACCACCTTCTCAATCTGTTAGCTTCCTACTACTTCCTTCTCTTTTCCTTCATTTCTCAAGAGGCCACTTCACCTTCTTTCTCATTGGCCAATGAAAAACATTTTCTTGATATGCTTTCTCAAGACACTGTTGTAATACAAGCTCAACAAGTTTTTCAAACTCGTCCATTCTTCTATAAAAATCTGCAACTAGGCTTACCCTATTGCCTTTCATCTTGTCTTTTTTGAGGCCTTTTTTCTTATCTTGCTTCTGCATCTTGCTATCTCTTCTCTTTTCTTGGATTCTTCTTGTGATACCTCACCTAGGTTTTCTTCCCTTTTCCTCACTACCTAGTCTTTTTGCATCCAATTTCTTCACTTCAACCTATCAACAAAAACACAAAAACTTCCTAAAATTCCCTTGCCTTTATCTTTGGGCTTTGATACCAAAATTGATGCAGAGAAGGACTCAACTAAACCAACTTGACACTTTCAAAAGACTATTCCACTTGAAATCATGATTTGGTGCACTCTAATGCAACTTGGTATCCTTTCCCACGAAGCCATTGGTTTTAGGCCTATACTATACCGTACATGGCTGTACATCAAAACTCAAACTGAAAAATAATAAAAACTGAAAATGTAGTCCCATTTCATGATAAATTTCACTTTTCTTTCATTCCCTTCTTTACCAACCTTCTCCAACCCCCTAAGCTCGAAATTACATTGCACATTTACCATATTACAACCCATTTCAACTGTTTGTAATGGTTTCTTGATTTGCATGTAACCTTTTCTTGCTTTTTTTCCACTTTGCCAAAGTTGCATGACAACTTTTTAGCAACATTTGACAACTTTTACATTTTTAAACCAACGACCCTATTAACACTTCAAAATGGATCAACATGATCCCACATGGTCATGAATGACCTTATTAGACACCAAAACACGCAAACAACCTAAAATCCAAAATTTTTCAACATGATTCAAAATGCATCACAAGATGCCCCTGCATCAATAGCGCCCCTTGAGACATGATGTGAAATTTGTCATCTGTGATGTTAAAATTTTAAACATCCCTTGAGGTGATTTTTCCCTTGTGACATTAAATTTTTATACCTGCTGAGGTAATGTGTCCCTTACAAAATTGAATTTGTATACACCCCCTGATGAGATCTATCCCTTGCAATGTTAAAATTTTATGCACTCCTTGAGTTGTGATTTACATGGATTAAACATAACACAAATTTTTGATTCATGTACTTGAAAATTTTAACATGGACACCTGGCATAACAAAACTTGCTTGCCAATGGATCCATATATTTCATGAGTCAGTATCATAACATAACTTACTAGTCTTGTGAAAGCCATCGTGTTGCATGTACACCTAACATAATGCACCTTGCTAGCCAATAGATTCATGTAGCTCATGAGTTATTTTGACATAATAAAACTTGTTATTCCTTATGAGAGCATCCATTTTCTCACATATTTGATGGATTATGTTTGGTATTTGAGACAAGTTTAAGACTGGGTTCTCTTTGTACCTTACTAACTCGAATTCCCTTTAGTACTAACCTTATGTTGTGTTTGTTATGTGTTTATGGTGTGTTTGATTACTTTATGTAGATTGTGTTTGTGTATTTTATTTACTTGTGTTTTACCATGTATGCTTTGCATTGTCATGCTACATCATACTTCATAAATGTGTGTTCCTTTTTCCTTATATCACAATTCTCTTGTAGGATCTTTAGTCCGGGGGTTAGTTCCCTCCCTTAGAATTGAGGCATCCTACTCTTTCAATGTTAGAATAATTGAACCCCTCTTGACTTATCCTTACTTTAGTGTGAGTTTGAGAATAAATTCATACTCTCATTAAAGTATGGGTTAAATGTACAATTTCACACTAGGTTTAGCTCCCTCCTAGGTGCTTGGATCGACTTGTGTATTTAATTTGCTCATCTCATAATAAGTTTTTAGAAGTTTAAAAGGGTGAACTAAAATTAAATTAATAATAAACATCTCAAAATTAAAGTCCTCAAAAGGATAGGGCATGGAAAGGGCACCCCACACCCTTGAATGGCTAATTTTGGCTAATTTTTAAATATTTTATTGGTGACATTTAAATATTTAAAAATACAAAGACATATAAATGTAAGTCTTTTTCATCAATTAAATATCTATCAATTTTCAAAAAGGTAATCAAGAGCATAATTGAGAAATTCAAGAGTAGTCAACGACATATATCATCATATTTCTTGCAACATTTATATCTGTGTAAGGGGGAAATTGGGAATATGCTATAAGATAATTGAAATGAATTGAACCTAATCTGACTCAAAAAAAAAATCAAGATTCATGCCCATTACTCACAAAATGAATGATATTGAAATTATTGAATTTAAAGAACTAAAAAGCAAAGCAATCAAGGAACATACAAATAATTTAATAAACAAAATCCGTTACCCATCCCATGTCGGATTGTGTTCACGAAGATGTTGGGTTGTTCGTATCAATGTGAAGCCTCCATTATGCATGAAAAAAATTGAAGAACATGCATGTGTTGATTGAAGATATGTGTGTAAAGCTTTGTCAAAAATGTTGATTAAGATTCTTGCATTACTTCATTGTGTAAATAATATTGATTCTCTGATCGATTTTGAGAAGAAAGATGGTTGTTATATATATTTTGTGTTTCAAAATGAACACTTGAGATTGCATAGTAGAATATCTAGATCAACGGTTGAAAATCTTTGAGAGGATTTAGATGGGTATAATCTGTGTATTTTGATTACGTAATTGGTGTGATTGAAGAAATCAATTTGAGTGTTCAGTGGAATTGAGGAAATAGATTGAATAATCTATGAAATTGAAGAATAGATTGATCTATTAGGAAATAGATGGATCAGTCAGGAAAGAGACGAATTGGTCATCCAATCAGATCGAGCAATCGAGGGATCACAATTTTCTTGAAACCATGAAAGTTGGTGAGGATAATTGATTTTAAATTGATTTAATTAATTAATATTTTTGGAGTTAAACATGCAAATCAAGTTTGAATTTTGTAATCAAAGTTATTTATTTGATTTGACCTTTTTGATGATGTTTTTGAATAATTTATTCAATTATTCAAATTTAGGGGAAAGTGATTTAATTAAATTATTATGTTTTAATAATTTAATTGGTTTAGGGGAATAGGGTAAATTAGCGACATAATTAAGTAATTGACGTTATTTAATTAATTTAGAGGAATACAGTTAGATTAGGACTTTATTAAATAAATTATATTTATTTAATTGGTCAAAAAATGATGAAAAAGTGAATTAATTAAATAATGTTGTATTATTCAATTAATAGAGAAAATTAGGATTTTTGATGTATTTGATGTGAAATGATATGATATTAGGTGATAATAGTGTCAATGATGTGATAATGTCATTTATGACGTGTGATAAGTGTTAGGTCAATTTTACATGTCTACATTTTTCCCCTCTTTGAGACAAAGTAGTGATTGCTTTGTTTTAAAGATTTCAATGTTAATATCAAGATTTGAAAAAAAATTATATGCCCCACTATGCCCTAGTAGTTAGTGGAATGATGGAAGGACTTTGGGTTGCCGCCTCTAGAGGTTGGCTGAAAAATTGTTTTTGAGGTTGGGCTCATGACATTATTCCATTTTAGTTTAGTTGCATAGAGGATGAAAAATTAAACCTATAGGCCTCTTGTTGATAGTTCAGATGTTCCCGAGATGTCCTAATTTTAATTCTATGAGGGTTTCCTAGGTAAAAATTAGGGTTTTGAGGGTTAAAATGGGCAATTAGGGCACAATTATCCTCATTTGCACTTTGAGCCTATAGAGAATTCTTGCCTCTAGATTTCACGATTTGTTGATTGTTGAGGAGCTATGGTGAGTATTCGAGGAGCCCCACATGCGCGGATGTGGTTCACGAGTTTGGACAGCTTGTAGGCATCGGTGCCCCGGTATGTACCCTTTCATTTCTCGTTTTCATCTTTCTGTGTTTGTGTAATTAATGCATGAAGTCATAGTTGTCGAATGCATGAGGTTTATCAATTTGTCACACTTGCATCATTTCTTGTGCATTTTCTATTGATGAATATTTTGCTTTTTGTTTTCTTTCCTACACCTGTTTAAAATTTTCACTCTTTCCCTAAAATTTCACAATTATTTTGCACCCTCACCTGAATTATGTGCATTTGATATCATTTTGCGCTTTTGTTTTTCACCCTTGTTTTCCTATTATGTTTTTCATGTATTTGTTGAAAATTTGTCCTTTTAGAATATATTTGCGCTTTTGAAATTTGTGCATTTGACTTTCTCTATCACTTTTGACTAAAATTTTTTGCTTTCACCTGTTTCACTCACTTCTGAAAAAATTCATCACTTTTGACAAAAATAGTTTCTCTTTTGCCATTTTTGGAATTCTAAGTCAAAATTTTCATCATCTTAGGCTGTTTTGCTTTTCATAGCAAATCCTTAACATCATGGGTTGAATGGTTGAAGGCAGTCTTAATCCGTTCCAATCGAGGGAGTGATGGTCATGTGATCTATTTGATTTTATTGCTATATTTCATGAGTTGGAGCGACATGTTTTAGATGTTGTCAGGTTGCGACACATTTGCTACATGCCTACCATCAGATGCCATAGAGGGATGTTACTGCTCTTTTGGAGAGGTGGTACTCAAAGACCTCGTCCTTTCATTTACCTACTAGGTAGGCTATTGTCACCTTACATGATGTGTGGAGGATTCTCCATGTACCCATTCATGGAGAGCTTGTTACATATTCTATTGACGAGGTACACATGCCACGTGCTGAGTTCTTGGTGTGAGACATCTTGAGGTTCGCTTGACAGAGATAGAATTATCTAATTTTGTGGGTAGTGCTAATCCTATTTCACTTGTTCTCTATGGTTTGGTTATGAGGCTTGCCATTCCTGATTGGTGAGGCTGAATGTTTCTTATTGAATGGTGTGTGTGAATCGAGTATATGTTTGAGCATGACACTAGATATGCTTGTGGCTCGTGTCTCCTCGCTCACTTGTATTGAGATATGCATGAGGTTGTGTATCATGGAGGGAGGTCTATTTCTGTTGGTGTATCTCTTCTGCATGTATGGGCTTGGGAGCACATACCAGTTACTCATCCTAATGGCGTATTGGATCATACTATTAGGATCCATATTCTTATTGTTATGTATATTTTCTTCACTATACCTAGCTTGGATAGCTTCCCTACTGGCATCACATTTTTTATGTTATGTCAAGTTTTGTATGGAGATCATATATGGATTGTGAGGCATAGCCTGATGATCAGGAATAGTTGGTATTATGTAGGAAGACTAGATGGATCATTGGTTGTGTGCATTTTTTACTAGAGAGATATCTACTCGATAGGGTTTGTCGGTAGTTTGGAGAGAGATAGGGTCATTTTCCAAATGCTTACGAGGCTCGTTTTGGTCGAACTACTAGAGAGGTTCGTGTATGGGGCTTACATGCCGATCACAATGCAATTGTGGCAGATTTCAGAGCTCTTGCTCCATTCGAGTGGTGTTGGCTAGTGGGTTTAGCAAATTCTGGTACTACTCCTGATTTTGATTAGTGGTGGGAACAACACATTCCATTGAGATTTATAGATATTTTTGACATTCATTTAGTGGGTAGAGTAGGAATTATTGGTTGTCATGGGGAGAGGTAGCATGTGGAGATCATTGTTGAGTAGCTTTCTAGGGCCAGATAGGATGGTGCATAGGGTGATTCAATGCAGCAAGATCAGGGATAGGCCGTAGGTCCTCCACCACCTGGGGATGGAGGTGTACAATTAGCATAGATGACTGCTATGCGAGATGTAAAGGTTAGGAAACAATATGCTACAAAGGCTCATGTTGTTGTACTGATAGTGGAGAGGGACACCACTAGATATGAGAGTGATGGCTACAGGGGCGAGCGATGCACCGAGAATGGGTGTTGTCCTATTACCGAGACACAATTGCAAGCTATTACCACTAAGAGGGATAGCCTTAGGATAGAGTGTGATAGCCTCCATGCAGAGTGGGATCATTTTTTATAGAGGGAGACATATTATCAGATCCTATATGATGCCTTTGTTCCTAGAGCTCAACGACGATCATGGTTCAGAGAGCCTAGTATTGCTATAGATGCCAAGTCAAGTATGCACTCTGTTATATAGCCTGATCTGTAGCCTAATCCTTAGAGTTCTCCTCCTCCGACCTAGGCATGGTATATTTGTATTTTATCTTTATGATGTTCACTATTCAAAGACTTATTTCAAGTAGACACAATTTTGTATATATATTCATTGGACCTGCTGAGGCCTCACATATATGTATATTTTTTTATATTATCCTATCACACATGTTTCATTATGATGATGTTTTATGACATTCTCAGTTTTGATGATGATATATATATGATATCCATGCTTCGATTCGGCTTCATTATGTGTTATGTGATTATTATGGATGATTATGTATGATGATGTATGAATATGATGTGGATGGATGGATTGATCATATTTATTTCATATGATGTTTCATTATGGTTGTTGATATATGATGGATGTACTCCCTATACATGGTACATGATGTTTTTTATTGCTTTATTATCATCATGATATATGTATTGACAACATTTTGGATGTAGGATGGATGTTAGCTAGAAGAAATATTGGATGATTGATAGAAATTTGATGTTGTTAGTTACTTGATGTGTATTGCTTTTGCTTTTACTTTTCTTGGAGGCTTTGCATTTTTAAAAATCTGTTTTGATGTAGCAAAAAATCATGATGCACTAGGATATTGATAACCAAGGTTACTTTGTATCCATTTTGTGGAATTTGACTCGACATACAAACAATATTCTTGTTTATATCAGACATACAAAAACTTTGTTTAAAATATATGGTTGGGTCATGTTAAAAAAAATTTGGACCAGTTACACAGAGAGGTATGCAATACCTAACATACAACTGCTACACGAATTATCTTAAAACAACTTCCATACACTCAATGAAGCAAGTATTCACCATAGTAGTATAAAAAAAAATCTTACAAATAGAAAACTGAAATGACGCTCAATTTCCCTCATTCCTTCTTCTCTAAATCCTTATGGAAATCCTCGAGAGATCCCTAGAATGATTCAATAAAATAAATCATAAAGATAAGACTATCGAAAGATAAAACAAAGTTGCAGTATCACTTGCCATTTTAATTTTTAGGTTTCAGGATATTATCCCTTGTTGATTATGTCTATTGTAGGAATGAATCTGTTAAGGCATATCTCAAGATGTTGTTGGTGAATTCTCAAAAGATAGGTAGTTAATACTGTGGCATTGGTTTTTTCTATTTGTAATCAAAGCTTTGTGATTGTTTTTTTGAACATTCTAGCTTTTGATGTTTGCTTTGTTTGTTTGCTGTTTTTTAAAAGGATGAAGATGATTTCATTTATCATGGATGAAAAAGTTTATTGCGGATTGTGATGATGGAGTAGGAATTTTTTATTTTTTGAGCTTTTATGATGTTTTTTTTATTGTTTTTAGAGACTAACCTAGGGCCTCAGGGGCTTATCAAAGATAAGCCTTGACTATGTTGTGCACGTAGAGGCTCGTAGTTTGCTTGGTTTGATAAGAACATGTTTTTGATCTTTTTTGTTTTGTGAATGTTTTTGGATTTTGATTTTTTTGACTAAGTTAAAAGAAAGCATGTTAGACACCTAAGGGGATTGACCTAAGGCCTTGGGGGCTGATATGCCTTGCCTACGTTGTACATGTAGAGACCACGTAGTTTGACTGGTGTTGACTCAAAGCATAACATGTTTTCAGAATTATTGAAAAATGTTGATCTTGGATTGATATTTCACTTCCTTTTCTAGAGGATATGTTGCAGAGAATTTAATTGAACTAGCCATGAGGTTCAAGAAAAATGTTGATATCTTATAATTTTTGAGTGAAGGAATAGTCCAAAGTTATTGTTTTGATTTTGTTCTTTTTCAGATGTTTTTGAATTTTAATAATGTTGACCATGATAGGATGCACAAAGATCTAAAGTTGGCTACTTGTTTTGAGAATTTTCCCCTAGTTTTAGGTAGGATTACCTTCACTAAGGAAGATGGATGTTGATGGCGTAGTATGGTTCAACACTAAATCAGTTATCAAGCCTTGGTTGGACACATGTTTTATTATGGGATGAATGGGTGGATGTTTTGGATAACATTGATAGATAACGATTCCAATCTTATTCAAACATAGTGCCTTTTTTCTAGGTTTTCACTATAGTACTTGTTCTAGAAGTGCCACAAAGTGGTTTTCACTTAAAGAAAATTTTATTTCTCTTTGTTGTTTTTTACGCTTTTTTATTTTTTTGCTTTTTTTAATCTTTTTGTTTTTTTTGGAATTTTACCCTTTTTCCTGGGGTATTCTGATGTGCTTCAAGTATAGAACTTCTTGAGGTGGTTGTTCAATGGTTTGGATAAGTTTTCTACTTTAGGAGTAGCCAACTAATAAGTTCTAGAGTCGTAGCTTGTTGTGACGATGAATGGGCCTAACCAATTGGGTTCAAAATTTCCTTTGCCATCTTGATTCAGTTCTACCTTCTAATTCCATTTGAGTACCAACTCACCAACTTGAAACTTTCTATCTTTGATATTTTTATCATAGCTTCTTTTGACCTAATTTTGATAAAAATGAAGATGGTTTAACATGCTCAACTACCTTTCATCTATGAGTTCCAACTCATTTAATCTAGATACTCAATACTCTTCATTGCTGACTATTCCTTTTAGTGATAGTCATAATGAGGGGATTTCGACTTTGATAGGTAGGAAAACTTCAGATTCATAGACTAAGGAAAATGGTGTGGCACCTATAGGTATTTGGCTATTGGTTCTATAAGCCCATAGGGCTAGGTTCAATTGGAAATTCCAATCACATCTGACATAATTAAAACAATTTTCTTTAGTATGAATAGGATGGTTTTGTTAGAAGCTTCTACTTTACCGTTTCCTTGGGGGTAGTAGGGTGTGGAGAATCTATGTTGGATAGAGAACTTGGAACAAAGTTCTTGGAGGCATTAGTTCTTCAATGGAGTTCCATTGTTCATTATGATGATTTGGGGAATTCCATACTTACAAATTAGATAGTTCAAGATAAACTTTGATATATGTTTTCCGATGATGTAGGTCAATGGAATTGCTTCCATCCATGTGGTGAAATATTCAGTTGTAGTAATAATAAACTTATGCCCATTAGAGGAAGCTAGGTAGATCTTCACTACCAAGTCTAATCCTCATTGCGAGAAAGGCCATGGTGTAGTGATAGGTCATAACTCCTGTGCTGGTGCATGAACAAGGTCACTATGTTGCTGGCACTGATGACATTTTCTGGAATGCTGAATACACTCTTGTTCCATGGAGGGATAATAGTACCCTATTCTCAATAGTTTTTTTACTAAGGTCTGCTAGAGTGGGACCCACAAATACCTTCATGTACCTCTTGTAATGAAGTTTTTTCTTCTTCTGCATTAATACATCAGATTAGCATACCATCTAAGCTTCTACAATATATAGAATCTCCTAGGATTGTGAATTAGGAAGTCCTATGGGTAAAGGTCTTCTTTTGGGTTGCAGTTAGGTAAATTGGTATGATACCATGCTAGATGTAATTGAATGTGTCTTGGTACAATGGTAAATTACCTGACCAAAAACAACACACACTAGTTCTGATTCTGGGATGTTGAATGCTAGTATGAGTAATTGCTCCACAAGGAATTCATACTTAGTGAAATGTAGAAAATGTGGTTAGAGGTGCTATCTTATGGTTTAGGACATAGATCACACCCACTTTCTAATTTCATTCAAGGACCCTAGATATCTCAATGCAAAGGAGAAAGAGATCTCACAACAGGATTATCCTAGGTATTGATTATAAACTAGTGAGGGGTTCACCACCAAGTTAAGACTTGGAAAGACAAATGTAATGCAAGATCTAATGACAAAACCTAGTGATGCATGAAACTTGAATAAATGACATATAAATGCAAAGAAATCATAATAGAAAACTGGAAAAGTACATAGGAGTTCCTGGAAACCTGAGAGAGGTTGAATGGAGACCTAAAATGCTGAATAACCTAAAATTTATGCCTACTAGGACTCATTCGCCAATCTAGGCGAATCAGTCCCAGATCTGGATTTCTATGTAGGAATAGGTTTCTGGAAAATGGGTAATATCCAAATCTATTAAAATCTCAAAATTGACCTAAATTGGGACTCATTCTCCCAAGGTGGAAAATGAGTCCAGTTAGGGTTTTCTGAAACTCGAAGGTCTAAATTTGGTCTTTAATTTATGCTCTTCCTATTTCTCTTGATTTCTAGATCTAAAACTACCAATTTCGGGCCTATAGGTGACTTTTTGTGAAGATGACAACCTTGCAATTTAGGACAAAACTCAAACAACTTCCTTCAATCTTATGACCTATTCTTCAATGATCCTTCAAGCTCCAAAAAACCTAAATTTGCAATCACACATGTAAAGAGAAAAAAAAACTTGTTGATTGTTAGTGAATGGGGGTTTTCCTTGGTCAAATGCCTTTTAGGTAATTAAACCAAATGATGAGGTCCAATGAAATGAGGGAATGAAACATGAGACAAAGAACATGAATCATGGACAATGATGCATTGTAAATGATGTCTTGTAAATATGCAACTCAACATGAAATAGCCATGAAGGATGTAGATCTTGATCTTGACAATAGGAGTAGAGCAATGCTTGATCCTAGATCTTCAATGCTACATCACAACACTAGCTCAATAACATGTTTGATGCTTGATAACCTTGACATGATGATTGATCTTGAATTGCTGCAATAATTGATGAAGAAATTTACTCTTGAATTCTAGAGAAAGGATCTTCAATTCTCTTGTAAACACTTGAATGCACTTGTGAACTCAACTTTTCTATAAGGATGCTCATTTAACTTTCTAGGTGTAAAATGAATAAAAGAAGCTTGTATTTATACTTAATTATGCATGAATTCCTGAAATTACAACACTAAAAGCCAACATCAGATCTAGGAGGATAAAATCCTACCAAAATTTTGAATTAATTTTGATTTTGGGCCACATGGGACTCATTTTCCCAAGGCGGTTAATGAGTCCCATTAGGAATAATGTATGGGACCATTTTAAAAAATGCTTAGAAATGTGTGAAACTAGGTTCAAGACCCAAAAACCTAGGTGGGACTCATTTTCCCAAGGTGGCGAATGAGTCCCATATCACTAAATCTGGGCCACACAAACGAAAAACACCTAAATTATGATTGGATATTGATTTATGTCAATATTATCCTCAAAAAGATGCTTTAAATGGGGCTTATAGATGCAAAAATAAGGCCAACTAAAGCATAAAGAAGCCCAATTACTAATGATAACCTTAGAAAAATGTGAAAATTTGTTACAACACTTTACAACACTCCAAATAAGGTAAGATTAAGGTTAAAAAGAGGTTTACTAAGTTTAGTTAATTAATAAAATCTTAGAAAAGTGTGAAAGTGTGTTACAACACTTCACAACACTTTAGCAAAGTACCATTTAAGTTCATTAGTTCACAAGGGCCCAAGACCTAATGTGAGTGTGCTAAACACATTACAACACTAAGTCAAGGCATCTTTATGCTCATTTTCACAATGAGGTCCCAAACAAGTGTGAAAATTTCACCGATGATGTATTTTTTGACACTACACTTAGGAATATTTTGTGAAATATCAAGAAGCAAACCTATTGTTTCCATGGCATTGATTGCTCTATTGTTTTTTCTTGGAATCTATTAAAATGTTATTGTGAAAAAAATATTCCTTGAAGCTATCCACCATCCTTTTATATGGCATCAACTTGTTATCTTTGGTTTGTTATTCATCATTCACTTGTCTGATCACTAGTTGGGAGTCTCCAAAGACCTGCAATTATTTTATCCTCCATTCAATAACCATCTTGAGTCTTGTGATTAGGGCTTCATACTGTGAGATATTATTTGTGCAGGGGAAAGTTATTATGTATGCTTTAGGTATATTATCTCCCTATGGTGTGACGAATAGGATACCTACTCCAGAGCCATGTTGAGTGTGGGAACCATCAAAGTATAAGGTCTAGTGGCTTGTCTGTTCTATCATCAATATACTTTCATCTAGGAAGTTTACTATGAGAGGCTAGTGATTTTCTATTGGTGCCTTTGCTAGTTGATTTTCTATGATCTGTCCCTTGATGGCATTTTTGTCTATGTACTTTATGTTGAACTCACTCAAAATCATTACCCATTTAGCAATTCTGCCTACTAGAGCTACTTTTGCTAATAGGTATTTTAGTGGATCTACCTTTGAAATCAACTACTTATCTATTTAAGATATAGTGTCTCAACTTCTATGTCATAAATATGATAGAGAGACACGCTCTTTCTATGGGTGAGAAGTTCAACTCATAGCCCACCAGTGTTCGACTAATGTAGTAGACTACTCTTTCTTTGTTATTATCATGTAGTTGTGTTAGGAGAGCTCCCAACATTGCTTGAGTTGTGGACACATAGAGTATCATTTCTTTGTCTAGAATAGGTGGCATCGAGACTAGAGTAAGTAGGTACTCTTTGACTTACTAGAATTCTTGGTCATATCTCCTATCCCACTTGAATAAGATGTCATTATGTAATAGATGAGTGAATGGATGACATTTTTCTACTAGTTGTGCAATGAATTTCCTGATGGATTGTAGCTTCCCTTGTAAACTTCTTAGTTGCTTTAATGTATTTGGTGAAGGCATCTCTTATATGGATTTCACTTTCATAGGATATACTTCAATACCCCTTCTTGACACTATGTATCCTAGTAACTCTCTGAATGTTACTCCAAATACATACTTTTTTAGATTAAGTCTCAATTTGTATTGTACAAGCTGATCAAACAACTTAGCTAGGTTGACCAGATGGTCTTCCATTTTGATAGTCTTTGTTAGAATGTCATCTACATAATATTCCATAGTTGTATGTAACATGTCATTAAATATTGTGGTCATCTCCCGTTGATAGGTTACCCCTACATTTTTTAGGCCAAATCCAATGACATTCTAGTAGAAATTTCCCCAAGCACAAGTGAATGTCATTTTATGTTGATCACCAAGGGATATTTTTATCTAGTTATACTCAAAGAAACCATCCATCAAGTATAGAATTTCATGTCCCGCTATTAGATCCATGACCATATCAATACTTGGAAGTAGGAAATCATCCTTTGGGAAAGCTTTGTTCAGGTCTCAGAAGTTATTGTAGATCTTTATGCTCCTAGTAAGATTTGATACCAGTACTAGATTTTATATCCATTCCGAATAATCGACCGGTCTAATGAAACCTACATCTAGTAACCTTTTTAGTTCCACCTTTACCAATAGTGCTATTTGAAGATGCATTTTCCTTAGTTTCTGCTTGATAGGTTTAGCTCCAGGAAATATGACCAAATGATGTACAACTAGTGCTAGATCCAGTCCTGGCATGTTTGCATAGGTCCACACAAAATTTATCTTCCTTTCATTGATGAACACTGTGAAGTTCACTTTCTCTTTAGGATCAAGTGACACTACATGACCATATGTGATCTTTGGGTTCTCGGTTGTAGCAACATTCATGGATTATGCTTCTCCCACTAGGAGCATTGACTTATCTTGGTATTCAAATATAGGGAGATTGAATCCTCCATCCTCGAGTGCCTCAATGATGTTTTCTCCTTCAGATTCATCCTTTATTTTCTTCTTTTCAAAATCTGATAGAGCCACATTGTGGTTTTCCCTAGGGAATCTCATTTTGACTTTTATATTATCTTTTTCATTTTTGCAACTAGAGGACACAATATCCCCATAGAAGCATGCTTCCTATTTGATTTCCATGAAAAACCCTACTTTCTGATCTCCTACTAGTATATTAGTTTGTAATCCCATAAACTCTATGATTGCTTCATCGTTTTGAAATTAATCTAAAATAGGTGAATGTTGTTGTTGGTAACAATCTATCAACTATCGGTAATAGAGGGGTAGGGTATCATCATTCTCTACAAAGCTTACAAAGGTTGTTGAGAGCTCTGGTATCATTCTCCCATTGGTGTCTAGGTCATCATCACTAGAGGTGATAAAGGAAGGAGAATCCCATTCATACTCATTAGAGTCTGTTCTAGAATAATTATAGTCATTAGGAATATTTTTGATAGCTTGGGTAGACACTATGCCAAGGTCAAAGTCCTCAAATAAGTCCTCAATGGGAAAATCATTTTCTATTAGGTGGTAGATATCTAATGTCTTAACACTAGTAGAGGGTGCTCATTTCTTATAAGAGGTACATCTAGTATTTGGAGTAACCACGTCTTTTGAATCACAACCTAGTCCCATGTTTTTCTTCATTTTTTCTACTATGACGGGCTCCCCTCTTCCTTGTTTGTGTGACCCAAAGCCACTTGTTCCACTATATCCCATTTGTTTAATCATTTGGTTCCCTTTTCTAGTAGGATCCATTAGAAGGGTTTGTGGCTTTTTTGGTTCCTCTTGTTCCTCTTTGTAGATTATGGACAACAAGTCTTCTTTGAATATCTCCTCATCCTTCATGTCTCCCCATTTGGTAAAAATTGTGGGTTTGGCTATCATTTTCACTATTTGAACATATTTGATCTCTTTAGGTCCTCCATAAACCTTGGGTGTTGGTGGGAGCATTCCAATGCAAAATACTTGATTGAAATGATAAAATTTTCCATTACCTTTGTCAAGTACTTGAACCTTGGTTTCTTTTTTTTGTTGCTCAATTGTTGTGGTCTTAGCTGAAGTTGATGTTAGTGTGGAAGGGTCAACATATGAGAACGAATGAAATGATATATCATTGTTGGGTATACATTGGATTTTGTTATACTTTTCCTCCAATTTTTCACAAAAATGGAAGGGCTTAGGATCACCATATAATGTCACCTCCTTTCATTCATGAGAAAATTTAGACATTGGTGGAAGGTTGAAGGAACCTATTTTAATGCATGAATCCAAGGGCGTCCTAGAAGGAGGTTATATGGTAACTTAAGGTCAAGTACCTAACATGTAGTTTTTATGGTGGCTGGTCCTATCTGTATTGGTAGCCTGACTGTCCCTTCTGAATTCCTTTCGAGGTCATCATAGGACCTTATAGTATTGTTCTTTCCTTTGTCTATCACATCGTCAAAATACCGTAGCTATTTCATAAATTTCAAGGTACAGATGTTTAAACTTGCACCGTTATCTATCAATTCTCTCTTGACCATATGCTTGGGGACACCAACCTCTATGTAGAGAGATTGGTTGTGGAATGACTTCTATGGGAGGTATTTCTTGGAAAATAATCAATGGTGATTGGCCATGATTTTTCCAACCATGGCTTGAAATTGATCCAGATTGAGGTCGTTAGGGACTGATGCTTCCAATGCTTTTTCTAGCATCTCTAGGTATGTGTAGGTGATAATTTTAGTAAATCTAAGATAGAGATCAAAGTGGGAGTCTTCTTTAGTTGTTCCAAAATACTATAGTCATTAGTTTCAACTTAGTTGTGGGTCTAGGTGGGGATCCTTGTATTGTGAATTTCCCTAATTGGTTAGTTACATTAAATATAGGGTCTCCACCTTGTATAGTCAACACACTGACCCTTGTGTCATCTACTTCTGAGAGGGTTCCTAGGATGGTGTCACCATAGGTATAGTTAGCAATATGATATTCTTGGTCTTTCCCTTTGTCATTCCTCTTGGTATGGTTTAGAATCAGATTTGAGTATCTTTAAAGATATTTATTTCTTGGTCGATGTTCCACATCCACTTCTCCTTTGTTGATCAAGTATTGTATTATGTGCTTGAGCCTTATGTAGTTATTTGTTGTATGTCCTTTGATTTTGTGGAACTCACATAAGTTTTTCTCACTGTACCATGGTTTTTTGAATCTTGTCTCTTCATAGTTTGGATGACTGTTGACCTTGATGAGGGTTTTTTGCACTAGATTGTGCATGATTATCTCAAGGGATTCTCCTAATGTAGTGAACTTCCTCCTTTGTTGGTCATACTTCCTTTTTTTCCATCCCTAATTTAGTTGTTGATTAACTACTTCATTGTTTTGGGGATAGCTAAGTTGGTAATTTTGTGCATTGTTAGGAGTGTAGCTTGTTTGTGCAACTTGAGGTTTGTTTTTTTGTACGTTAGGATTTTGTATGTTCCATATAGCTCTAGCGTCAACTACTCCATTGGTAACTTTCTTGTTTTTTTCTCAAATCTTAGATTTGTTGTTCAAACTAGAGGGGTTTTTGTTTGAATTTTTCAGTTTAATAACTCCCCTTGCTATGAGAGCTTGCTCTATGTGTAGTCCCTTCTCAATGGTTTTTTTAAAGTTTGCAAGACACAACATTGTAAGTTGATAGTTAATTTTTGCTTGTACATTTAAGATAAATATATCTACCAATTCTTTGTCGGGAATAGGCCACTTGCATCTACTAGCCTTATGCCTCCATCTTTGTAAGTAGGATGTGAAGGATTCTCCTTGAATCTACTTAATCATATAGAGGTCTGTGATGGTGACATCTTTTTCTATATTGAATGAAAAGTGATTTATGAAATTGGTAGTCATTTCATAAAATCTTTTGATTCCCAGTGGTAGATAGAAGAACCATTCCATAGCATGTCCCATAAGGCTGTGTGAAAAGAGTCTCATGAGGAAAGAGTCATTGTTTCACACTTACATACATGATACCAAAAAGTTTCGTACGTATTCTACTGGATCTCCCTTTCCTTTGTATTTGTCAAACTTTGGTATCTCAAATTTTTTTGGAAAGGGGAGCATAGTGATGGAACGATCAAAAGGAAATGGACATATATCCTGAAGGGTATAAGTCTTCTTTGGTTCCCCTAGCAGCATGTTTGATAGCTTTTTATCCATAGCTTGTAGTTGTATTTCCACTTCTATTTTTGGTATGTTTGTTTGGGGATCCTGCATGTAGTAGCCTTGTTGTCCTACAATGTTTGTTTGATCATAGGTTGGGTTTTGTGGAGGTACAGGACCTTGGTAACCATGCTGGGTGAAAAGAGGGTTAGATCCTTGTTAGATGTAAGGAGGTTTAGCTCATTGTTGTTGTTTTGAGTTGTATTGAGGTTTCCTTGGTGGTGCATTGGTGGGATACCTTGTTGTTGGGATGACATCTATTGAAGGTTTCCTTGGTGGCGCATTGGCAAGATACCTTGTTGATGGGAAGAATTGTATTGAGTATTTCCCTAGTGGTGTTGGTGCATTGGTGAGATACCTTGTTGATGGGATGAATTTTATTGAAGGTTTCCTTGGTGATGCATTGGTGGGATACCTTGTTGTTGGTACAACACATTTTGAAGGTTACCTTGATAGTGCATTAGTGGGACAACTTATTTTTGGAACCATTGATTGGGAAGGGGACCATGTCGCCCACCTTGTTGATTAGAAAGGTTACCCTATGGCACACCTTGTTGTTGGTACTATTGATTGGGATGGGGACCATGTGGCCCACCTTGTTGATTGGAAAGGTAACCCTATGGCACACCTTGTTGGTGGTACTATTGTGGAAATTTCCCTTGTTCCAGTTTTGTACATTTTGTGAAGGGTCAATGTATGAAATGTTTTGAGGCATGTATTGTCTTAGTGGTGGATTGTTACCTTTTGGCATGTATTGAGATGGACCCCCTTGATATTCTTGGGCTACAACTGCTTGTTCGATTTGGGATGGTCTCCTAAATAAGGGGTTGTCCTTAGGTTGATCAATTCCTTGTGAGAAGATAGACGACATGTTTGGAATCTCCATGGATTTGGGTATCTATCTCACAGTTGAGTTATTCCCTAAAGGAATAAGGCTAGGATATTTAAGAGATTCCACATTAAAATCTTTTGCCAATTTAGCACCACTTTGTGCTAATTTAAAAAATTAAGAATTTGCATCCTATTTCAATAATGTTTCCATCAATTTAAGTACCTTGGGGTTGTTGGAATGTTGGAAGAACTCTTCATCATTTATTTCTTCCTCACTATCCACCTCTTCTATAACCATCCCTTCTAGGTTTTGGTTTGACCTATTCATCAACTCATGTTGCTTGTAGTTTATCTCCTCCTCACTAAATGTTTCCTTTATGTGGGTCTCTTTTGAGGTGTTTTGAGGTCACTTGGCCTATAGCCCCATGGGTCACTTTCATCATTTTTGGTGTTTTTTTGGGGAATACTATCATTATTTTTGTTTGCTTCCATGTTTTTTCTATGTTGTGAACGCGTTGTTGTCATAAACAAGTGCCAAGATTTTGTGAACGTTTGGTAACTTCTAACTATGGAATGAAAGAATGCTTTGTTTTTTGGGATTTTCTATTTTTGAAAAGAGGATACCTATTGCCAATCAAGAGGTGGTAATATAGGCTCAAATTGGATATGCAAGTCTAGTTCGTTCTGTAAAGGGCGAGTATAAAAATTTCTTATCAAGATGTGCCTCTTGATAGACCTTGAACTATGATGCCTATTTTTGAAAAGGAAGAATGTGGATCTTCTTTTTAGGATTTTGGTATATTGCAAGAGATTATGAAGAAAAGCACATGTGTGGGGTTAAATTATGCATTTTATTTTTAGATTTTTTGTTTTAAGGAAATGAGTTTGCATTTGTTTTTGGGATTTTTCTATTTTAAGGAAAATGAAATGGCATTTGTTTTTGGAATTTTCTATTTTTTGAAGGGTAGTATCTATTTCCATGTGGGAGATGGTAATACGGGCCTTCCAACCATGAGATCTGCTTTCCATTCTTCTTTTTCTAGGATGTTTGTTGTGTTTCTCCACTGGTTTGGTGTTTTATTTTTCTCAAATATGAAGCTCCTCAAACTATTGATTATACATGTCTATTTGTTCTCCTTCAATCAACTCAAAGTTTGGTTGTATGATAGTTGGTGTAAGGTTTAGTTGTTGAACTAGAGCAATTGGATGCCAAATCATCATAAGGTGAAGTAATGAAAATATTGGTGTTTTGATATGGTTGTTGTGATTCTCATGACCCTAAGGTTTGAGCGATGTTTTGGAATGACACTATTCTTGGAACTCAAAATGTTGAAAAGACCTAGATTGATATTTCACTTCTTTGTCTAGACGATATGTTGTGGGAAATTTACTTGAACTAGCCTTGAGGTTCAAGAAAATGTTGATATCTTAGACGTTTGAGTGAAGGAGTGATCCAAGTTGTTTTTTTTAATTTTGAATTCTAAAAGTAGGATAATGTTGGAATTTACAAATGGATTATGGATTGATTATGAAACATCTTGGGAGGCTAATTTTTATGTTCTCCAAGGATTTAAACTTAGTTTTGGACCAGTTTTCTGATTTTGACCAGAAAATAAAGCAACAGTGGTAGGTTTGAAGCAAAAGTGACTGAAAAAGTCAATTGTAGCCAGATTATGGTCAAGTGCCACCAGTTCAAAAAAGAAAATGTGTTAATATTTTTCAAATGTGACCTCTATGTATAGCTTTTCAAATTGGTGAATTGCATAGGAAAAAGTGAGTTTTTTGGTCAAAAGTGATAGGTTTTTTGGAAAGTGGGTTTGAAAAGTTTTGATAAATGTGGTACAAAAAGGTCAATTGCGGCTAGTTTGTAGTCAAGTGCACTCAGATTGTCAAAAGCGGTAGATTTTTACTAGTAATTGTCATAAAAAAGAGCAAAATTCAAATTTTTGGCAAGTGTGATAAGTTATTGGTCAACTGCAAAAAAAATAGGAGCAAACTCGGCCTCTGTTTTAGTTTTGTTTCCCAGTTTCTGTGTTTTAGCAGCAGCTTGGATAATTCATATATTTTTAAGGTTTTGTTGGAGGGTAAATGAAAGAAGTTGAGTCCATATTTAGGGGAAGTGTCATTTTTCAGCTTTTAAAAAAATACCCATTTAGTTTTTAGAATAGGTTCCCATTTTGAAGTGAGTACTTGTTCCAAGAGGTTTTAAACTCACAAGACATGTTTTTAATTTGGATTTAGGCTCAAAAAATGAATGGTAACCCAACACTTAGGCTTAGACTTGCAAGTACAAGGTCATGGCAATTTCAAGAGAAAAAACTAACTTTGAAAATATAGCTAATGAGGCTTTTAAAAAAATGTTCTATGAAATTAAAACCCAATATATATGATAATGTCTAGTTTTCAAATATGTAAAAAGAATTATGATTTGATTATTTTTTGTATTTTTAAATTAATTTATGAGGAAACAGGTCCATAAACTCGAAATGTCAGGTTTTCATATTTTTTTAATAACTTTTAAGTTGTTAATTTTCTTTTTAAAAAAATTATATGGCATCAATCTATAAACAATTCAATATTGTTGCTCAATGAAAATTTGTTCAGTGGCAATATTCCTCCAATCCTAGGAAAATTATTTGAACTCCTGTTGGTAAATCTTGCAAACAATTTGTTCAGTGGCAATATTCCTTGAAGCCTAGGAAAATTATCTGGACTCTATGTGCTAAATCTTGCAAACAATTTGTTAAGTGGTAATATTCCTCCAAGCCTGGGAAAATTTTCTAACCTCCAGCTATTAAATCTTGCAAACAACAACATAATCAGAGTGACCCCAGTGACCTTGTGCAATTGCTCTTCCCTCGTTGTCCTAAATTTGCAAAATAAAAATTTGGTGGGAAGCTTACCACATGAGTTTAGTAAGCTAAGTAACTTAAAATCATTAGTTGTTCACACAAATAATCTGAATGGATCATTCCCTTCATGAAGGGCTAATTTTGCTTATTATGGAGCATGTTCAATCTCTAAGCCTAACTCTGGCTATCAAAGGCAAGGAAGAGGTTTTAAGTGCTTTATCAGGGTCGTCAGATTTAGACTCCTTGTCAGAGGAGGAGGAGGATTGGGATGAGGATGATGATGATGTCTCCCCTATGACTGTGGCTTCAGCTTCCAAGAAAAGGAACTTGTGGCGGGCTCTAAGAGTAACAGAGCTCCTAATAGGTTGCCCTTTTTTGGGAGTGATGATATAGAGGTTGGGTTAGATGGGTCCTCTCCTAAGGCTACATAAGTTGCTATTGATAAAGGTGTTGTTGGTGGGGCTCTTGAGGTTGGGGCCCAGGTTAATGTTGGGTTGGTTGAAAAACTAAGAAGACCGTTGAAGAGGTTGGCCAATTTGAAGGAAAAGGATTATGCAATTACGACCAAGGACCCAAAAGAGGCAAAGGAAGGTAAGGTTCTTTCTGATAAAACTATGATTGTGGAGGATTCTCCAGTTCATGACATGCCTAAGGTGTCTCTAGTTAAGGAGGTTGGGGATTTGAATGTGGAGGAGGAGAAAAAGAAAAATGCTAATCAGCCCTTAAAGATTGATCCTCTTTTGGAGGATTTTTCGTACCTGGACGAGGATGATACTTCTATGTTTGGTTTTTTGGATATGGTGAGGGTTGGGGCAACATGCACCTTCAAATTGGCCAAATGGACTTTGCAAGAATTCAATAAAATTAATATCAAGATAAGAGGCTTGAACGTGAATATGCAGAATGTTCATAAGCCCTTTGTGTCTGACATCCTCATTGATAGAATGGTGAAACTAGAAAGTACGTTTAATGACTTTAAGGGGTTGTGTGAGGGAAGACTGTAGGCCTTTGAGGCCAAGGTTGGTAGCATAAATGGTCATATAAAAAAATTGTTGCAGGTAAGAAATACCTTAGTTAAGAATAGTGCAGAAGCTTTGGAAATTCTCTTTAAGAAAATTGGTCAGATTAGAGAAGATCAATTTTTCTTCTCAGAGATCATGGAGAAAGAGAAAATGGCTAAGGGTAAGGGTAAAAAATTTGTGAAGGATGATGACAAGGTACATGTTGGTAGAGGGTCGGCTAAATGAAATAAATATTTTGATGTTGAGCAAAAGGAATTGTTGGATATGGTTGAAAAACATAAAAACCAACAGATTGAGGTGGCCAATACTCTGAGTGGCCTTAACTAGTTTCTTGTTTCTTTCTATTTTTGTTTGGTGTTTATCTTCTATTGGTTGTTTTGTTGTTTTTTTGCTGATGGGTGCTACTAGTTGTTGATTGTCTTCTTTTAGTTTGACACCCATTGTGGTTGGCTTGTTCGCTGTTGGGTTGCTGATGGTAGAATTTTGAATATTTTTTGGAGCAACATTTTTTTTCTGATGTAAAGGGTTTTGGGTCCCTTCAAAACTTGCTTTTCCCTATTAATCAAAATAATTCTTTACACAATGAAAAAAAGAAAATTAAAAAAATGATAAGTTTAGTTCAAGTTATGGTGTTCGTACACAAGGGTTTTTAAAACCAAAAATTAGGGTCACTAAAAAATTAGTAAATAAAAACATATTACCAAAAAAATTATAAAAAAATATCCTCATCAATATTCATTATAATATACATCTTTCGCCAAAAGGAATTAGAAAAATACTTTTATTTATGTCAAATTATGGTGTTTGTACACGTGCATGTTATGCTCCAAAAAAGGTGACTTAAAAATGGTTTTTATACATGCATATATGAAAAATTATTTTGTATCATTTGGGTATTAGAAAAAATTACATATTTGAAAACTAGACTCAAAATACTAAATTTCATATTACTGAACATTTTCAAGATTCACTGTGTAAGTACTTCAAATTTTAAGTCCAATTGTGACAAATTCTAAAAATTAGGAATAAAACTTCCACTTTTTGAACATTTTGTGGACCCAACTTCTTGCACCTACCTTGGATTTGTTTTGAGACTTGGTAAGTGATAACAAAGCATAGCAATCAAAAACTTATGTGACCCTAAATGTCTATAACTTTAAGCACGATTCTTCCCACAAAAGCTCAATGTTCATGGAAGTTGAAATGCTAAAAGCTATAGTTTCCAAGGTTTACTTTGTTCCTAATGCAACTTGAAATGTGAGCCTAAACATTCAGAAACCCTCAAAGATATTTTAAGATATCTTTTAGGGAGTGCAAACATAGGGCTCTTTTCAAAGTATTCACACTAGATTCAAAGGGTTTGATGTTTGAGAACCATGTTGAATGCTTGTTTTGATGTGTTCATTTGAATTCAAGCACAATGTTTGATGTTTCAAAGTAATCGAATAGATTTGGAAGTTTCGTGAAGACAATGTACACCCTAGTAATAGAAATTTCCTTTTAGGTGGGCTTACCTCATGCCTCGAAGGGATGATTTTACATGAAACGAATGGAGAGGTTTTTAAGCTCAACCATAAGTCAGACTTGGTAAGTAATTTTTTGGAATCAAAGTTCCAATGCACCACTTCAAATAATGTTTTTGGCTAAAAAGGGACCGTAGCTTCTACAGCATTGGTTCTTAGTCATTTTTTGGGATAACTGGTGTCTATACATGTAGCAATTCACTCAGTTAAGAGGCCTTCTAGCCCTTGTGGGTTTTTATGTATTACACAAATACTAGGAGATACTTTTGTTGGTATAGAACATCCACACTAGGTGGGTGATGAACTTTCTTCACATCCACAATTATTAATATAGTGGAACAAAACAAGAGTACTATTTGGGTCATTCCCTCTCACAAGTTGGGAGGTAGGTCCTCTATAGGTATGCTTTGAAATGAAAACACTGTGTGAAACTCAAGATGCTTTTCGTCACCCAAGATTGTTGAAAATGTGCAAGGGGAGAGGATAGACACCTAGTTTGTCAAACGCGAAATACATGGTGTACGCTTCATCGAAATGTTCTTTTTAAGTTCAACAAAAAATAAAAAATAAAGAAAAAATAAAATAAAAATAAAGTAAAATAAAAATAAAAGTGTGTACAAGATAGCAATTGTTCTTTTTATGTGCACCAAAATGAAGTATTCTAGATGTCAGACAAGAAGACTACAACATGCAAGACAAGAATTTGATTTGTTCATTTTTAAGCATCAACCAAAGTGTTTTCTAAAACCTTGTCTTAATGGTCAACAAAAGAAAATCGTGCGTTCATCATCAAATTAAAATCATTTGGTCAACAAAAAAATAAAACCATTTTTTAGAGCACCAAAAAGAACAAAAAATGAAAAGCGTTTTGTTTTGTGGGGTTCTTTTTTATAACACCAAATTGATGTTTGCTAAGCTATGAAAGCTTTAATTTTATTTTTTTTAAAGCACCAATTGAAAGAATTTGTTTGTGGGGTTCTTCTTATAGCACCAAATTGAAGTTTTCTAAGCTATGAAAGCTTTGAAAAGTTCATTTTAAATCACCAATTGAAATCATTTGTTTGTGGGGCTCTTTTTATAACACCAAATTAAAGTTTGCTAAGCTATGAATTCTTTGAAAAGTTTTTGTTAAAGCACCAATTGAAAGCATTTGTTTGTGGTGTTCTTTTTATAGCACCAAATTGAAGTTTTCTAAGCTATGAAAGCTTTGAAAAGTTCATTTTAAAGCACCAATTGAAATAATTTGTTTGTGGGGTTCTTTTTATAGCACCAAATTGAAGTTTGCTAAGCTATGAAAGGTTTTGAAAAATTAAAAGATTTGACCATTCATATTCCTTGCAAGAAATGTGTTAACTGTTCTTGGATAAACACATGTCATACTTCTGCAAATCATGCATAAAAAACATTAGCATCTATCAAACATCAAAACTGAATGACCGTTAGTGTTAGAAATAAAAAACATAACTTGCTGATTTTAGATAAAAATTTGATAGTCAAAAGCAAAAAAATTTAGCAGAAGTGGCCCTATCAGAAAAGCGAATGTGCATAAAAAACTCAAAAGTGTCCTTTTTCTTTTAAGCAGAAACAACCCAAAAACTCAAGTGTGCCTTGTATTTTTTGCAAAAGTGCAAAAAAAACTCAAATGTGGCCAGAAAAAGGTCAAGTATGCCAGAAACATTAAATTGACCGTGAAAATTTTTTGTAGCTTGCATTTGAAAATTTTCCAGTGCATTTTTGGAACCTGCAACTTCAAATTTTTCTCATAAAATGATTAGTGCTAAGGACTGTGGTCCCACCAGGTGTGCCAGGATGTGTAAGGGGGAAATCGAGAAGATTCTTTAAGATAATTGAAATGAATCAAACCTAATCTAACTCAAAAAAAAAAAAAAAGATTCATGCCCATTACTCATGAAATGAACAATATTGAAATTATTGAATTTAATGAACTAAAAAGGAAAGCAATAAAAGAACATACAAAAAATTCAATAAACAAAATTTGTTACCCATCCCATGTTAGAGTGTTTTTGTGAAGATGTTGGGTTGTTCATATCAATGTGAAGCCTCCATTGTGTGTGCAAAAGCTTGAAGAATATGGTTGTGTTGATCGAAGATATGTGTGTAAAGCTTTGTCAAAATATTGATTAAGATTCCTACATTACTTCATCATGTAAATGATATTGATTCTCTGATCCATTTTGAGAAGAAAGATGGTTGTTATATAGATTTTGTGTTTCAAAATGAATGCTTGAGTTCACATAGTAGAATATCTAGATCAATGGTTGAAAGCTGTTGAGAGGATTTAGATGGGAATAAGTTGTGCATTTTTATTATGTAATTGGTGTGATTCAAGAAATCAATTTGAGTGTTCAATGGAATTAAGGAAATAGATTGAATAATCTATGAAATTGAAGAATAGATTGATTTGTTAGGAAATAGATGGATCAGTTAGGAAATAGATGAATTAGTCAGCTAATCAGATCAAACAATTGGGGATCGTAATTATATCAATCATGAAAGTGGGTGAGGATAATTAATTAATTGATTTGATTAATTAATTTTTGGATTTGAACGTGCAAATCAAGTTTTAATTTTATTATCAAATTTATTTATTTGATTTGACCTTTTTGGTGATGTTTTTGAATAATTTATCCAATTATTGAAATTTAGGGGAAAGTTATTTAATTAAAAATTATTATGTTTTAATAATTTAATTAGTTTAGGGAATAGGATAAATGAGCAACATAATTAAATAATTGACATTATTTAATTAATTCAGAGGAATAAAGTTATATTAGGACTTTATTAAATAAATGATATTTATGATGAAAACATGAATTAATTAAATAATGTAGTATTATTCAATTAATAGAGGAAATTAGATTTTTTAATGTATTTGAAGTGAAATGCTATGATATTAGGTGATAATAGTGTCGATAATGTGATAATGTCATTTAGGATGTGTGATAAGTGTTAGGTCAATTTTACATGTCTACAGTATCAATCAAGCATCATGTCAAAATTTATGTAATCTTGTTCATGTTTTCATGTTTTCAAGTATTACCAATAATTTAACATCAAGTTATAAGTTATCCTTGAATGTGATGAGAATATGACTTCAATCCATCAAGGAAATAAGATTTGAGTGGTAAATTATAGAAAATTATTAGTTCATTACTTGTTTATCCATTACCCTCTACCCAACCAAGGGTAATCTCTCTTATCATATCATTTTAGCTGTTGTGGAGTTAGAAATACCAAATTCATGGTTTGACTAAGGCTAGCCCCTATATGGCACAACCCTTCCCCCTCTTTCATGTGTGCAAGTTTCTGGATCTAAAGGAATTGGAAGGATATTTAGGAAAAACTTCTTAGGTTTATTCATTCATACCCTACAAGTTGTCAAGTCACAAAATGGAATTTTATCGATGATAGAGGAAGATCCGACTGTGAGTACAAAAGATCAGAGACCATTGATATGGAGCTTTAGGATTGTGCCATCAAAATTGAAGTGGGATCAAACTAGTCAAGGGAATCCCACAGCCTTGACCATCTAGTTTGACTCCAAATTTATATCACAAGTTCTTCTATATTTTCCCTCCTCGGAACTAAAGTTTGTTTCCAGTTATGAGTTTTATATTTTTTCAATTCATCTCAAAACACTACATTTTGCATAGTTATCCTAGAAATATCATTGCATTCAGCTAAAATCCCAATCAATTTTTAGATCCACATAAAAAGGAACTAGATCTAGGGAATATTGTCTCTCCTTTTAGGTTGTTAGCCAATCTAATTCCCCTTGTGATTTGATTCCCAATGTTTATGTGAAAAGGATTAATTTTAGTACCATTAAGTCTAGGATCACCTTTTTCCACCTAAACAAATTCTAATGCTACAATTCCTATTCTTATCATATCTCTATAAAATTTGACAACATATATTAAATTACTTTTCCACGCTTAATTTTAGCTTATTTTGAGAAAGGGGTGGCCCCTTTTGACCCTTTTTTGTCGACCATTTCTATGCACTTATCCAATAAATACATACTTAAATTTAACAAGTGTAAATATATCAAGCATACATTTTGAGATTATGAATTATTGTAGTTTCTAATTATACTTTGTAAAAATGTATGCTTTAAGAATTAAAAAATGTTATACATGTGAGTTGATAAATGCAATAGGTTAATTATGGTAAAATTTACAAAACTTCCATAGAAATCACCTTGGTTAAATGTGTCATCTACATTTTAAATGATTTATAAATTCTTTCCCTCTCAAGTAGTGTTTTTTTTAATTGTCAAAACATTTAATTATATTGAGTTTTTTTTTCATTTATTTTATTGATTTATTTTGAACTTGAAATGTGTATAAAAAATATTGATTGATTTATGAATCTAGGAAGATAATGGTCTTTAACAATAGGTTTTTTTATCAGTTTAAGCTATATTATGTGACTATGACTCTATTTATGCTTTCATAATTTTAAGTAATGCTAGGTGGATTTGAATTTAGTTTTATTTATGTAAGTGGTATTTATTAAAAAATATCTTAATTATATATTAAATTATAGTTGTATTGTGACCCTCTCAAGTAGAAGATATGGCTCTACAACTTAATTTTATTTCTTCATTGGTTATTTTAATATTGGTTTGTCTTAAATTTAATAATATTGCCATGATGAATTTTTACTTTTTTTTAAAGAGAAGGGGTAAAAATTTATTCAATCAAATCCAAGATACAAAGCAAAGGCAAAAGGCCCACCAAACCAGGAACACAACCAAACAAACCAACAACAACACTACATATTCCTGTCATCCAATAATAATCTCTCCAAGGTCCTAAGATAATCAGGAGGTAACTCATCCCTTCCACTAATATCCTAGCCATCCCCATTCTCTGAGGCCCACTTTGCCAAGCAGTCAACCACTCTATTCCATTCTCCAGGGATGTGACAAAAGGAGACAACATCCAAGGAACTGCATACACTTAGAATCTGTCTGACCACCGAGGCTAATTGCCAACTAACATCATCCAAACTCTCATTGTTCAGCATATCCACAAAAATCTGAGAATTTGACTCATAGATAATCCTCCTCCATCCTAAAGAGCATCCTTGCTCAACTGTAATCTTAATAGTAAGGGCCTCCATCAGATTATTAGAGTGTTTCCCTTTGTAAACATAGAAGAAAAAGACAACATCACCATCTTTACCTCTACCTATTCCCCCAATACTAGCATGTCCAGGGTTCCCACGAGAAGAACCATTGTATTAATCTTCAGGATCCCAATCGGGGGAGGCATCCACCTCCCATCATGACAAACCTTGTTGCTTGACATGTCAGGATTTATTTCTAGCAATGCATCGCCTACTATTATCCCCCAGGTTCAAATCCCTCATAATAGCATGATCACCAGGATCAATATTATCAGACATATCACACTTAGCATAAATAGTCTCCTGAAGCCTGCTAATAATCTTCTTCCAAAATTGACAACTTCCAAGTTTGGAGCCACAAAAAACTCTATGATTCCTCTCCAGCCAAAGGTTCTAGCGAATGAAAATAGGCCCAATAGCCCAAGCCACCTGGAGGAAAGAAGCCTTCACTGAAGGCCTGCCCAAGCTCTCCCAAAACTCAATTAGGGAGGAAGCATGAACACAACCCTGATGCTAAGCCTCCCACCACCTGTGCCATATCTCTATAGAAAAAGGGCAAAGAAAAAATAAGTGGGAAGAGCACTCTTCACTGTGCAAACAAAGGAAGCAAATAGAAGGTCCTTGAAAACCTCCCTTGTGAAGATTCTCCCAAGTGAGACATTTCTTCTAAGCAACCAACCATAAGAAAAAATTGCATTTGGGCCAAGAAAAGTTGTTCCAAACCTTCTTCCACCAGGGCACCTCAGTTGGACCATGTAAGTTCCTGTCAAGCATAGCATAGCCTTGAGCAACAGTAAATTTACCTTTTGGGTTGGGACTCCAAGCTAACTTGTCCCTCTCATTAAGAGAGCTGCAAATCCTACCCTCCAAGACTTTAGATAGAGCAGCACGATCCTCATTAGAACCACCCATGGGCCACTCCTGAGGATCCTTCTAGCAAGACACCTCCACCTAACCAATACGCTTGAATGTTTTAAAATGCTCCACCTTAATCCATCCAACCTCAGAAAAAATATGGCAGAGAGGTTGAAGTTGAGGGAAACTAGAAAGAATGGGAGGGTGGCCATCCCAAGAGTCCTGCCAAAACAGGGCATCAACGCCTCTATTACAGATCTAGAAGAGACCATCCTTAATAAGTTGAGCTCCCTTCTTAAGAGTATCCCAAATACAAGAACCTTTTCCCAACAAAGCAAGTCGTGACACATCTTGGCTCTCAACACCTGGAAGATACTTGAGAGCAAGAATCTTGGCCCAATCTTGATCCTGATTGTTACACCATCTCCAGTACAGCTTGGCTGCCAAGGCTGTGACCACAAGAGCCACAAACCTAAGACCAAGGCCCCCAGCATGCTTCGACCTGCAGACAGACTCCCACTTGACTAAGCTCCACTTTGAGGAGAGAAGGTTGCCCAACCAAAGGAATTGCCAAGATAGAGCGTCAAATTACCTCACAAAGGAGGAAGGGGGAACCTGCAAACAACACTTATAAATGGGGAGAGACTGCACCATAGTATTTAGGAGAATCACTCTCCCAACATAAGAGAGCCATCTGTAAGTCCAGTGACTAACCTTACTCCAGAATTTATCTAAAATCCCTTGCCAAAAATCTCTACGCTGAGATCCCAAAGCCAAAAGAATCCCAAGGTACATCAAGGGAAGAGAACCAATCTGAAATCTAAGAATCCTAGCAATCCTATTCTGAATAAGTCGAGGAGTATTAAAGAAATGAATGGAAGATTTATCATCATTAATACTCTGACTTGAAGCTTTCAAATAGATGTCTAAAGCTCTCCTAAAGTTCACTGCCTCACTAATTCTAGCCAAGCCCATCAGCCCAATGTCATCCAAAAAATGAAGATGAGAGTAGGGAGGAAGATTATTGTTCCAGCTGTAACCTTGTATAAGACCTTGCCTCACCTGAGATTTAATAAATCTGCGAAGACCCTTCACCATGATGATGAATAGATAGGGAGATAGAGGGTCCCCTTGCTGAAGTCCCCAAGAAGCACTAAACAAATCTGAAGGTTCCCCATTAATGAGAAAAAAAAAGGAGGATGAGGTCACACAACTGAGGACCCAATTCACCCACTCCTCTTCAAATCCAAAATTCAAGAGAATTTCCTGTAAGAACTCCCAGCTCACCTGATCATAAGCTTTAACCATGTCAAGTTTAATGAACATAGCCTTCTCCTTAGAGGAAGCCATAGAGTGAATAACCTCCATTGCTATCATGACACCATCCAAAATTTTTCTTCCTTCAATAAAACCACCCTGCTTAGTAGAGATCAAAGCACAAAGGAGTGGTTTGAGTCTCTCAGCAATCAACTTGGTGATTATCTTGTAGAAAAAATTGCATAAAGTAATAGGCCTGAATTGATCCAACTAATCATCCCCTTCCTTCTTAGGTATGAGAGCCAAAAAAGTAGAGTTCAAAGACTTAAGCATTTGTTTGTTCCTATGTGATTCCTAAACCACCTCAAGGAGATCATACTTTATTATTTCCCATAATTCCTAAAAGAACTCAATCAAAAACCAATCCGGGCTTGGAGCTTTACCTTTTTTCATATTAAACACAACTTTCTCCAATTCAGGTAACAAGATTGGACATAAAAGTGTCCCATTCATCTCGGCAGAGACCAGGTGGGGAATACAATCCAAGATGGCCATCTCTTCGGCCCTAGCTGCAAGATCCTCCCTAGTAAATAAATTTGAAAAATAATTGACAGCTTCCCTGGAAATTTCTTCACAAGATGAGAGTTGGGCCCCTTCAGATGAAACAAGTGAGGAAATAGAGTTCCCTTGCCTCTGAGCCTTAACCGAATTATGAAAAAATGTTGTGTTCCTATCCCCCTCTTGAAGCCAATCAATACGAGATTTCTGCTTCCAGAAAATCTCCTCTCGAAGCTCTCACTCTTCTAAGCCCTTAAGAGCCACAGACTCAACATTCCTGAGATCAAAGGACAACCCTTGGTCTCAAATTTGACGAGTAACACTATCCAACTTGGACTGAGCAACAATCTTTTGAGCATGCAGGTTCCCAAAACACTATTTATTCCACCTCTTAAGCCTGTACTTCACATGTTGAAGCCTCTTACTAAAAGTAAACATGGCCGTCCCATGGGTAGGCATCCCTTCATACCACCAATCCAGCATAAGATCTTGTAGAGAATGATCTCTTAACCACATCAACTAAAATTTGAAAGAAGGATTTCTGGTGATTCCATATGAGGAGACAGAGAATTTGATAGGCTAGTGATCAGAGCCCCTCCAATCAATAATTTTTTAATTGGTGGTCGACCTATTCTTCATTCAATAATAGGATACCGGAAATCTATCAAACCTTTCTGAGATAGCCTCAACACAATACCTCCTATTATTCCATGTAAATACACCATTGATCTGCTTCACATCAATGAGATTTAGGAAACCAATATTATCTCTGAGCAAATTTGAAGAAGGGTCCAGCCTGGTTAACCCGCCTCGTTTTTCATCCAAACTTATAACAACATTAAAATCACTAGCCATAATCCATGGGAGAAATGGGTCCAGAGACCTGATGAAGCTGATGTGAGCCCAAAGTTGTGACTTACTTGAAAGATCAATAGGAGCATAAATATTGGAGAAAAGGAATCTTTCTCTAGTCTCAAAACTAGAGGCAACCATAGAAATGGAAGACCGGCTAGAAATCCACCATAAGGGGGAAACTTTCCTCAGGTTCCAGAAACAAGACACCCCCCCAAAATTGCTCAAAGCCCCCACCCCTTTCCAACAACCTTGGGGCTAGATACGTGAAGCACAATTAGCAAAACCATCCACTGTAAGCTTGGTTTCCTAGATAAAGACCACATCAGGAGACTGAGACTCAGTTAATCTGTGAACAACCTTTTGTCTAGGGATGTTGTTCAACCCCCTTACATTCCATCATAAAACAATCATTTATGGGGGTGGGAGAAGTGGGAATCAATGGGTTTCACAGACCTAGACTCAACTAATGTATCACCCATAATTTTTACCTTCTCTTGATCAGTCTTCCTTCCACTCCTTGACGGTTTGTCTAGAGGCCCCTTTTTAAAGGATTTTTGCTGCAAGCTAAAGGTAGGAGAAGCCTTATTACCCTTCACAGGATCCGAGGTCCCCTTAGTAGCAGGGGGAACATGAGCCACCATAATTGTACCCATCGAAGCTTGTGACCCCTAGAGATCTCTGATATCTTGAACTTGAGAAGGAAAATCCAAAGCCATCTGACCTACCTGTTGGTCCCCTGAAGATAAAATATGATCCTCCTTCTGTGCATCCTCATCCTAAGCCTCATGCCGACCTTTAGCCTTAGAAGAGAGCTCAATTGGAATTCCTTCCTCTTGGACTAAGCTATCAAGAGCCTCAAACCTGTTAAAGGTACCATCATTCTGTCTATCCATCCAGGTTCTCTTCTTGCCTTTTCCATTGTTACGTGACTTAACTTGAATAAATCCCTCCTTATCAATAGGTCCATCAGACAAAGGAGCCTTCCCCTTGTCCTCCCTAGGAGGACTAGAGGAAGCCAAGGGGCAAGATTTAAATTTGGGAAATCTGTGATGTAGATGACCATATTCATGGAAAATTCTACATCTAAATGGTAGGGTCTCGTAATCTAGCTGTTGGATCCAAGAGGATGAACCCATGAAAATCTCCATAGAATCTGGTAATGGATTATTTAAATCAACTTCAACACAAATACGAGCAAAAGAAATTACCTTACGATCTTGAGTTTGTGTAGCCGATCCCACAAGTTTCCCAAGAAGCAAAGAGATTGAATGAAGAATATCTTCCCTCTATAATTCCAAAGGAAGCCTCGGCAATCGAACCCACATAGGCACCCGCGAGGGGATCTCTTCAGCAGAGTTGAAGCCCATGTACCAAGGCTTGATGAAGATTCCCACCTGGTTAAAGAAATAAGGGCTCCCTTCAAAAGCCCTATTCCTATCCAACATGCTTGAAAAGATAACCAAAAAGTAGTTATTAGCCACTAAGAGAATCTCCATATCCCCTCCAAGGTTCCAAACCCGACGTGCCCAGGATTCTAGCACAGGTAGAGAAAGACGAAGGCCCAGAAATTTGCAAATAAGGGCATGATTGCACCATTATTCAACATCCTCTGAAACTTGCTCAGGTTGAATAACCAAAATTGGTCGATCTTTAGATCTCTCCAAACATCTGTTTACTTTTTTTATTCAAAACATCCCTTTTGGAGAGGAGGCACCATCCCTAGATTGGGGTTTACCTGTCCAATCCAAGTTACTAATGGCATGCATCGGAGAAGATGGATCTATCATCTCCAAATCCCCTAAGGATACCTGAGAACAAGCTAGACCATGATTCTCCATGGCCCAACAAACAAAATCTTCAACAATAAAGAGAATGAGACGGGGCAGAAGACCCACAGTCTCAAACCGCCGCACGCTTGCCGCCAAGGACACACCACGCACAAAACCAGGAAAAAAATGCCCACCCACTAGCCAAAAATGATCTAACACCCCTGCTCGACCAAAGCAAACCCCTGCATGCAAACTAAAAACCCCCCCGCAAGCTACAACAAGCTCAAAATCTGAGCTTGGATGCCAAAAGTAGAACAGGCTAGGGCACGCAGGCCCTAGCTCACGCCAAACCTCCACGCAGCTCCATCCAACCCCAATGATGAAATTTAGATACCCATGTTATTTCCTATTAAGTCTTATGCCCATTTTGAAGAAACATCTTGATACGTGTACACATTGAAAAATGATACAATCTTGTGCAAGGATGGGCTTATTCCCTAGTGTTAGTTTATCCATAGAGACACACATTCTTGTATTTTAAGTTCCTACCTTTACCCTACATATATCCTTATAAGATTAAAACATACATTTATCCATATGTTTGTGTGGTTGACCACATGGTTGTGAACTTAACCCTCACATTTTCAAATTTGAAATATGGTAAAATAGTTCCCTTTACCTTTCTCATCAAAAAATAATTAAATACAAATTTTAATAGTTCAGTGTTATGTCTTGGTATTTAAAGACATTTAACTACATTTATTTCACATTCAAACACATCAAGGAACTCCCAAACCTCGTCTATCATCCTAGAGCATTAAAGTTGTAACCAATGATGACACATTTGGATTTAATGTCCTAAAAAGAGTAACAAGTTTATATTCTAAGATACTTGCTTCTTGTCTTCAATATACATTGTTTCCAAGGGTTGATCTAGGAGAATTTGTCTCCTTGTGATGAAATGACAATTTAATAAGGTATTCTTAAATATCAAAAGTCTCCAAATAATTAAGAAGAGTAGATTGGAAAAACAATTTCCAAGTGAATATAATGTCTAGAATTATACATCAATAGGATCAAGGTTGGAGGCATAAAATGAGTCTGTGATCACAAATCAAATCCATAAGGTCAAACCCAACCCTTGTGAGAGAAAAAACATCCTTCTAATAGACGGAACATGTTTTTAAGATGGAAGATATTCTAGAATCTTCATAAAAAATTCACATTCATTAATTACTAAACTAAAGAGAATTTATCCAAATTATTAATTCTAATTAGAATTAATTAACTTAAATTAATATATACTTATTTATATGCATGTGATGAAAGTCAAAATTAACTATTAAAAATTATTTCCCTATGTTTTTTAAAAGGTTAAATTATTCTACACAACCTAATTTATTTGAAAGGTTTCTTCATAGGAAACCATTTAATCAAACTTTTTATTGGAAAGGAATAAGTTGCGTAAAAAACCTAACTAATATTTATTTGATTGGAGGGAGAGCCGTATATATTGGGAAAGCCCTGGGATGAGGGAGTAAGCTCAATGCTCACGTTTATTATGATAATTATTATTATATATATAAACACAATGCTAATGTGAAGGAGAAGAACGTGATTCGCACATGGGGACCACTTACAATCAATTTTAAGGTAACTTTGACTGTATTTGTTTAAACAACTCGCAGTTCGAGAAAAATATTTATTTTATTTTATTTTTAAACTTGTATTTAAGATTTTAGGTCAACTCATAAATGAGAATAAAAAAATGAAAATTGAATATAATTCTTTTTTAATATAAAATCAGTTTTTATCTATTCAAAAATTCGTTCATTTTTAACAAGTGTTGTGTAGTGGTAAATATTTATCTTTGTAGTGTTGTAATAAAGTCGTTCACTTGATTCTAGTTGTTTCAATATATATTTATTCTCATTTATTACCTTATTGATATATGCACATACTTCCATATATCTTCTTTATCAACACATTTATCACATTTGTTACAATTATCCCTATACATATATCCATGTAACATTAGCCACCTAAATCTAACCACTTTGTTATTGCATGTCATTTCAATAGTTGTGAGGCTAATCCCATGGTCATGGTCATGAACGTAAACCTAGTTAAATTTCAAAAATAATAATAAAAATTTGGTTAGTTGTCATCGTTTATTTTTCTATCTTGAGTCAACTAAACACACATTTTGTATGATTTTGATGTTATGTGCTAGTATTTTAAGGATTTTTTATATTATTTTATTCATTTTTCATACTCACATCGAAGAATCTCTCCTCTTAAATGTCCTCTCCCATCCAAGAACATTAAAGTGTAATCAATAGAAAAACACTTGTATTGTTTGTACTAAAAGAGCAATAAATTGACAACTTGTCTCCTTGTAATGAAACAATAGCCATTTACATGGAATTTTTAATTATCACTAGTCACATATCATTAGGAAGAGTTGAGTAGGAAAATAACAATTATGTGAATGATAGAGAAAAAAATTGTAATATCCTTTCTTGGTCGAAGATTTGAAAAAAAAATAATATCTTACTCAGATTTGCAATTTGTATCAAACAGTGAAATTGGGTACATACAAAATTGCTTTGATAAGTCTGCAAACAATTAGTAGCTTCATATAAATTACCTGTAGATGGTTTTACAAAAAAATTGGTATTATAGGAGCTTGGAAATGGAACTTTTGGCATTCCACATATTTGCCATTACAAATTGCAATAACCCTCAAAATCAGAGCTCTCAAGCACAACAACAATCATTAGATTTCACAAGAAATTCACCAGATTTGGAAAATGAAAGTAGAATCTAAAATATATATGCTATGGGATTGACCACTACAAAAAATTAAACCATAAATATGCTGCTAACAATATCAAAAGTATGATTACAAACTATGAACCAAAACATAAGGAAAACAACACAATCTTGTAATAATGCACAAAATAAAGCTTCTGAAGCACAACTACAATCTTTGGATGAAATTGGCTTTGGAGACTTGTAAACACACTACTTGCAAGTCTCTATCTCCTTGGTTTATCATCCTGGAAGATCACTCCTTCTATGGTTTCTCATCCTCTGAAGAAGAATAACATAAGCTTGTAAAATTGCCAAAGTAGAATGCATGAGCTTGCAACACAAAACAAATATAAAATCAAAAACATTGCCAACCAAACTTGGGTGCCAAAATCCCTTGCCCAAAATGAGGATGCTTGCATTCCAAGAAAGAACCCCTTTTTGCCAAGTGTTCCTTCATCATAACTCCACTCTAAATTAATTTTGCTAGATTCAACTTTTTTCATGCACCCAATTAAAAGAAATTTCCATAACAAATGCACAAGTTCCCAAAACACCATGCCCCAATTTGGTCCCCAAAAACATTTCATAATTATTAATTAATTTGTCACCATAGTTTATTTAATTAATTCAAATTAAAATATCAACTTTCTCAGTTCATCCACAAGATTTGATTTACTATTTTAGGAAATCATGCTTTCTAAAAATAGAAAGTGATAAATTTAGAAAGGGGACATGACAAAAGTCTACCACAAGCAAAGTCATGTCTAGAAATATAAGACAAGTCTGATTCGACCCTTAATAGTCAAGAGCGAGGGTATAAAATTCAATACATTCATTAAATAGAGATATCATATTTTCAAGATAGTCATTCTTTAGTCATCAAGCTAAGTACATGTATTCACCTTTTTAACTTTCTTAAAAGAGAAAGGATCACTTATCCAATTTTTAATTTTCAATAGAAAACAATTAATCTAGGTTAGTTTGTACCTAATTATGGGAAATTAATTTTTTTAGATTATCCCTAAGGAAAGTTTTATTTCCTTTACATTTTGGTGAACCCATCCAATCTTACATTGTAATGTAGTCTACTTCAAGGGTTTCTTAAATTCCTATTATTATTTTTAGATATTCCAATTTTTTATATTTACATCTTACTTTTAAATCTAAATCACTTAACATCCTTTTCATTCATGACTTTTACTATTCAACTCCTTTTCATATTACCTAGTTTTTAGCTTGATTGTGAAATATTTTTCACCTAGTCTATCCACCCTTTTTGACCATGTTAAGGTTACACTTTCAATTTTGATCTATTTGATTTTGGAATCTAAAATATATATTTTGAGGTTTATTTTCATATCCTTTGTTTATTCCTAAAGTCGCCTGAGATCCTAATATGAACCATTAAGCAATACTCATTTAATTCTAGAATAATACAAATCAATGAATATGAGGCCTATTTTAATGCTCACAATGATAATTCTATGCAAGTAAATTGTGCTATGAGTGGAAAACCTAAAACATTAAACCAAACCAAAAAAATTAGCTACAAAAACAAATTAGGCATTAAGAAGTGCATCTAAAACATAAAATATGCAATATACTCAATATTAAATTCCTTATTTATACAACTAAGTGGATTTTCCCTTAGATTTTTGGATGTGTGATCACAAATTTCAAAGCATGCAATTTCATTCATGGTTGGTGTAAAAAGTGACTTGAATGAGGTTGTATTTATAGATTTTGGCATAATTGTTGGAGGGTTGGGATTAAGTTGAGAGTTTAAGGGTTAAGAATACTTGAGATCTCCAAAGAAAGGAGAGCGTGTCAAGTGGCAAGTGGTCGTTGGATGAAAGTAAAGAATCCAAGATTAAAGGAGGATCAATTGATGAGATTGAGAATGTGAGTCAATGGATGGAGGGATTTGGATTAGGTACTTGAAGGTACCTCCAAGTACCATAGAAGGTTCTGTTATGCCTTGCATTTAACCACCCCATTTTATTCTGGAACAAAATGGGTCCCCCTTTTCTCTTGCTTTGGTTGCCTTTGGTTATTTGCTTTACTCTTCAGAGTTCTTCTATTTTCTGCTTGAGTTTCTCTTCTTGTTTTGTCAAACTTTGGTTCTGTTTCAGCTTAATTTGGTTCCCTTCTTGCTAAGTATTGAGGGAAGTAATTATAAGCAATAGTGGATTTTATTATAATATATTTTATTTGATTATGAGGACTAATGTAGACCTTGTTTTGCAGGATTGGATCATGCACATGATGATTTTTGTTGAGGGAGCTTAGTTGGAAAGCATGTCCCATTCTAGTCTGGCATAAAATTGCTCCAAGGAGAGAGTTGACAAGACTTTGCAGTTGTCTTGCCGACTAAGCGGTCTGTTCTATTCAAATGAGGCCCATCGATTGCCCAAACATCATCTCGCCGAGAGTCTTTATGTGTCTCGCTGACTGAGGGAGCCCTCGCCAAAAGATTTCACGTTCGGAAGGAGGTCTCGGCGAAGGGAGCTTGTCTCCCCGAAATGAAATGGATTCGCCGAAAGATAAGGGTCTCGCTAAAAGGTCACCCCGACATGCTGAAGTCCCGCAGACCAATTGCACACGGGGTTAGCATCGCCAAAAGATAAAACCTTCGGCATAATGTTTGGTAGAAGAAATGTGGTCTTAGCGACAAAAGTGGCTTTGGGATAACGAAATGGGCACGCTGAGAAGTCTCGGCGACTGGGAGATATCTCCCGACAAGGATGCCTTCGGGGGGGAGAGTTGTGCTTTTTGGTGTGATGTCCTGCCGACTATGAAAGGTCTCCCCGAAGTGCTCAGGGTTTGGCGAAAGGAAGCCTTGGTTAGTGTAAAGTCTCACTGATCAAAGGAAGTCTCAACGACACGAAGGAAGCTCGCCAAGAGAAAAGTGGCTTCGGCAAGATGTTTCACTGACGGGGTGAACTCTTGCCGAAGTAAAGCGACATTGGCAAAAGGAAACAAGTTCGGCGAAAGGTCTCGCTGATGATCCGTAGTTTGGGCAACAGAGGAATGGTAGCGGCGAAGGACGACAGCGTCGCCGAGAGGTCTCCCTGACCATGTAATGTCCTACCGATAGAATGGGGATCCCACCGAAAGAAATGGAGCTCAACAAAGGATCATGCCTTTGCCATAAGGTCTTGGCGAAGAAAGAAAGTCACACCAAAGCAAAAGGACTTGGGTTTGGGGAAGTAAGGATGGACTCAGGGAGAGGTCTCCCCGAGTGTGATGGTCTCGCCAAGACAGAGGGGCTTCGATGAAAGGTCTTCGTGAAACGTATGATGTCTCAGTGACAGGGCGTGAGCTCGGGGTAATGTCCCCCCAACATGAAGAGGTCTCCCCGACCTAGGTGTGCTTGCCGAGAGAAGGACTTCGCCATGTGGTCTTTTCAAAAGAATACAGTCTTTCTGATAGGTTTTGTGAGCTCGATATGAATTCTATAGCTCACTGAAACATCTCATCGATTGACCCATGTCATGCCGATAACTGTTCAAGGATGAAATCACATCGGGAAGACACGATGAGTGTCTCACCGACATGCGATGCTGTTTGAACCACCTTTGACCGCCTCAGAAGCTTGTGTGGCATATGCCTGACCAATCAGAAGAAGCTACAGGAGTGGCCCATTGGTCGTTTGACTGATTAACTACTCCTGTTGAGGGAGACTAACATGATGCAAACGACATGGATTCCTTTTGAGATCAGAGAAGGAGGGATTGGCTCAGGTGATAATGCGAAGGTCTAAAGAGGCCTGATGGTGCTTCCAGAAGGTGGTCAAACGTGCAAAAGGGTCCAGAGCATGAAGGAGGCCAAAAGAGAAAAGAATAAACTATGACTCACAGGGACAGTTGTAATGACCACTGACAGGGATAGATTAGTATTAATGGTGGTGTTTTGAGAGCATTCAAGGAAGCCCTGATGGAGTCCAAAGATGGACACATAAGGGTTAATGTTGCAATTACAAAAGATCTGAAGGTTTCTCCTGATGTCAAGCCATCATCAACATGGACAGTAGGGCTTCACATTAAATGCACAACCCACTTTCTTCAAAAGATCTGAAGGCTGACCCTCCTGTAGTCAACAGATATTTTGTAAACCCTAAAACATAAGGGACAACACATTCTTTTGGTGCACTCTGTATATATGGCATTCTTGCCTCTTTGTAAAGGGGAGACCTGGTAGAATTAGAAAGTGGTAGATAGAGGTTAGTAGGAGCAGAACTTGTAGAGTAGAACTGGTAGTTAGGAGTTAGATTTAGCATAGACTGTAATGTTCCTTTCAGTTTTCTTAGTGCAAATGGAAGCAATTTGAAGTCATAGATTTTCTGTACACTGGTGATTGTACCAGCTTTGTAAATGTTGCTTATCTATTTCACTAACAGTAGAAGCAACCAGATTAAAATCTACTTCATGTTGTGTTCCAGAATGGTGTTTGTCTTGAGTTGATCATTTGATTTGGGAAGCTTTCAGGGAATGAGATTTGATTTTATGTTTTGTTTAAATGGTAACTTGTGATCTGCTGTTGAAATCAACACTGTGAATGAATGAAACTGTGTGTTCATCACAAGTTAATTTTGTTCTATAGTTTTAGTTAGGAATTCCTTGGAAGGTAATAGGTCTGTTTAATTTGGATGAAGTATCATTCTTTTCTGTTCCAAAGCGGAATTCCTTGGAAGGTAATAGGTCTGTTTAATTCAGATGAAGTATCATTCTTTTCTATTCCAAAGCCCTGATCTATCTTTTTATGTTTCTTTAAAAACCCTGGTTAGAGTAAGATTTGAATTTATGTTTAACCCCAAAACAATCCAAAATCTCAACACCAACAGGCCCCTTGAACATTACTTTCACATTGACCACTAAGGGACATTAGCACAGTTGAGAACCAACTACAAATACCTTGGGAGCTAAGATATCCATGTGATCATCTTTCTCTTTTAGGAGAAACAAAGTAGCAATATTTTGTTTGCATGTTGCTGTGCCACTCAGACCATCAACAGAAACTGGCGCTAGAGGGAGGTCCCCTTGAGTAATTTTGGATTATTGTGAGTTGAAGTGGGCCAGGTCTTGGAAAACCTAGCTCTAATGGGTAGCCCTTTGTATACACCAGGACTTTCCCATGAAATTCTTGGTCACCTATGTAATAAGCTTCCGTTATTTTTTTCTAACAATGGGCAAAATGCTTCTGAACATTTTGAAACTTGTAGGCGCATATTCATTTTTCTCCAGGTTCAGCATGAGGATGTCATCTGTCAATTGTTCATCAAAACACTTCAAGGTTTAGCAAGGCACCAGTATGTCAATCTGCCACCAGAATCTATTTATTCATGGGCAGAGTTAGAAATTTTATTCTTAGAATAGTTTGATCCTCGAACACAAGACCCATCATTTGAATTTGCAACCACAAAAAGGATACCATTAGAACAAATTTATCAATTTAATCACAGATTTTTGTTCATGTATCAAAGGGTTCAAGCTTTAGATTTGTTTGTTGATGATCATGTACTGATAGAACATTATTATTGGGGTTTAAACCCTTCATTTGCAACCAAAGTTAGATGTTGTGGCGAAGCTACATCCTTGCAGGACACATTGAAAAAAGCTCTCTTATTGGCACAATTTGGAGGTGACACTAGGAATTCAGATAACCAAACTCAGGGTTATAATCCCCTTGTGCTTGCAAACTGCCATCATCTGTAGCCTTATGCCACTCCACCCACCATCCCTACCTAGGTGCAATCATTCCCACCAAGCAGCTATAACCTTTCAAAGGGTCCAAACACCACTTTTTCCAACACCCCACATCAGGTCAATCACACACAAGACCACTGGGAGAACTCATTCCTACAAAATCCAATCACAGAGTTAGGTACTCAACTTGCCAATGAAGTTGTGACCATATCATCTCTTTTCAATCATCTTCCAAAGCATAGTCCATTACATCACAATGATGTTGTAGATGAAACATTTGATGAGCCAGAATATAATTTTGATGACTTGTTCAGTAAAAAGCATGAAATGGATGTAAATTTAGAGCATAATGGAAATCTCAAGATAGAATCTAGATTTGTTGAACATGTTAGTACTAATGATGGCTTTGAAGGAGATGAGGTATTAGCACAGGATTGTTGTCATGAGAAATCAACAATGCCTTCCAACAATTTGAACAACTCTCCTGATCAAGATGAGAATCAGGGTGATGAGGAATGGATAAAGGAACATGATTCAGGTTGGATTGATATCCCTCGTATGCAAAATCGAATAAGGGAGAAATTAGAAGAGCTGGGAGATCTGGAACAGTCAGAACTTGTTGGGCCAAGTGGATGTAGGATACATCGAACTAATCAACACTCTCAGATGGAATGCCATGTCTTCCTAGGTAGGATGGAGTTGTATTTCAAGCAACTAATCTCTATTGAAGGAATACTTATGGAAGATCCTTGGAGTACGTATTCCCCCAATAAAGAGGATGAAACAACTAGCACACATGAGAATGGTAATTAGTCCATCCAAGATAATGAGACTAACTGTGTGAAGAGGTTTAATTCTTCACTATCTTTTGATAATCTTGATCCTTGCATCGAGAAGGATTCAATAGCTGATGAAACTCCTCTACCTAGTGAGCACTTGATAGAAGTGGATAAAAGATTCATCGATGCATTCATAGATCCTTTCATGATGATGGATGAGGAAGAAACGCACCTTGATGGGTTAACACAAGAAGACGACTCTGCTGATTTAAGTAGTGTACAGATTAAAATAGATGACACACTTCAAGATGAGATTGCCAATGAATCTTGTGGTCAAAGTCAAGGACTTAAATGCCAACATGAAATTTTAAGGGAATAAATTCAAGTAGATGTGTAGATCAGTCAATTGTTCCCTGAAGAAATTCATACAGAGTACATTTGGATGAAGCAAAGGAATGCCAAGAAAGCAACCAAGAGGTTATCTCAGAAGTTGAATCTCTTCAACATAACAAAGATAATGAGACAAGGGAGTATTTTCTTGATTTTGATTCTGATTGCTCAAATGAATTGTTGGAAGAAAGTCCTTGCTTAGTATCCATTAATCAATTTGATCTTAATACTAATAAATTTGATGTTGAATGACATGTTCTTGTGGATGATGTGCAGGAATTTGAATTGAGAAAGTGCTTTCCTAACTCTGACTCCGTGTGTTCAAATGAGTTTGAAGGAAATCCTTATTCACCATATGCCAATATCCCTGACATCAATAATGATAAGCTGGATCCAGATTCTCAAACCCTAGGGGATGACATGTTTCAAGAGAATGTTGAAAGTGAAACTTCGTCTCAAGAAATTTAGAAAAAAATTGACTCTATGCCCAAGATGAATACAAAGATGCTGGTGAGTGAATATCCTAATTGCAAGACAAACCTCGATTCAGTGGTGTTCCATGAGCTAAGACCTCATGAAGAGGAGATCATACAATGCAAGTCTGCATTGGTAACTAGAAATCTTCAGGGTCATGTAGTGTCGTTTCATTATCCTCTCTGTTTTAATAATTTTCAGTTTGATTATGGCATTGGGGATAGAAAAACATGTTTGTGGGTAAATCATGACAAAACTAAGAACCCACAACTGATAATATTTCAAGCTTTATGCCCTCAGAATGAACTTATTGCCCATAAACTTCATATTTCTGAGTATAAAGATAAATTTGCTAGGTTTGGAACTATGCCTAGTAAGTTAAGATTGTTGCACATAATGAAAAATCAGTTCAAACAATGTACAAATTTTTACAGTCTTGTGTTTGCAAAGCTTAGCTTTGGAGTTAGTTTAGGATTAGGACTGGTTAGTGTTAGTTTTTGGTTTAGTTAGTTTTCTTTTGTTCTATTGTTTTCCTTTTCCTGTTCCTTTTATTTTTCAGTTTGTAGATAGTTTGTTTCTCTGTTTGTAAATATTCTGCTTCTATTTGTAAATAGCTCGGTTGTTGTTTGCTTATTCTTCCTTTTCTTTCCTTCCATTTCCTTTGTTCTTTGTTTCTGTCTTGTTTTGTTCTTTGGGTTTTCTCTGTTTCTTTCCATCTTTGAATGGTGGTTGTTATCTAAGGCATACTTTGGTCATTAGGAGAGAAATGGTTTAGATATTTTTAGGTTTTTTGATTGGATGATTTTGTCCTGAATTCGTTGTTTCATGCTCATTGTCAATAAGAGTTGTGGAAGGTATTGGAAACAAGGTGCAAAGTAAATAACCTTCATTAGCTCCTCTTGATCTATCACAAATTATCAAGATCATCTCCTTTGTATTAATGGTATATCTGTCCTAGGGTGATAGTGTTGTAAGATTTGAGTGAAAAATCCGATCTCCCAAGTGTTGTAATGAGGTCCATGGTAGTTTTCAACCCAGATCAGATGTTAAGCATCTGACATATTAAAAAAAAAAAGAGTCTCTCAAATATCTGAAACTCCAAAAAAAGAAAAAAGAAAAAAAGAACTATTTAAAGAGAAAGGAGGACTCAATATGAATGGGTGATTCCAGTATCTCTATCGGGCTATGAACGCCTGACTGGTAGTAGAGAAATGCTGTGAGAAAACTATAGGTATCTCCATCGGGGCTATGGACGCCTGACTGGCAGCAGAGCAATGGCTAGGATATCATTGCACAACAGCCAATTGGAATCAACTCATGTAGTTCAAATCTTGCACATTGTCATTCAAAAGATGAAGAAAAATTTATGAAAGGGTGATGTACTATCGAGCACACACAAAGATTCAGGGCTAGTTACTGTTGGCTTACATTTTGAGATTCTAGCTCAACCTTGCTTGTTAAAACTGACCCAACTGGAGTTGTGATGCTCATAAACCAGGAGTTCTAGGTAGCTGAATCCTTCAGTCTCATGAAAATGGTTAAACCATTTTCCCAGCCGAGTCACCATTTGTTATGCCTTGCATAACCACCTTATTTTATTCTAGAACAAAATGGGTCCCCCTTTTCTCTCGCTTTGGTTGCCTTTGGTTATTTGCTTTACTCTTCGGAGTTCTTCTATTTTCTGCCTGAGTTTCTCTTCTGGTTTCATCAAACTTTGGTTCTGTTTCAGCTTAATTTGGTTCCCTTCTTGCTAAGTATTGAGGGAAGTAATTATAAGCAATAGTGTATGTTATTATAATATATTTTATTTGCTTATGAGGACTAATGTAGACCTTGTTTCACAGGATTGGATCGTGCACATGATGATTTTTGCCAAGGGAGCTCAGTTGGAAAGCATCTCCCATTCTAGTCTGGCATGAAATTGCTCCAAGGAGAGAGTCAGCAAGACTTTGCAGTTGTCTTGCCGACTAAGCGGTCTGTTCTATTCAAATGAGGCCCATCATTTTCCCAAACATCATCTCACCAAGAGTCTTTATGTGTCTCGCCGACCGAGGGAGCCCTCGCCAAAATATTCCGCATTCAGAAGGAGGTCTCGGTGAAGGGAACTTGTCTCCCTAAAACGAAATGGATTCGTCGAAAGATAAGAGTCTCGTCGAAAGGTCACCTCGACATGCTGAAATCCCGCTGACCAATTGCACACAGGGTTAGCATCGCCGAAAGATAAAACCTTCGGCATAATTTCTGGCCGAAGAAATGGGGTCTCAGCGACAAAAGTGGCTTCGGGGTAACAAAATGGGCCCGTTGAGAAGTCTTGGTGACAGGGAGATATCTCATCGACAAGGATGCCTTCGGGGGGGAGAGTTGTGCTTTCGGTGTAATGTCTTGCCAACTATAAAAGGTCTCCCTGAAGTGCTTAGGGTTCGGCGAAAGGAAGCCTCAGTCGGTGTAAAGTCTCACTGACTGAAGGAAGTCTCAGTGACACAAGGGAAGCTCACCGAGAGAAAAGTGGCTTCGAAAAGATGTTTCACCGATGGGGTGAACTCTTGCCGAAGTACAGTGGCATCGGCAAAAGGAAAGAAGTTTGGTGAAAGGTCTCGCCGATGATCCCTAGTCTGGGCAACAGAGGAATGGTCATGGTGAAGGACGGCAGCGTTGCTGAGAGGTCTCCCCGACCATGTAATGTCTTGCCAACAGAAAGGGGACCCCACCAAAAGAAATGGAGCTCGGCAAAGGATCATGCCTTTGCCATAAGGTCTTGGCAAAGAAAGAAAGTCACACTGAAGCAAAAGAACTTGGGTTTGGGGAAGTAAGGATGGACTTGGGGAGAGGTCTCCCCGAGTGCAATGGTCTTGCCGAGATAGAGGGGCTTCGATTTAAGGTCTCAGCGAAACGTATGATGTCTCGGCGACAGGGCGTGAGCTCGGGGTAGTGTCCCCCTGACATGAAGAGGTCTCCCCAACCTGGGTGTGCTCGTTGAGAGAAGGACTTCGCCATGTGGTCTTGCCAAAAGAATGCAATCTTGCCGATAGGTTTTGTGAGCTCAATATGACTTCTATAGCTTGCTGAAACGTCTCACCGACTGACCCATGTCACGCCGATAACTGCTGAAGGATGAAATCACATCGGGGAGACACGATGAGTGTCTCACCGACATGCGATGTTGTTTGAACCACCTTTGACCGCCTGAGAAGCTCGTGTGACGTATGCCTGACCAATCAGAAGAAGCTACAAGAGTGGCCCATTGGTTGTTTGACTGATTGACTACTCCTGTTGAGGGAAGACTAACAGGATGCAAATGGCATGGATTCCTTCTGAGATTAGAGAAGAAGGGATTGGCTCGGGTGATAATGCGAAGACCTAAAGAGGCCCGATGGTGCTTCCAGAAGGTGGTCAAACATGCAAAAGGGTGTAAAGCATGAAGGAGGTGGAAAGAGAAAAGAAGAAACTGTGACTCATAGGGACAACTGTAATGACCACTAACAGGGATAGATCAATATTAATGGTGGTGTTCTGAGAGCATTCAAGGTGGCCCCGATGGAGTTCAAAGATGGACATGGAGAGAAGGGTTAATGTTGTAGTTACAAAAAAATCTAAAGGTTTCTCTTGAGGTCAAGCCAATATCAACATGGACAGCAGGGCTTCACATTGAATGCACAACCCACTTTCTTCAAAAGATCTGAAGGCCGACCCTCCTGTAGTCAGCAGATATTTTGTAAACCCTAAAACACAGGGGAGAACACATTCTTTTGGTGCACTCTGTATATATGGCATTCTTGCCTCTTTGTAAAGGGGAGACTTGGTAGAATTAGAAAGTGGTAGATAGAGGTTAGTAGGAGCAGAACTTGTAGAGTAGAATTGGTAGTTAGGAGTTAGATTCAACATAGACTGTAATGTGCCTTTCAGTGTTATTAGTGCAAATGGAAGCAATTCGGAGTCACAGATTTTCTGTACACTGGCGATTGTGCCAGCTTTGTAAATGTTGCTTATCTGTTTCACTAATAGTAGAAGCAACCAGATTAAAATCTACTTCATGTTGTGTTCCAGAATGGTGTTTGTCTTGAGTTGATCATTTGATTTGGGAAGCTTTCAGGGAATGAAATTTGATTTTATGTTTTGTTTAAATGGTAACTTGAAATCTGCTGTTGAAATCAACACTGTGAATGAATGAAACTATGTGTTGGTCACAAGTTAATTTTGTTCTATAGTTTTAGTTAGGAATTCCTTGGAAGGTGACATGTCTGTTTAATTCGGATGAAGTATCATTCTTTTATGTTCCAAAGCCCTGATCTATCTTTTTATGTTTCTTTAAAAACCTTGGTTAGAGTAAGATTTGAATTTATGTTTAACCCCAAAACAATCCAAAAGCTCAACACCAGCAGGCCCCTTGAACAATACTTTCACATTGACCATTGAGGGACATCAGGACAGTTGAGAACCAACTACAAAGACCTTGGGAGCTAAGATATCCATGTGATCATCTTTCTCTTTCAGGAGAAATAGAGTAGCAATATTTTGTTTGCATGTTGCTGTGCCACTCGGACCATCAACAGGTTCCCCATAAAGGTGGGTTTTGTAATCATGCATGCTTTTGGGTACAAAGGGGAATTTAAATTTTCCTTTTATGAAAAAGAGGAAGATATGCCCATGCTTCTAAGGCACATGGAAGAATTAAAAATTGGGGTATTTAAGGTTGAACTATACCTTGAGTCTACTTTGGAGGAAAAGTAGATTTTGTGAGAATTTTTAGTGGTCAAATCCTCACCTATTCATTGATTTAGCCATATGCACTCGATTAGAGGAAGATTAAGGGGTAATGATGAATTAGGTAAATTATTATTAAATAATTATTTGTTAAGCTTAGGCTTAGGGGGAATACAAATTTTATTATTAGATAAGAATATGATAGAAGAATTGTGATGAGAATATTAATTAAATATCGAGAATATTATTTATTATGTAATTAATATGTGAGTTAGGAATAAAAATAATTGGAATAAATTTAACCAATGTTAATTATCAATTTGAGGTACATCTACATTTCCCCCCTCTTTGAAATGGCAAATAAAAATAATGTTATTTCAAACAATAGGTCCCATAAAGAAAAATAGAATGAAACGAATGGCCCAATGTAGAAGGGATGGAGGAAAAATTATTAGGATGGTGATACCTCCTCAAGAGGGTAGGAAAATGAAATGGGGGCCTAGATAGCATCTTGAAATAAAAAATGGGTGAAAAATCAAAATGAGGAGAAAAAAAGAGGATGAATGAAAAAGAAATGTAGAAGAACAAAGTTGGAATGGATAAATGGTGGAAAAAAGAGTGATTAGGGGTGAATAAATAGGCTTAGGGGGTAGAAAATATTCATTTTTACCCTAAGAAATAGTGAATTGGAGGAGAGAAGCAAAGAGAAGTGAAGCAATGGTGGTGAATTTTCCACCTTTGGAGCATCATACAGATTAGGTGAGAAGGTGTGGGAAACTAGATGGAGTAGATGGATGGGTACAAATCCAAAAAAATCCTATAAGAGTATTCTAGAGTCATTAATTAAAGGTATAAAAACACATGGTATGCATCTTTTGATCATGATTTTATGGGTGTCTGTAGGGATAGATGAATTGATTGTGTAATAGAAAAATTTGTATAAAATAAAAATGATAAAATAATAACATGCATTAGGGGTTCGCCCTATAGCCTGAACGGTCGGTATGGTTGAGCTAAGGCTTTGGGTTTGTCCCATATAGGTCCAAGGTTCGACTCACACTGGTCGGGTTAAAATGGAGGAGTCCTGTTGCGGGCTCGAGGCTTCTCCTCAGGGGATTAGTTTCGCTTGTGCTCGCCCCACTACTACCCCAAAACTCGGCAAAAAAGTAAGCTTGAGGCAAGGTATGGTGGGAATCGCTGGGCCTGGTTGGAGATACCTCCTATGCATCCAAAAAATAAAATAAAAAAAATAACATGCATTACCTAATCCAAATCTTCAATACCTCAAATAGACGCAATGATGGATGAATTATTTGATTGATTTGACATGTTGGTTGCTCAATTCAACAACATAACATTGAGATGGAGATGATAGATGAATGATGATAGATAGAACTGGATGAATGATTCAAGAATGATTTTGGCAGCATAAGGATACTTGAAGAATCAAAACCCCAAATGGCTTATGAGAGGGTTGATTTATAGGAAAGGTCTGATTTGGATTGATGGTTAAGATTGGATGTCAATAAGATGTCTTAATCAATGGCCAAGATTAAAAGTTGTAGTATGAAATAGGGTTAGGGCAAAATTAGGACAATGATAAGGATTAATGGCCAAGATTGAATTATAAGATAATTCAATCAAGGGTGGAAAATGAATGAGACAAGAGAAGATAAGAATGACACGGATAATGAGGTTGGCACAAAAAAAGAGGTTGTTGGAGAAAAATAAATAATTATAAAATCATTTAATTTGGGAGGGAAGGTGAATAATTAAATAATAAAAGCTTTATTTAATTATAAAAGACATGTGACATGTTGACTTTTAAATTAAATAATAATTTAATTCAAAAGTGGATGAAAATGAAAAATTAGTAAATAATTAAATAAATAAAATTTATTTAATTATAGATGAAGAGGATAATGAATAATTAAAATAATTATTTAATTATAGTAGAAAAATGACAATAATTAAATAAATAAGCATTTATGTAATTATAAAAAGGAAGGGGCTAATTAGTGATGTAATTAAATAAACACAATTTATTTAATTAATCAAGGGAAAAATAAAGGAAAAAATGAATTAATTAAATAATTAAGAATTATTTAATTAATAGAGGAATATGACCTTAAAAGATAATTAAATAATTAAAATTATTTAATTATGCAAATAGAAGGAGGAATTGATATGAAAAGGTGGGTTCATAGGCGAAGGACAATTTTCAGTGTCTACATGAAGTACCAAATCAAATATGGTATGCATGTTTTTTCCATATTTTATGTTGTGAGTAATTTGTTTATGGCAAGGAAGGTAGAAGAAAAAAATTTGGCTAGTAGAAGGCTAGGTTGGTAAACATAAGAGATAAAATCTCACCTATTTCGTAGCCTACTATTTATAATTTGTAAAAATGTATGCTTGAAAAGTAAAAAATGTTATACATGTGAGTTGATAAATGTAGTTGACTAGTTATGGTAGAATTTTCCACCTTCCATAAAAATCACCTTGTGCAAATGAGTCATTCACATTATGAAATAGGTTTATAAATTCTTTCCCTATCAAATAATCAATATTTTTAAACTATTAGTGCATTTAATTACAATTATTAATTAAAATTTTGGTTGTAAGTAAAAAATATGGATTTTTTTTTTAATATTTATTTTATTCGTTGATTTTGAAATTGAAATGCATGTTAAAAATATTGACTGATTTGTGTATCCAAGATAGATATTGGTTTTTAACTATGGGGTTGTTTATCATTTTAAGCTATATAATGTGATGATGACTTTGGGTATGCTTTTATCATCTTAAGTAATATAAAGTGACATTGAGTCTAAGTCTGTTCATTTAAGTCGTATTTTTGAAACAATTCTTTTATGAAAAAATAGATTAAATTATATTTTACATTATGGTCCTCTTGTATAGAATATAGCCTTACAATTTTATTTTATTTCTTGATGGTTTATTTTATTATTTTTGTTATGTATTTTAAACTATTTTTTCCTAAGTTTTATAATATTGTAATTGTGAAATTTGCATACCCATGCTACTTCCCATTTTGATGAAATGTCTTGATACATGTACAGATTAACAAATGGTGTAGTACTATGCAAAATGGGCTCATTCCTCTAGCTTTAGTTTATCCATATAGATGCACATTCTTTCACGTTTAGCTCTCATCTTATCCTTGCACACATCCTTACATGATTAAAATTTATCTTATATTTATCCATACGTACTCTTATATAATCCCTTTTATCTAAGAATTAATTGTACTAATCCATGTACATGTCCCAAATATAGTCATTGTTTTCCTAGATTTAAATTTTTACTTTCCCAAGGTCATTTAGATGATTGTGAGGTTGACCACATGGCTGTGACCTTGACCCTCACAGTTTCAAATTTTAAATATGATCAACTGGTTTGCTTTACCTTTCTCATCCAAAATTGAATTTACAAATGTAAACTTCCATGTTTTGGCGTTATGTGCTAGTGTTTGAATATATTTAGTTACATTTATTTCACATTCGAACACATTAAATAATTCTCAAACATTGTCCATTATCCTAGAGCATTAAAGGTGTAGTCAATAATAACACATTTGGGTTTAATGTCTTAAAAAGAGTTACAAATTTGTTTTCTAAGGCACTTGCATGTTGTCTTTGATATATATATATATATATATTGACATTTGATCTAGAAGAATTGTCTCCTTGCATCAAAATGAAAACATATTTAGGTATTCTTAAATATAACTAGTTCCCATGTAATTAAGAAGATTAGATCAAAGCAACAATTTATAGATAAATATAAGATTAGAATTATACATCAAGTAGGACCAAGTTTAGAAATATAGGACAAGTCAATGATCATTGATCTAACCCATAAGATTAGACTCAATCCTTACTAGAGCAAAGACATCCTTCTGACAAAGAAACTGTGCATCTAAAATAATGAATCTTCATCAAGGAATCATTCTTTATGATCAAACAAAAAATTTTTATCTAAATTATTAAATTATAATTAAAATTAATTATCTTATATTATTTACGCCGAAGGCGTATCTTATTTGAGAGAGACCAACCTAAATTTTAAAATCCATGGTTGATCTCTCTCCACAGCAGCTGGCCAACGATTGAAATGGCCTGAACCGTCGATCTGAAAAAGAAATGCATTTCAAGTACCACTGATATTTTGGGCGTCATAAATACGGTTGATTTTTGCGTAGCCGTGGGAGAAGCTTCCGCCTCTCCAATTCGTTGATCAATCTCGCAATGAATATCTGAAAAGACATTCTCGAGTTATTCGGCTGAAAGAAGAATAAAGCTAATAGACATATAGGCCTAATATTTCTCCGACATGAAATAGATAGCCTGTAACCCGCATTTAATTCATCACGATATTTACGCCGTAAGGCGTTCATTGCAGCGACATTCTTCCGTGTACAGAAAAACTTTGAATGCCATTTTTAAGTGTATAGGAAATCTGTGGAGGTGTCAGGATATTTGTCGGAGGCAGCGCCAAACTTCGTTAGGGTTTCCACGTAGTAACTACCTCATCGTCACCGCCTAACTTCCGTAGAGTTTTCAACAGGTAATTATATATTTGAATAGATGAAGCATAACCCAAGACCCCACCGCCGCAGAGAGAAGTCACAGATCAATTTGACGAGCTACGCATACAATCCCCATGCCAGAACTTCCAAGTACTGTCTTCTCTATTGAATTCAATTTTCTGTGGCTTATGACTTGTATCTGTTGAAAATGTTACAAATGACTTTATGGAGGGTTGCAGATGTTTGTTTGTGGTTTTGTATCTCTGCATAACGGGGTTTCTACAATTTCCAAAATTTGTCCTGCTTGATTTTGTGTAATGTAAATGGGTGGCTAATTTATGCACAAAAATGTATCAGACCGTCTTGTATACATCATTAGGCAAACTGTTAAAATGTCAATTTCCACACCATCTTAATAGCCAACTTTGGTTGATTTTTTCACACCATCACTGGAATAATCACTGGAATAGGTGATATCGAACCTCCTAGATGAACTATTTCAAAATGGAGATCCCTGAAGGTAGCCTCAAGAACCATTTCATCATTTTTATCTGCAATGTTTTTTGTGTGCTTTGTAAGGTCTCTGTGAAATGTATAATAAAATTCATAAAGAGGAAATATAGGATACCTTTTTACAGTGTAGCCAAGGTACTACATCTTTCCCTTGACAAAAATTGTTGAAGTTGAACACAAATTCATTATATTGCTTAAATAGTGTTACAACTGAGAAATGTTATCATGAATTCTGGAAAAATATGGTTTTTGCATATTCTGTAATCCTTGCATTTCCTGGGACCACATTTCTTTGAGGCATTATGTGTAATGCCCGAAATGCAACCCAGAGAACACAGACAAAGTAGATATATATATATATATATATTTTTTAAAACATTATAATTGAACATACAAGAACATTAACCATAAACACATAGCACATTACATTACACTAGTACACTTAGTTCTATGGGGCACGCGAGGTTACTTCACAAACAACTAACTACGAAACAAAGATAATAACAACACAATTCACCACTTATAGCTATGTTTAATGATCGCACAAGTTACAAGACAAGATAGAAGTGATTTACTAACTTTGGCAATAGAGTCTACTTACTGGGGTCAGCTTAACATACCTCTTACATTCTATTTTATCGACATGTCCTTGCTCCCAATGCCTATACCTGCAAGGTCTACATGACTTGGCACACCCATAAGATCAAAGATAGTTAGCACATGATCACTAAGAGAAGCTATATAAATCAATGATAGTTTTTACGTTATCAGAGACAAATGAAAAGTCTCAAACAAGACTCAGAAGAACAGTCCTAGGGGCCTGACCTAATGCCTCGGGAGCTCATCACTCGATGGCCTTGCCTACGTATATAATTCGCAGAGGCACCGTAGTTCGACAACTTGAGTTGCTCCAACTCATTGACTGACCAACCAAGGGTTCACTCATAAGACTTTCAAGGAGGAATTTACTCCAACACAAAGTAACACAACACCACAAATGCACGCTAAACTCAAACCTCTATTCATAAGCATTATGTGACCCATACAAAATTACATACTAGAGGAGTGGGTATGCAACCCTTTCTAGGGTCCATCACCCCAGACAGTTTCTTAGGCGGCTGCCACCCACTTAGGTGAAGCCGAAGACTGATGAACTAGGTAAGCATATTCTTGCAAAAATAAAATAAAATAGCCTACCCAAACGTTTATTCATACTTGCACAAGAAAGGTCACAAGGCATAACAACATTCCCTTTTAGCTAGACAACTCACGATAAAACATATACTTATATTTATTATAGCTATCCACCATGAAAGAAAATAGTGATTTCACCTCATTCTTGGTTAACAAACAAACAGTTAGTATAGGCACTTACAATAGATATCAAATCCTTATCACTAGTCAAATACTACTCAATAAACTAATACTCAAAACATAAACATTCAACGATATCAAATTATAATATACAAATTGATTATTAATGTATGAAAACATTTCAAGGGTCATGTAATATTTTAATCACAAAATACAAGACGAGATTAACATTCTAAAATAATAAGCCTATGGAACAAGGTTTCACAAACAACAACGGTTCCCACATTGACGAGAAAAGTTTACAACTATTAAATAGAAACACAATAACTAAATCACATGATTTCATAACCAAAAGTGAACAATTAACTCTCTTGCATAAAACATTTCAATTATAAAACGATATAACGAAACACAATATGTTCGACGAAATTCATGTAATTTACTTGCCCGCAATAAAACCATAACATAAAAGAGAACTCACATTATAATTTGAAAAATTGCACCATTTAATTCCACTCCCAATTAAATAATTCGATCAATTTCCCCAGTTAACTGATCCATACAAGATTCCAAAACTTCAATTATAATCAAATACAATTGACTCGATATAATCCACAACCAACGAAATAAAAACAAATTTTATGTTTAAATTATTTATTCAACCAAATAAAAATAAATAAACTAATGCCTTCAAAGATATATAACTACCTATGAAAAAACATTATTAATTATTTTAATTAAAATGCAAAAAATACATTTTTAAAATGTAATAAATTAACATTAAACTAAATAATTATCATTCCATTATGAAATAACTAATATTAAATAAAATAATCAAAATTTACATTTTTAAATAAATATATTATAATTAAAATTATACATTTATCCCTTATTATGAAAATTGTCCCTATACACTATCCGCTATCTATATATATATATATTATAATTTATAACAATTATAAAAATCCATTTAAATCATATATTAATTTAATCAAAATCTAAACAATATATATAACAAATCTAAATTAAATTAAATTAAATTAAATTAAATAAAAATTAAAAAAAACAACATCACTACTCTGCCGTCGCAGTCCTTGCAAGGACTGCGCTCGGCAGTCCCTGCAGGGACTGCACACAGCAGTCCTGGGGACTGCTATGCACGGTAGCCAAGGCTGCCGCGCACAACAGTCTCCTTGACTGCTGTGCGGCAGCCAAAAGGCCGCTGCAGGGTACGATGGGGGGGGTTCGGCCAATGCCGTCCCTCCCCAATCAAATAATTAACCTTTTTTTTATTTAAAATTTTATTTTATATTTTAAATCGCCAGGCTATGGCGTGTACAGGTACGGCCCATTTGGCCATAATTTTCAATTTCGAAAACATATTTTCAAATGAATTCCACAATAAAAATAAATAAAAATATATTTGTATATAAAAATTGACAAAATTTGTGTATATATATATACATATATAATTTATATTATTTATATTTAAACCTATGAATCAATATATAAAACAAAGGTACAGAAATAGGCCAGGAATTAAATATATACTTCACACATAAATACATATATAAATATATTTTCAAAAGAACAACTAAATTAATTTAAAGCATAGTGTATTTTGAGAACCACAATATTATTTCCTCAAGTGCCAGATTAAATGAATATTCACAGAACAAATTTTTACAGACAATCTTTATTTAATATCTACAGTAACTTTCACTTTTCACTAATTTCTCTTTTCTAAGGTTTCCTTTTCCTTTCAATAATTAATCTAATTATTTATTTATTTATTTTTATTTTTTTCTTAAAATCAGAAGGCAGAGAAGAAATAGATAAAACCTGGAGTCCTGCGCTTATTTGAAAATCTAATGCAGCCATTGATTCTGATGGCCTCTCCGAAGAGCTCCTCATTTCTCCTTCGAAAAACTCTTCTCCAGAATACTCCCTATTCACTTGTGCAGCTCCTGTCTCCATAATCCTCTGTCTGTGTAAAAACTCCCTAAAATCTTCCATGCAAATAAAAGATAATACCCTTTTTTTTAAAAGCTCTCAAAAATCTAGAATAAAAGAAATTAATTCCTTAAAAGCAAGCTTTTCAGTCAGATCTGAGTTTTCATTCGTTCTCACATCTTTTCCAAACTTTTATTTAATTATTTTTCTATTCTTCAATATTTTTTTGTTTTAATCAGCTTTTGCAAGCTTTACTTGCAAGGCACATTATCTAATTAATTTAAATAATTTATTCTAACAATTATCCTCAATAAAATAATTAATTAAAATAATAAACACTATTTAATATTTTAATTATCATTTAATAAACTCATGACTTTTAGAAACATAAATAAAACATTTAAAAATTTAAATACCATTTAATCTAATATTTTAATAAATAATATTACCCTTATTTAATTAATTCAATCTCCACATATAAAATACCATTAGAAGCCCTTGTCCTATCTTTCTCTTCCGACTCCTTAGCCAGACTACCTGCACATCTCAGGTGAGAATGGAGGGGTACTACATTATGTCGAGGAATTCACACACTTTGTCTATGCTTCCATTTTTTTTTTTTGCATACATGTCTTGACAACTACAACTATAGCATTTGATTAAAAAAAAATTCCCCTTTATGCTTTGACGGATATCCTTACTAGGTTCTAAAGCTCCCATACTGGCATAGGCAAAGTGGGTGCTAGAGGAGGTTGCAGAATTTAGCCTTACTTCTGCCGATTACATTTGCTTGAAAATTTCTAATGCCTTTGCAGCAAATCAATTTTGTGTTTCCTGTAATCATTGTGGTCCTTAATACCACATTTCTTTGAGGCACTCTGTCAACCAATTTGCATACCCTATTTCGTTCCAAGGCCTCATTTTGGCATAGGCAGTGATGGATCTGAGATTAGATGAGATATAACGTCCTTTAGGCCAAAGAAGTCTGTAGGACACATCAAAAAGTGTGTTTGACTTATGTGAGATTATTTCTTTGACTGCTTAGTTTTAGGATTGATTCTTGGTTTAATATTTACAATGACTAGGTTACTATTCTAAATGGATTGATTTTTGCACTCAACATGTTATTCTTTCAATGAATTCCTGTCCTGGTATTTAAGGGCATGGCCACATAGGATGACGATAACCTTCATAGTGGCATCATTCAAATGGTAATATTTATTTAAATCTATTTGTTGTTTTATTGGTTCCTTCAATTTTTCCCATTTGGATCTCTCCACCTTAGAATATAATGAAACAGAAAAATATCACACTATTATAGCTTTAGTGATATTAGTTCACTCTCCCCAAATTAAATAGCTTACACCTAACATCTTGGAGGGCCCCTGGCACTGTCATGTAGCATCTTGGAGGACACTTAAGCATTTAGATTTTATGCTGGGGATGTGTTATGTTTATTCTGCCACTATCTCACCTCTTTATATCTCAATTATCTGGAAAAAATGTATTCCCAATCATTTTAGTGGTTTCCAATTCCAAAAAATTTGCTGCCTCACAAGTATTGCAGTATTTGATTCCATCATTGAGCAATTGTTAGCCGAATGCCCATGCATTGAGAATTTGATGGTGCTGGGTTTTTTTGGGCTTATTAATTTAAAGTTTGTTGCCCATCTCTCAATTATCTCAGCATTGGAATAGTAAGCAGACTCCACTATAAAATCATGGTGGCCTTCAATGGCTCATGTTTATGCGCCAGCCATGATGATTTTGAATTTTCTACAATTGCTGAAAGATATTTTAGAAAAGGAAAACTATTCAATACACGAGGAAAAAACCATACGATTTAAAATATTAGGTAACTCAGTTCCTTTCTTTTTCCTGTAAATTCCAGATACATTCATTTCATGTGTTTCTCCCATTAAAACAACAGAACTGGCACCAAAAACCTATATATTCTTAGAAAACCAAAGAAATGAAGTTGGACAACATATATTTCTGATACCAATTGCTTGAGGCATTTGTTTGGTCTTTTTGATTTGATACTAATTGTTAATTGTTGTAGATTTGCTATAAAATGTGCATAGAAAAGGTATGTTGGTTTTGATTATGCCTGATGAGACCTAATATGAAGAAATTTAACAATTTTCCCTTGGGATTGTTTTGGTTTGCTTTTACCTTCCTTTTTTAGGTATTCAATGTTGTAGCATCTGCATTTGGAGGAAAATCTTAATTTAGAGATGCCTCATCTCATGCATCAACCCTTTATGCCTGTCTAAATATATTGTATTAGTTTTAAATTCATCATTTGTATCTGTCTATTCAGATTCTTTATTTGACTCAACCCCTTGCTATCATTTGTAACTATCTATTCAGATTCTTTATTTGATTCTTTATTACTGTGTTTATGTATGGCAAAATTTTACAAGACATAGAAAACAAGCATTTTATTTATTTTTATAGGAACTCATTGCATAGCAGCAATTGTTCTCTCACTTTAATGCAGCAATTCAAGGAGTCCCTTTATGGGCTACTTATGCCAATTAAATAGTTATTTACCATTCTCTTGAATATAGAACAATATAGAATCATTTAAATTTGCTACATCGATTAAGGTAAGTTTTACATGTATTTTGACCAATTGGATAATTAGATTGTCAGTGTCTAATTTACTATTATATTTTATTATATAGTACAAATTGAATTTATTTTATATTAGTCTTTTTTTAAATTTATATATATTGTTAGTCTTTATGATTTAAGATTAAAATCAATGGAAATTATTGTTGTTTGGATTTTTATAGTTAGTTACATTTATATAAAGGTACAAAATGTTAATTATTTACATTTCTTTAGTTAATTATATATAAGTACGAAATGTTAATTGTTTGGATATCTTATTAAGGAATGTTTTAAAGTTGAAGTCTCCCATTTTTTAATGATACCTTTATTTTTATTTTAAATAAGAATTTGATTTTTGAGATTAGAATACTACATAGGTTGAATTGTTTTAAATGTTTTAAGATCACTTTAAAATAATCCATAAACTAATAAAGTATAGGGTGCATGTGTAGGGTGAGAAAGAGGAGATAATGATGCTACACATTAAAAAAGACTTATAATTTTATTATGTAATATGTTTCGAGTATATGATTTTATAAGATTAATAATATTTTTTGAGGAGATAATGATGCTACACATTAAAAAAGACTTATAATTTTATAAGATTAATAATATTTTTTGAGGAGATAATGATGCTACACATTAAAAAAGACTTATAATTTTATTATGTAATATGTTTCGAGTATATGATTTTATAAGATTAATAATATTTTTTGTTTACAAATTTATTATTATATTATTATATATGATTATATAATAAAAAAATTATTATTATTTATAAGTTTTTAGCTCAAATTTATTATTATATTTTATTATATAGTACAAATTGAATTTATTTTATATAGGTCTCTATTTAAATTTATAATTATATATATTGTTGTTGTAATACATATATTTATTTTATATTGTTCAATATTTACTTTCTTATTTACTCCACTACAAAACTTCTATTTTAATGTTGCTTTCAATCACTAAGAAATACCTTTGATTGCATAATATAATTGCTACTCCAATCCAAAGACAATTCATTATTAGCATCATAAGATTTTAGAATTAAAAGTGTACTTTTACCATTTCATATTCAATTCCAAATTATACCATTTTATATTCAATATTTGACTTAAAAGCTACTTTCTTTTCCTATTTATGCCTTTTTCAATTAATAAAAGTTGTTTTGATTATATATTATGATATTTTTTAACAGTAGGTGTTATTCTTTAATTTACTACATCCATCAGTTAAAATTTTCATCATTATGCATTTTTTACTATAAAATACCTTGACATAACATTGCATAGAAGTGTGTAGTTCAAAATTCAATGTAATGATCACTCAATTTGCACCTTTATGTAATAGACTTACAAATAAATTGGAGTTCAATATGACCATGTCACAATTTGATTATACCATTATATTCAATTGCATACATTTTTGTAATGCGAATTAAACATTCTATTTAATCACTTCATTTTCAACTTTCTATATATATCCTTATTCTACATTTTTATCTCACATAATTTTAAGCTCATTTATTTTTTTATACTATTTCCATTTCATTTTTTAAATGTGTTATTTTAATAAGTTACATAGAAATTGTTATATTTCAATCACTATGTCTACCCAAAATCAATTAAGGTAAACAATTGTTTGCATCAAATTTAATTCTTTTTTTCCTTTTCTTATTATATTCATTGTTATCTATTTCAACCAATTGTTCGGCGTACCCAATTGCACACCTAAGGTGCAATAGCTAGTTTTATACTTATTTAAATGCATTCGATTAAATTAGTCAAAATTAACTATATAAAAAATAAAATAAAAATAAATCTATTCTACACAACCTAATTTATTTCTAAGGCTTCTTGAAAGGAAACAATTTAGTCAAAACTTATTTATTTATTCGAAGTCGTATATAGTGGGAAAGCACGCGGGATGAGGGAGGAAGCTCAATCCTTATCTGCACTTTACGTGACCTTTTGACCCGCTCAAGTTTATTATAACATTGGAAAGCTATGCACCCATTACTTATCGCTTTGTCGTTTAAATCTGACTTTTGATTCGGTTTATTTATTCAATTCGTACTTTGGGACTAATTTAATTTAATTTAATTTTTTAATTTTATATTTAGGATTTTGGTCTAATGGGCTTAAAAATGCAAATGGAATCTAATTATTTTTAAATATTAAATTAAATTAGTTTTTAGCTATTCAAACTTTCTTTCAATTTATATCGCTATCAATTTAAGGTGACTTTTTTGTTAGTGTAAAATTAATATGTTTTTTATTTAGTTTTGTATTTATTTTGAAGAAATGTTTTAAGATATATATTGATTAATAGCACAATTTTACGTGTAATTGGACTTATTCTCTTGACCTTATAAGGTCTGTTGCTATATTCATTTATTTTCATGTGTTTACCTTATCCATATATGTACACATTCTCATATATTTTCCTTATCAACACATTTATCAAATTTATTGCAGCTACCCCAACATATATTCGTCTAACAATTAGCCACCAAGATCTAAACACTTTTCTACTTGTGGTCATTTCCAAAATTGTGAAGTTGACCCCATGGTCATGAACTTAAACCTAGCCATTTCAAAACTAAAAACACAAGTTTGGCCAACTAGTCCCCATTATTTTCTTATCCCAAGCTAACAAAACACACATTTGTATGATTTGGTGTTATGTGGTATCATTTAAAGGTATTTAATTGAATTAATTTCACATTGTCACACATTGAGAAATCTCTCATCTCTTAAGAAATCTCTCCCTTGCAAGAACATTAAAGCATAATCAATAGTAGAACATTTAGATTCATTGCACTAAAAAGGGCAATGAATTTAGAACTTGCCTCCCCTGCAATGAAACAATAGCTAATTACTTGATGTTTTAAATATCATTAGTCTCATATCATTAGGAAGAGTTGAAAAATCAAATGATAATGAGGTGAATTACAAAGAAAAATTCTACCACAAGCAAGATCATGCTTAGAAACACAAAGAAAGTGAGGCTTGTCCCCTAATAGTCAATAACAAGCATATAGAAATCAAGACATTCATTAAATAGAAAGATCACATTTTCAAGGTTGTCCTTCTTTGGTAATTGAGCTAAGCACCTCTATTCACCTTATTTACTTTTGTAAAATGAAAAGCATTAATTATCCAATCTACACTTTTTGATAGAAAATAATTAATCTAGGTTAGTTTCTACTTAATTGTGTGCATTTACTTAATTTACTTAGATCATCCCTAAGGAAAGTTTATTTTCCTTTACATTTTGGTGAACCCATCCAATATTATATTTTAACCTAGTGTACTTCTATGGTTTCTTATTCCTATTGACATTTTTGACATATGCTATTTTTAGTATTTAAATCTTTAAATATGAAACACTTTAACATCCTATAAATTCATGAATTTGACATTATTTCAACTCTATTTCTATATTGGGTTATTTATCTTGATTGTGGAATATTTTTCACCCACTCTACCACTCTTAGTGACCATATTAAATCTCAACTTTCAATTTTAATATATCTAATAATATAATCTAAAATATTTATTTGAGCTTTATTTTTATAGATCTTGTTTATATATTTAGAATCACCTAAGATCCTAATAAATTCCACTTTAAAGAATCACTTGATTTAAATCCTAGAATCGTCAAAATCAATGAAAATGAAGCCTATTCTAATGTTCATAATGAGAATAATTGAGACTATGGTCATGTGACTCATGTCAACAAACAAGATTTTACGTAGTTGAACTTGTTTTTTTGGTTACTATCAAGAATATCACACAACTATCTGATATGATTCACAATGTGTCAATAAAAAAGAACTATTAATTAGATAGCATATAAGCTGTTAGTGCTAAGTTTGATTCATCTATTGTGATTAGTGAGCCTACTTCTACCCATACTTCTACTATAGATCCATATAATGAGAATGATAATGCATTAGGAATAGGGACCACTTAACAATAGTCTCTAATATATCTAAACTTATTACAAATTTCCTCAACCTTATGTTAGAAAAAAAAATAGAAAATTCAAAATAAGTTACATTTAATTATATGAAATAAAATGTAACAAATCATAAGCATTACACAAAAATAAAACATCATATATAACATAATCCATATAAGGAATCTGAGTTGTATAGTTATTTCTCTTTTGAAAAGGGTGGTTGTAACATGGGTTAGCTTTTATAAAACCCATGATTGAAGCTAAGAGGAGGAAGTCCTGCACATTCAATTTTGTTTTTATATTAATTTTTTTTTATATATATATTGCACTTTATGCATACACTTGGCTTACTTAAGCCTACTTAGTTGTCCCATTGACTCATTCTCATTGAGGTGTCAATGTTGATAGGTGTCTTAAGAGGTGTAAACTTAGTTTTTAATATCTCTTCCTTCATTTTTGGTAAGAAAATTTCCACCACTCCATGTGTGAGGAGTCATATCCTCATTTCAAGGAGGTTCATTACCTCCCTCACTCCTATATATATATACACCTTGTTTTCCTAAGATAATTGGGTCAACGAAATACAAGCATGCATATTGTTTATGTGCTTTTATTTTATCTCCAACATCTTCCTAAATCTAATAAAATTCAACTTAGAAAAATAATAGATTACATCAAAGAGAATAATTTAGATTATAGAAATCATAAATTCAATTTACTTGATGACAACTCTTTTTTTTTCTTTATCGTGATTCATTTTGAGTTATATTACGTGACTTTGACTAATGGGTCCTTGATCACATGGTAAATTAAGACATATTTTCTTTTTTAATTTATTTATAAATTTTAAGCTATATTAGGCAAGATGACTTAGTAGTTATGTTCTTTAACTTTGTATCCCCCAATATTTTAAATGGCCAATAGATTTTCATGAAAATTTGAACATGTCTTCATATGCAAGTTAAGAGATCAAAGTTATTATTTGGGGTTATTGGTAGTAATAATATATGTGGGAGGAGCTTGAAATGCACTTTTTCATCGACTAATGGTGCTAGGTGGGAGTGAGAGTGGAGGGAAAATTTTGAAATCTGAGGAGGACGAGGGTGAGGAAGGTGATGATGATGATGATGATGATAATGAGGAGGGGGGAGGTGTTGGAGGGGTAATTTTTCTGGATGATGTTGTGGCACTCTGGTTGGTTTTTGTTCCTCAAGGGGGTGCCTTTCTTTTGTACCATTGGCTTGGTGTTGCCCGTGGTGTTTCTACTCTTGACTTGGGGCCTTTTTCTTGGGAGTTTTTTCTTTGGTTTGAGTTGTTCTTCTATTCGAGGTGTGGCTCCTTTGGTGGAGTCTCTCCTCTATAATTTCTCTATTGGCTATGCTTGCGGTCTCTCTTGCTTTTCTGGCTTTGTGCTAGGCAGGGCCTAGTCTTTGGGATGTGGTCTTTGGTGACTACTTGTGTGGCATTGGGGGCGGTGTTTGGGGTTCTTGCTGAGGGGTTGTTTGGGGAGAGTGTTGGAAATTTCTCAGACCCTGACTGGAATGTAGGGTTGGATGTTGATTTTACTTGTTGTGCCTACTCTCTTCTCTTTGCATCTGTAGGTTTTCCTAGCTCTCTCCTGCCTTTTTTGGGCTTCAGTGCCTCTGTGTGGGAGCTTTCTTTGCTAAAGGTTGAGTTATTTGGTTTTCCTTTGGTGGAGTTGTCTTTGGATAATTTTTAGCATGTTTCAAACCCTAACTAGCATGTAGGTTTGGATTTTTTTCTTCATTTTCTTGCTTGTTCTCTTCTCTCTCTAATGGGAAGCTTTCCTTGCCTCATCCTTCTCCTTTCTGGTCCCATTGGCTCTTCGTTGGTGTTGGTTATTTTTCTTGGTAGTGAGGTTGCTCCTTTCTAGGTCTTGCTTCATTGTAGTGATATTTCTCTTTTTGTTCCCTATGGGGACTGTTTCTCTTTGTGTTAGGTGTTTAGGATGGCCTTGGTGGAGTGGTTCTTTTCCTTCATTTATTTTTTGGTTATGTTTCTTGGAAGGCTAAAGTGGTTGGTGGTTGTTGTGGCTGCCATTGTTTGTTCCCTACTAGGTGGTTTTCTCTTGGACTACGAGTCTTTTATGATGTTCTCTATGCTCTCCACCTTTTGGGCTCTTTTGTTCATTTTACAGAATGGGGGTGTGTTTGTTTTGAGTGTTGAGTTGCTTCAAATGTATTGATTTTTGGCTCAATTATATCTTCTATCATGGCTATTGGCTGAGGAGTGCTCTGCCTTTTTAGTTGCGTTCTTGTTTACTGCTATGCCAAAGGATTCTATGTTGTTCATTTCTATGGGTGTAGTTGCTTCCCTTTATTTTTTATAGTTATGGTCTTTTTTGGAGGTGGAGACTGCTTCTTCAATTCAGAGGTGGAGCCCTCTTCTATTAAGGTGGAGAGGTGCATTGTGGATCAGGTGGGAAGTTATATTTTCTATGGTTTAGGTACTCATTTCATCCTCTCCTATAGAGGTGAGCCCCCTCCTATTGAGGGAGAGATTGGGTTGGTTTTTTGGGTTGACTGGTGATATGTGAATGCTGGGGCTCTTCAATGTTTTTTTTGAATGTTTAACTCCCCTATTGAGGTGGGGAGTTTTGTTTTGATTAGTGTTACAGATAAGTGCTTTGTTGCAATTTGGATGTTACAGGATGATGGTTACCTGGTCATCTCAGGTGGTTATTGGGTTCATAATCCCTTGTAATTCTTTGTGTTGGGTTTAGGGTTCTTGTTAAAACCTTTTCTAATTTATGAAGATCTGGGTAATCATGTTGCTTATTTAGTAATCTACTACAAGTTTTTTGTTGGTTGTGTTTGTTGTATTCTTGTTGAGATCGTTCTTATTGTGTGGGTTTCATTTACTTGTTAAAACCTACATGTTAATGGTTTTGGTTCCATTCAAAACCTATTGTATATGGTTTTAGGTCCATTCAAAACTTTTTTTTCCTATTTAATCAAAACAACATATGTAGGATGTTCATCATTCTATGAATATTTCTCCTTACATGGTCATTTTGAATTAATGATCAATACTCATGTAGTGAGAGGCTCAATAACTATACACTAAACCCACTAATAAAAATGTAATGAATCCTCTATTTTTTACATATGATCACCATATAAGAGTTGGTATCTATAATACTTTACACCATGCGAGATTTGGTTAAATATTATAGGCACACAAGATCCAAGAGCTCCATGAAAGAACAAGAGAGATCAACTATGAGAGAATAATTCTATTCTAGTAAAGGGTGCAAATGATAGATTGTGATTGTATGATTGTTATTTACACATGAGACCACCTAGTTATATAGCCAAGGTGAGATATAGGATTAAACATGATCATGACATGTGTCTCATTCCTATGACATGAGAAAACTAAAATCAAATGACCTAGGAAACAATCATTAAATTTCAAAAGATAAGATAAGATCTTATTAAAACTAACAACCTTCTAGAAAGATTCCCTAGGACCTAAGTAAACTTAAAATGTAAATATGACCTACTAATGAACTAGTTAGGTAAAAAACCCATTTACACCAACAACCCCTATTAAATGTAACTTAGGGAGTAGAAGATTATTATGCCAATGATGAAAAGATGGGTCCAGGCTATGAGGCCATTTTAGGTACCCATTTAAAAATACAATCTCTCACAAATGAGGAAAAGGAGAAAGCCTAGTGGGAAAAAAGTCCTCCCCAAAAGAGAAAATAAAAAAATGATCTCATTGATAAATGATAAGGACAAAACCCCATGCAAGGAAAAAGACCCCCCATAAGAGAAAAGAATAGAGACCATGCAACCCCCCTAAATTTTGAGTCTCCTATAATGATGGTATATACTCAACACTGAATGTTGAAGATGATCCAATATTGTCGAACAACAATCCTCCCATTAGGAAGAAGCAAAACCAAGATTATATGAATGATGTCTTCCCATTCTTGAAAGAAAGATGAGGGAAGATAGTTGATGTGTGATGTATTTGAATGATGCTCAATTATCTCTGTTGATGCCAAAATTTATCATACTCCAAACATGCCTTCTAGGTCACACTAGATAGAAGATTCCAATCCAAAGTATCCTAGAAACGATTATAGAACACAATACAAAGATAAATATATATTATTTGAAGACAAATAAGCCTCCTCCAAATGCTACTAAAAAGTATCCACACTCATGTCAAACTATAAAGAATGTTTAGGGTATGTGTAGGGTCATCATGGAAAAAGCAAACCCTTAAGTGGCGAAAAATTCACAAAGATCAGAGTTAGGAAACTTGATGTAAAAATTTGAATAAGTTATCTATATTATTTCAAAAATATGTTAGAATACAGGGTAAGTTCACCAAGATGGTTCCCAAAAAGGGTGCTTAAGTGCTCACTTTTTTATGAAATCAGGAATAAGTGGATGTGAAATTGAGGATAGTTACACTCAAATTTTTGAGATGGAACAAAAAAAAGGATCGAAGTGCTCTGAGTCTACTTTCTAACCTACTAATTTATTTTGAAAATGGTTGAGATTAAGGGGTTCAAAAAAGGGACGTACACAAATTGGTGTTGTTTTTGCTAGAAAAACATAACATAGCAACTCTTGTACGACCCTAGCATGGTGAACTTTTTGTAGTACTTTTAAAATCACTATGGTAAGAAGTTAGCTAATAGTATTTAGTTGATGCACAATTTTTCTAATAATTTTTTAATGAATATTTGATTTTTTACTAATTTTCTAAGTGGACACTTCCTAAAAAGAAGAATTTTGGCCATGCTCCCCCTACAAATTTTGGAAAGTAATTGTTTTTTTTTTTAATTTTTAGAATTGAGTCTAGTTTCTAAAAATGTAATTTATTTGAAATTTCGATGAACAGTTAATTTATAACGAAAAAAACACCAAACATTGCTTTTTGAAAAAAAGAGACATACAAACAAAATAAATTATGGATGAAAGGCTTAACATTGTCAAAAAGTGAAAAAAATTACATCTTTGGATAGCTAAGAGAGAACCTAACATTACCCATGTGTTCGATTTTTTTGATATTGAACCAGATGCAATCCTGACAGTGAACATGAATCTGATTATGTGAAAAATTGTAGAATTTGCAAAAACACATCTCTGGTCATTGGGAATGCCCTCCAAGCCTTTGGGTTGATATTCCAAGGAAGATACAAATCCTAAGGCTTGGGGATTCCCAAAGAAAAATATAATGTGAGTGCGTTATAACACGTTCATGTTATATCTTAGTTTTGACATGGTTTTTTGCTTCTTCGGGAAACATGTCAAGCAAGACATAACACAAGTGCATTATAATGCGCTCGTGTTATGCCTTCCTTTATGTTAAATTCCACTCTATTGAATGTATGTTGATATATTTGTATGTTTGTATGTACATGTATGCTTGTGTGTCAGGTATGTATGTATGTATGTATGCCTGTATGTATCAGTGCATGCATATTGTATGTATGCCTATATGTATGTAAGATTGTATCTACACATGTATGTATGTATGCTTGTATGGATGTAGGATTGTATGTACATATGTATTATGATTGTATGTATTTATGTATGTCTTTAGAGGGAGGGATAATTTTAAGAGAGAGAGGGAGAGAGAGGAAGAGTCTAGAGAGAGGGAGAGGGGGTGGAAGTGAGAGTTTAAGAGAGAGGGAGTGGGAGAGAAGGGGTTAGAGTGAGAGAGACTTAGGGGTGGGAGGGATAGAGGGAGGGAGAGAGAGAGAGAGAGAGAGAGATGGGAGAGTGGGAGAGAGGGAAGGAGAGGGAAAATGGGAGGGAGAGGGAGAGGGAGAATGGGAGAGAGGGAGATAGAGTGGGTTTAGGGAGAAAGAAAGAGTGCCCGAGATAGAGGGTAGAGGATAGAGGGTATAAGGGTTATGGGTAAAGGGTAGAGGGGAGAGAGATAGAATTAGGGTAGAGGGTATAGATAAAGAGAGAAAATAAATCTATAAAAAACAAAATTTCTCATAACACGAGCACGTTTTGAAATAGACACATGACCATTTTAGCAAGAAATAATGTGCTCACGTTATAACACGAGCACGTTATAATGTGAGCACATTTTGGCTTGCTCTAAAAATAGTAAAAAAACTCAATATACTCGTGATGTTGGCTCACATTCTGAATATTCTCAGGACTAGTTCTACCCATGCTTCGACAAAAAAATATCTTTTTGATGATGTTGTGAAGTGTGCATGCATGATTTTCAGATTCCACCACCATTTTCATGATCTTTCCACCACCTTTGCATGAAATATCAAAGTTTTCACATTGAAGGGAATATAATATCAATTCAAGTTTGAATTCTAGTGATAAATGATATACAATTGAAGTTTGAAGGGGAACAATCTTTTGAAAAAGTCGTATTGTTGAGGAGTTTGAAGAAAGAAGAAGCAAAGGCTACATAATTGGGTAGAACTCCTCCATTTGAAACTTTGGTTTTTTAGGTATGTGAAGTCTTTACACATTTTTTTTCATTCTATTATGGCTTTCTTTTATTTTTTTTGTTTTGCATATTTCATGTAGATCATTGTTTGTTTGTCATTACAACCTTAGGTTGTCAATGGAAATTTTAAATTACACAATTCTATACACTTTCCAATTACATTTTTAAACCACATCTCTTTGAGGCATCTTGTTATTTAACAATTGACTTACTTTGTGTATGCGTCCAAAGCTTACATTGAGGTATTTTGTCAAACATTTATACAAACCAACTGATTTCCTTATCTATGCTACCAAATTTTCTATACATGTCTCTAAAAAATTGGAATATACTCCTCCCACATTGATAGCACCAATTTAAAGTATTTTGGTTTTCAACTCTATTTCTAAATTACCTCATCATTAAATCTACCTCATCAGGTCTATGTTTTCATATATTTTAAATTTCTCCTTGATTAGTCTACCTACAAGGGATTCTAACCCTTCTCTCCACTTTTTTAAGACTCTTTATTCAAGGATAAGTTAGAAAAGTGAGGAAAGGTGCAACCTATGTTGCAAAGCATCTATCGAAAACTCATTTCAACTCTCAACAAAAACCCTTCAAATGTTTCCATTCATTTCTATAAAGCATCAAATCATCAAACTTGTCTCCAAACCTTTATCAAACTCAAAAACATCTCAACTATCATCATTCTAATGGGAAAATCTTGATCAACATGCACCATGGTTCCACATTACTCAAAACACCAAAACAACAAATTTGCTTTCTAAACTTTGTCCAAGAATTAAGACATATCTACAAACATAACTTAGACAAATTCAAACTGAAATCCATCACTCAAATCACTGTTTGTATAGAATTAGTCTTTCTACTAGTCAAGGCACCAAATTCCTAGTAGGTTTCCAAATCCCTAAATCGGGTGTTTTTCTTAACTCGCCTTGAACCTTTACAAACCAAAAGCATATTCAGGAACCCTTTTCAACCTTATTTAACATACTTGAACAACAGGGTATATTACTTTGGAAAATATATCAACAAAATGATTGTCCCACGGTACAACACCAAATTAGGTCAAATTTGTGAAGAAACTATGAGCAAAACAACTCCAAACCCTTAAATAACCTTGGGCAACATTGAGATAGGGTTCAAAACTTTGATTTCACCAACTTTGAGAGATAGAAAGACTCAATAATGCACTATATTGTAAAACCCTTATTCTAGGTCATCATTGTCTAGATATGACAGGGGTTTATAGGAAATATACCTTCCCAACCTTATTTTACTTAACCTCTACTTCAAACATTTTCCAAATGATCTACACAAAAACTTTTTGAAACCCTTAAAACAAACACTTTTGAAATGACAACCACAAACACTTTTTGAAATGACAACTTTTCATATTTTGCAAAAGTTTACAATTTTTAACTCTCTAACCTCCTATAGGATGATTGTGAGTATTTTTTATGAAGCCTTGAATGACATATATTTCATTTATTTTAATGGATACATTTTTGAGGAACTAATATTCGTTTCATTACCATGCTACAGTCAAAATTATCCGTCATGCCGAAGAAATGAACAAGGAAAAAAATAATAGACGATGAGCTCCAAAAGTTCAAAGAAAAGGAGAAATAATGGTTGAGGGCATATCATGAAATGAAGAAATTAGAAATGATTGACAAAAACAATCCAACTGAAGAGGAACCTCAACCATAAAAAAGAGAACAAAAATTGGCATCACAAAGGGCACAAATGCGAAAGTGTCATGGTAGGACAGATTCAGATACCGTAGTTGGAGACACACCCTCTACCGTAAGTGAATATGAAGTGACAACATTAAGCACAAGCGAATATGGAGGGACACCATCTACCACAAGTGAATATGGTTGGACACCATCCATTGCATCTCAAGTTGAGAGTACATCATCACTCAGATTTGACAAAGAAGGTATGCCATCATCCCCATGTGAACCTCAAGGTATGTCTTCTACTCCACCCTCAATTGAAGGTACGCAATCTAGCCCACCTCAATTAAATATTGATGAAATTGCTAATGTTGAGATTTATGTACCTAGGAGAACACCACCTAGAATTTTGCATAGAAAGCCAAAGTATTTGATTAATATTGATGAGGATACTTTGCAACACATGGAAGGTAAGACTCCAACATGCACTTGTAGAAGATATGCTAATAATATTTGGAAAATCTTCTTTGAAAGGCTAAATGAGACTGCAAAATGTCAACTATTTGTTGAAATGATGTGAGGTTCAAAGTATGGAAACACCATGAAGACTCTTGGGTTGAGAAAATCGAATGCATCAAGTGAAACACTATTGTGAAGAATCTAATGGATGATTATGAGAGTGTGGGTAAGATCTCACGCTCAAAGGATAGTAATGTCACCTGATGTGTCATTACATCAACTTTGGTATGCTATAAAAAATACACCATTTGACATCTAGGGCATCACCTAAAAACCCTCTATTTTCCTCCCTTGTACACAACACTTTACACACATGTTTTATAACCCTAACTAAGCCTTTCCATCGATTTATAGAAGCATACAGTGGGTGGAAGGCTTAATATGACATTTTAATGCACTCAAAACCCTTAAAACAGGGTATACAGATTCACCCTCAATAATTGGCTTCTAAAATGCACAAAATCACTTGAAATCCAACCAAACCAAAACTAAAATGGATTTAAGTATATTTCCCACTGAATTCCATTGAAAAGATAGCACAATCACCATGTACAGAACGGTATAGTTCAAGGAAACATTAGATCCTAAAGTACAAAAGGGTAGCAATCTTTGATGGGGTATTACTCAGAAACCATGGCAGGGTATGTGAAGGATCATGATGGGCCAAAAAGTGGTAATATGATGGGTATGTGGCTGATGACCTTTTTTTTACCCAAAGTTGATGAAACAAAAAGGATTTTTAAAGGAGATTCTCAACTTTCTACCAATATAAATTATGCTTTAATTTTAATTTAATAAGTAATTATTATTCATTTTCTATTCAAATTACGACTAAATTCCTAATTGATAGACTGGTTGAAAAACATCTATAGCTTGCAAATAGTATCACATTTTTTGAATCCAAAACATGCACCACATTCTATGCTTTGCATACTATAGGATTAAAAAAAGAAAAATTGAATTTCATGAAGCTTTGATCAAGATAAGGTGGTTAGAGGAGTTTTTATATTTTTTAAAAGTTGTAATAAAAATTCATAATTAATTTTTAAATGGAAAAAATTACAAAAAAATATGCATCACATTAGGACATGAGTCCTCTACTATTTTAAAATCTTATAAAAAATATAATCATTTTATTGTGGTTAGGGTGGTCGGGGACACCTACTTCTTATTTTTTCGCTAAAATTTAAGTACTCTGCATTGAAATTTCAAATTTTCACCAAATGGATTTTTTTAAAACAAACCTAGTAGTTTAGAAACTGCATTCAGTTTGCTATAGATTCTATTCTTACATATTTTTGAAATAATATAGATAACTTATTCAAATTTTTACGTCAAGTTGCCTAACTCTAATTTTTCTAATTTTTTTGCCACTTAAGGGCTTATTTTTTCCATGATGATCCTGCACATACCCGGCACTTATGAAATATCCATCTAAACCTACGAGATCATGTTGGGGCCCTCTACAATAAAATCTCTCAGTTTTTGTTATTTCAGAGTGGATTTCCCGTTGTGTCCAATTTTCACTTGATGGAAAAAGTGTCAAATGCAAGCAATGCAAAGATGCAAAGTGGTGCAGCTTTCATTTTACAACTCGTGTGACCAAATGGACTATTCTAATGCATTTGAAAAGGTATGTTTACACTAGGCATGGTCCTATTTTGCACCCAAATATGTGAAATCACTATGAGCTACATTCAATGGAATCGATCCCTTAAGGGTCCAAAGTGCAAAATGGCTGCAAACTTTAGCATGTTGTTACTCAGATATCGTAACACTTTGAAACTTCTCATCTGATCCTATGGGATCACATTGGGCCCCTCTATAATAACCTCTCTCAGTTTTTTTATCTCAGAGTTGTTTCCTATGGTGTCCAGTTTTTACTTGATGGAAAAAGTGTCAAATGCAAGTAGTGCAAAGTGGTGCAACTTTCGTTCTGCAACTCGTGTGACCAAATGGAATGTTCCAACACATCTGAATATGTATTTTTATGCTAGGCATGGTCCTCTTTCACACCCAAACATGCGAAATTGCTCTGAGCTACGTTCAATCGGATTGATCCCTTAAGGGTCCAAAGTGCAAAATGACTGCAAACTTTAGCATGTTGTTACTCAGATATTGTGATGCTTAGAAACTTCTCATTTAATCCTACAAGATTTTGTTGGGCCCCTCTACAATAAAATCTCTTAGTTTTCACTATCTCAGAGGCATTTTCCCATGGTGGCAAATTTTCACTTGGGGAAAAAGTTATCAAATGCAAGTAGTTGAAAGTTGCAAAGTGGTGCAACTTTCGTTTTGCAGCTCATGTGACCAAATAGAATATTTCAATGTGTCCAAATAGGTATTTTTACACTAGGCATGGTCCTTTTTCACACCCAAACACGCGGAATCACTCCAAGCTACGTTTAACTGGATCGATCCCTTAAGGGTCCAAAGTGCAAAACGACTACAAATTTCAGCATGTTGTTACTTGGATACTATGACACTTAGAAACTTCTCATTTGATCATATGGGATTGTGTTGGTCCTCTTTATAATAACCTCTCTTGGTTTTTGCTATCTTAGAGGCATTTTCCCGTGGTGCTGAATTTTCACTTGGGGAAAAAGTTGTCAAATGCAAGTAGTTGTAAGTTGCAAAGTGGTACAACTTTCGTTCTGCAGCTTGTATGACCAAACAGACTATTCCAATGCATTCAAATAGGTATGTTTACACTAGACATGGTCCTCTTTTGCACCCAAGTATGTAGAATCGCTCTGAGCTACATTCAATCAGATCGATCTATTAAGGGTCCAAAGTGCAAAATGGCTACAAACTTTAGCATGTTGTTACTCGGATACTGCGACGTTTAGAAACTTCTCATTTGATCCTATGGAATAGAATTGGCTCCTCTATAATAACCTCTCTCAATTTTTGCTATTTCAGAGGCATTTTCCTGTGGTGGTGAATTTTCACTTGGGGAAAAAGTTGGCAAATGCAAGTAGTTAAAAGTTGCAAAGTGGTGCAACTTTCGTTCTGCAACTCGTGTGACCAAATGGACTATTCCAAAATGTTTGAATGGGTATATTTATGCTATACATGGTCCTCTTTCACACCCAAATACGTAGAATCGCTTCGAGCTATGTTCAACCAAATCGATCCCTTAAGGGTCCAAAGTGCAAAAGGGAAGCAATCTTTGATGAGATATTACTCAGAAACCATGATTCTTACAAACTCTCCGTTTGAGCCTACGAGATCACATTGGGCCCTTCTACAATAAAATCTCTTAGTTTTTGTTATCTTGGAGTTGTTTTTCTGTGATGTCAAGTTTTCACTTTTTGGAAATAGTGTCAAATGCAAGTAGTGTAATGTTGCAAAGTGCTACAACTTTCATTTTACAATTCGTGTGACCAAAAAAATTGCTCCAACACATCTTGATAGGTATTTTTATGCTAGAAATGGTCCTCTTTCACACCCAAACACACGAAATTGGTCTGAGCTACATTCAACCGGCTTGATCCCTTATGATGGCATGCAAAACAATCAAAAAGAGAAACATACGCATGATGGTTGATTAGAATCCATTCTTGTAGAATGGTTTTAGCTTTGATTAGAATCCATTCTTGTAGAATTATATTAAGTTCCAACCAATTTATAAGTTGATTTCTGAAATAGGTCTGAACTTGCTCATACAAGGGTTTGAACGTAATATGTTGAAATAGGCCATTCCACCTATTGTCCAGGTTGTGTCTTGGTGGAATGGGCTTGATGTAAGTAGGATAGGGAGTAGGAATAAGAAAATAGCATTGGAAAAGGCATTGGAAGATATTAATAATGCTTCCCTTGTTGAAAATTTAGAATTTATGCTTTAAAAGTAAGGCTAGAAGAGGTGAAAAGAAGAAATTGCCTGAGAATAAGTTAGAATAGGTTGGAAATAGGGTGAGGTTGTGGAGTTTGATGTGCTCAAAAGGTCTACAAGGATGGGGGAGGTCAAAAGTATGTTATGGCATGCTGCCCTAGTTGGGGAAAGATGGGTTTTGAATGAAAAAGAGAGGTTTGAGGGAGTAAAAGTGGGTATAGTTAGGGGGCAACATAATTTGGTGGTCAATTAAGTTTGTGCAGGAAGAATGAAGAGTGTTGGAAGAGGTTTTGAAGTTGTATGAGGTTCGGATTTGGGTTCGGGGGTTCAGTTCATTGGTTCGGCCAAATTTTTTTGGACGGGGGTTTGATTCATTTTGGGTTCGTTGGTACAAAAAACATGTAATATATATATATATATGCAACCTAGAAGCATGAATTAGGATTAGAATATGACATAACATCATATAAACAAAAAAACCACCATAAAATTGAATGTCATTTAAAACATGCATGATAAATATTCATCATTGAAATTTGAATTGTGGTAGCTTTATATATAGAGTCTATTGATGCGAGGGTTCAATTTGTATGATTTTGAAAAAAAAAAGCCAACTGAGTAGAATTATCAACGTTCTTCAGAAATCATAAGATTTTGTTTAGTACACTAGCCATTTTGATGTCTTCTTGCAGTCTCAAACATTATTTTGTATCATTTTTACATTGGTCTTGAGAGTGGTAGCTTAATATAGCTCCACAATATAAAATCTAGTTTACCTATGTAGTGTAACAGTGGCATAGGAAAATTTTTCTTTCAAAGAACCAAAGTGTGACTACACAATTGAAGTGTATAAACACATATCTTTTTGTAATACCAAGGATACTTTTTGAAATTTCCATGCATTGCTAATCTAAAAGGAAAAGTCTTTTTCCTAATTTGTATGTAGCCATGCTTTTGACATTGTCAAAAAGAGAAAAACTTCTTGAATGATGCAAAGGCATGGCCAAGTAGTTCTAACTCTTCACATGAGAGAAGAGAGATGTTGGAGAGTACATCAAGTCAGTGAGAACATAAGTGTAATGTTTTTTAGTTTGTAGTATTCCTCTGTTTCTCTACAAATGTGTGATAAATTCTCATTAACAATGATGTAGAACAATTTTTGAAAAAAGAAAGTTGTGTTACAATCTACTTTCAATCTTATCACTTGGTCAACTTTATTAGATGTGTTACTTGCCTCCAACATGATGCGTCTTTCTTGAAAATAGGCATCGTCACATCGATCGGTCATATCAATCACACTTTATCAAATCAATCAATCTTGTCATCTTGGTCAATTAATCTTGCCTTAATCAGGATGTGTCCTTCTTGAAACTAGGTGCAATCAATCAATTCAACTGGTCAACCTTTTTCAACTTATCAATCAATCCTTGTCAACCAATCCGTAAAGTTTGGTCATCTTGGTTAACCTAATCAATCATATCAAACAATCTTATCAATATTATTGGAAAATGCTATCTCTTTGGCAAACACTTTGTTGGTATCGCTTTGTCTTATCTTTTTGGTTGGTTCATGGTCATGTTACTAGTTACCTCGAGGATGTCCAAAAGGATTTAGAGGAATGATGATGGGTCATGACCTCTTTTCTTTTATTTCTTTCTGTGGTTTGTCTTGGCAAAAAGACTGGGATAATTGGGTCCTTTGTATGAGTCGGGGCATTCCTTGTCTTTTGGCCTTGTCTTTTGACTGCTTGTCTCTCACAAATGGTCACCTTGCACACCTTGGTCTATGTCATACCATGGTGTTTGTGCTCCATTTGCAACAATTTTGACACTTGATGATGATAAATATAAAAGCACGAAAGTTGGTCCCTTGTCATTCTTTGTCTAATTGACCATATCCTTTGTCCCTTTTAGTGATAACATCCATCTCTTCCAAGCTAACACTTCTTCCGTCTGCATCTTGACAGTGTCCTATGACGCACAAAAATATCTTACATACATGATCATGTTAGGAAACATCATAGAAAGCTTTATAATCATGCACAACATTATCATACTAAACTACATATATTTGCATAAGAAAATACAAAAACATAGAAATCATCCATATAATATTTCATTGCATTGTGATCAAAGTTCATTCCATATCTCATTGCATTAGATTTCATATACATTGCATCACATCCATAACATCACATTATACATTAATAACATGGCATATCACATCATACATCACATTTTGCATTCATATTAAAATATCTCAAACATCACATTTTGCATTATCGTATAAGCATTCCATTACATTAACATTAATTGTATTATATATTACATCACATTCACAACATTAGGTCATTCCTATTGCATTCATTATTCATACATATCACAATGGTATAAACATCCATAATCATAAATTCATCATATCATCACATCGCATAAATCCATAAAACATTCATAACATGATCATAAATCCATAATCATAACACATATTAAACCATCACATCATCATATAGAATGCATCAATAGACATCATAAAAGCATGAGCATCCATACCATAACATCATCATAAATGTAAAAGCATAATCACATAACAATGCATATCACAAATCACCGCCAAAAATCATATTATATATATCACTAAAAATTGTGTCATAGGTACAATGTCATGATGTATCATGTCCCATAAAAATGGAGCTCACAGGCTCAATAATCAAAATAAAGTGTCATAACATATAACATCGAAAGAGGCCCTAGCCTAAGCTTCCCTAATCTCTTGTCCCTGGGGTATCCCTATCCTCTTGGTGTGGTGACTCTCTGGCCTTGTGCTTTGAGGTGGATGGCCTATCATAAGGTGTGGCCTGTCTTGTGTTTGATGACTCACCCTTGACCTGCTCTAAGAGTGCCTGCTGTGGGTCCCACCCTGTGAACCACTATCAATCTATGAAAATATGGGCTCCCTCCTCTCCAGCGGTACCACTCTCATATAGATCTCTATATTATTGCATGGTCCTACTCGCTTTGGCATACTCCTGCATGACATCGAAAATAGATCCACTACAGGTGGCAGTAAACTCTATCATGCGTTGATCTATCTGCTATCGACTAATGACAACTAGGTCCCTCTCTATCTGCAATGTGTCCCTCTTAGCCTTAAGGCCATCTCTCTCCACTGTCATAGTCCTAACCTCTGCCTCCAAAACCTGTACATGAGCCTATAGGGTGGAAATCCTCTACTCTGCACTGCCCTCCTCTGATCCATCCTAGCCCTCCTCCAATCCCTCATCCTCGGTCATCCCCAAGATAATCCTCTCTTGTAGGACTCTCTCTGCCTCATCCATCTTGGCCTCCTCTCCATGCTCCTCCTGTCTCCCCTCTCCTTAATATAGCTCCACAATATAAAATCTAGTTTACCTATGCAGTGTAACAGTGGCATAGGAAAATTTTTCTTTCAAAGAACCAAAGGGTGACTACACAATTGAAGTGTATAAACACATATCTTTTTGTAATACCAAGGATACTTTTTGAAATTTCCATGCATTGCTAATCTAAAAGGAAAAGTATTTTTCCTAATTTGTATGTAGCCATTCTTTTGACATTGTCAACAAGAGCAAAACTTCTTGAATGATGCAAAGGCATGGCCAAGTAGTTCTAACTCTTCACATGAGAGAAGAGAGATGTTGGAGAGTACATCAAGTCAGTGAGAACATAAGTGTAATGTTTTTTAGTTTGTAGTATTCCTCTGTTTCTCTACAAATGTGTGATAAATTCTCATTAACAATGATGTAGAACAATTTTTGAAAAAAGAAAGTTGTGTTACAATCTACTTTCAATCTAACAAGAGAAAATGAAAGCTCAACCTCTTGGAATGAAGGTGCTTGTTTGCAAAACAAATGAATAAGAATGAGGTAGTTAAGTTGTTTGAAGTGATTTAGAGGTCACTTTTAGGGTTCCCTTGGGCATGGGTCAAAGTCAAACTCCATAAAACATTAAAACAATGTTCAAAAAAACTCTTTTTGGATGCCTAGGCACGTAAGTTCTGTCTTAGTTTGCCTGGGTTTTGCTCGGGTTCTCTTTGGTTTGTCCTGGGCGAACTAGACCCAAAAATGAAGGACCCTGGTCGAACCCACAAGCAAACCAAACTAGGACCTAAACTAGGAGCGAACCAGGACTAGAACCAAGGCTAAAATAGAAGAAATTGGTAACATAGATAATGTTTCAAGAAGTTAAATACTTCATCTACTCTGAATATTATGTTTTATAAGTGTTGTGAAGATTATGTATCCTTTTCTTAATTGAGTTGTTCCAATCAAAGGATTAAATATATTGGAATCTTTTTAAGAATCATTTCATGGAAGACTAATTGAAAACATTTTTTTTCCTTTTAGATAAAGTTGTTTAGCATCAATTAATTAATATTCAATACAAACCATGAAGGACAACAATGATCAATGCTAGGGCTAACCAATTAATAAGTATACACATGAATAATTCAAGCATGTACATGTGAATAAGGGAAGCACAAGTAGTCACAAACACATAAGCCTTGAAGTATACACATGAATACATAGTATACACAAATTAATACAAAGTATATGCATAAATACAAGGTATACACATGAAAACATGTAAGTCACAAAGTATACATTGGAACACACATAAGTTGTAAAGTATACACTTGAATACACGTAACTCATAGCTATTGAATCATGAATTTATCATGCAAATAAGGACACCATCGATAAAAAAATATTTGTATTAACAAAATAGCCATGTACACATACATCAATATATGTCGATATAAGTATAAAATATAGGTACAAAATAGCCATATAGGAATACAATGTCAAATATATCCAATACAAAATATGTACAAAACTGCCATGTAGGCATACAACAAAGGGCTCTAGAATCAAAAGCCATTTCTCTCCATGCTCTGGAAATAAATTCTTTCCCTTTGCTTGTCGATCAGATGGCGATAAGTTTGTCACTCATTTGTGTTGTCCTCGAGGAGTTCTCCTGCTACTCCTCCTAGTGTTTAGTTCTTGGTGAAGTATTAACTATTACAATAAGAAGTAAATACATTAATATATAGAAATTACATTATAAAAAAATGATATATTTAACAAAATAACCACTTACCGCCATCTCCATGAGGGAAATATTCGCATGCCCATGCTGAGGCATGCTCAAGCCCTGTATAAACCATTTAAATAGAAATTAACCTACAAATCAGTAATGGTTTGGTTTTTCACTAGAACTAACATCTATAACAATGAATGCAAATTGAAATTTAGTAATTTTTCTCACACTTCCCCTATCAGAGCCATCAAGAATTCTATAACAGATGAAACACCGATCTCAATTTCCCTTGTCACATTTGGAGGTGTTTCCACTTCCAACATCTGAAAATAAAACAACAAATCATTCAATCACAAAAACTACAATAGTGATCCATGTCATGAAATATAATGTATGAGATAATGAACAAAATTTTGAGTACTTAGAAAACTATATATTTCTTACTATCATGCTTACTATTTTCCCTATCCATATCTTGTTCAAAAGCACGTGTTTTTAGGCTTTTACCTATAGCAGCAAGTTGCTGAACCATTTGATAAAATGATTTTGTAGACATGTACAATAACTCTGGGGGCATAAAGAAGGCAGTGAACTATTTGAACAAATGCCTCAAAGAAATGGGGTCTTGTGGTGATGGAATGCCATTACAAACAAATGCACATCATGGAATTCCATCACCATAAAACCACATTTCTTTCAGACAAATTTTCAGACAGTTCACTGCCTTCTCTATGGTATTATTTCTTACTATTATGTTTTGATAGAAAATTTTCCAAGCATCCATAGTTTGTTGGAAAGCACCTATTTTAGGATTTTAGCCATAGCAGCAAGGAAGTGAGTAGTTTAATAAAATGCTTTGCTACACATGTATGGAAAATGTGGTATCATAGAAAAGGTGGTGAGTTGTTTGAAGAAATGCCTTTAAGAAATGTGGTCTCATGGTGATGGAATGGCATTCCATCACCATGAGACTGCATTTCTTCGAGGCATTTTTTCAAACTACTAAGTGCCTTGTCTATGCTATTGCTTACTATTACATACTTTGATAGATTTTTTCCAAGCATCCATAGTTTGTTGGAAAGTACCTTTTTTAAGCTTTTAGCCATGGCAGTAAGGCAATGAACTATTTGATAAAATGATTTGGTAGACATGTATGGAAAATGTGGTAGCATAGAAAAGGCGGTGAGTTGTTTCAAAAAGTGGTGTAGGTGCACCTATACAAGAGCATGCCTCCATGAGGAAAATTTAGGATTTTGAGGTTGTATAGGTATTTTCATGATGTAATAAGGCTTAAATAGCCATTTTTGAGTTTGTAATGGTCTTTGGTAGTCATTTTAGGAATAAATTGTAAAGTTATAGAATCTTAACAAAAGTTGTCAATCAATGTTGTAAAAATGTAAAAAGGTGACAAGAAAATGCAATTAGAAGCTGCTCCTAGAATTATTACTTATTCTATGTGAAGTAATTGCATCATTGATTATGTTGAATTTCTAAACAACTATATTGTAGTTGAAATTTTGTCATCTATCAACATCTAGTTATTAGTTATGGAATGTGAAGTAATGCTTTGAGTTTGAATGATGTGCAATGCAACGTAATCAACAATATGAATATAAAATACACAAATCTATTAAGTACAATTCATTAGTTAAACTCTTTATTCTATTACCTAGGTTTGAGTAAATCCACTGGCACCGGGAGGTGTTCCCCCAAAACCTCTTGTAGACATCCAAATTTGACCACTCCCACATGGTCAAATTCATCTCTCTTATTCGTCTATTTCATATTCCCCATCAATATTAATTAAATGACTTATATAATTAATATTCCCCCCTTTGCCTAAGGTTTATAAAGTATTTAATTTAATAGTTAAATACATTACCTTTCACCCTTTTCTTCTCTAAATTAAATAAATATGTCAATTTATTTAATTAAGGAATTTAACCTTTTTGAATTTTAAATTCCCTTTTTATCTCTCCTTCTCACATTCTCCATAGCCTCCTTCTAATCTAGATTAGCCTAATTAATCCATGATTAAGATGTGCACACCCTTAATCAGGGATTAATGTCACATCCTCCAACTTTAGCCACTTGTCTCTAATATGTCATTAGTCTTCTTAATCATTTATTTGCACAACCTTAATCTAATCACATGTCATCTTTGGCATGTCCTCCAAGTCAACCTTCATCATCACTTTCTCCATTTAGCATTTTCCCTCTTCCCCATGTGAGTTTAAAATTCACTTTTATTCATTCAATGCATTTCTCTTCCCCATGAGGATCTTTGACAAGTCACATCACCCACATGAGTCAAAGTCCTTCTTTTGGAAGCCTTGTCTTATCCATGAGATACTCCCAATCATGTAAATTTAAAATTCACATTTATTATCACAGCCACTTCTCTCTTCCCCATGATGATGTGTGAGGAATTCTAAAATTCCTCACATGTCAAAATCATTCCCACTTGGGGACAAGAAGTTTCTTTTTGAGGAAATCTTCCCCCCTTCCAAGGTACTTGCAAGTACCTCCACCTCACTTGTCCTTTCACCACCTCACATGTCCTTGTTGCCATCTCAATTCCACATGGAAAGATTTGAGGGATTTTGAGTCCTCAACTCACCATAGCCCTCCATCTTGGCCATGTTGGCTCAATCCTGACTATTGAATTCTCTAGAGAATTATCTTCCAATATAAAAGATTATCTTCTCATTTTAACATAACACACATTTTGCATTCAAGTCTTCAATCATTCAAGCATTAGCAACTCTCAAGCACTCTACATTTTTGCATTCAATCTCATCCTCCATTGCTGAATCTTCAAGCTTTCATTGCATTGATCTCACACCCACATCCATTATTGCATTCTCCATATAGTCTAGATCATTTTGCATCCGTTTTCATCACATTTTCCATCAAGGAGCACACATCAAATCTTCAACAAAGGGCCAACCAAGGAGATCAACTCAAATAAAGGTATAATAGTTCTTTTATCTTTCTTTTGTTTGAGTTCAACTTAGGCTTATCCTTAGGTTGTCCTGTGTTTCTTTACATTGCATATTTAGGAGTAGAAAACACTTGTACACATTTCTCGCAAGCTCGGTGGGACCCACAAACATGTCTTTTTGCTTTCACATTTGTTGTTGTTTAATATCGTATAGGTTTAGGTGACACAGAGGTGACTTCGACCTAAACACTGGCAACCTTTCCCTTAATAGGGGCGGCCCTGCCCCAAGACAAGCAACCCCAACCTGAACAAAGGTGACTCTGCCCTTGCAAGGCCACCCATTTGAGGAAAAGTAGCAAGTTTTTCTCCCTATTTTATCAATAGAAGTGGCCTTGCCCTAAACAGAGGCAGCCCTGCCTTGAATAGAGGCGACCCTACCCTAACAGGGGCGACCCTGCCCAAACAAAGGTGTTTTTAAGGTAAAAATAGTGTTTAAATTCATTTCTAAAGCTCATTTTCTATCATTTTGATTAATACTGACCCCCTAACTCGTCTTTTTGGTGATTGTGCAAGTTTCTACCACTGATACATTTTGATCAATTTTTCGACAACCGGTCGTCAGAATTCTGACAGATGCCAGGTCAGAATTTCAACGTTTCAAATGTCATCAAAATTCTGACACAATAACAGCGACAAATAGCCGTTAGAATTCTGACGACCGGTCGTCGAAAAATTGATCAAAATGTATCAGTATACTAACATTTGTGCTATTATCTCACGCTTATCAAAGACTGAAGGTTAAAAATTCTAACGTATTTGCTACAGGATGAACGGACCAAGTTATTAGTTAGCTTGTTTGTTTTCATTTTCATACTAGTTAGGAATATAGATCTAATTAGGGGGAGTCAAAATAATGTTTACCATGCTTGCAAGTAAGCTATTGATGTATGCACTCCCCTTGTGCCATTTGGCAATCCTGGGTGAAGAGAAATTATAGCTTACTTAGTCCTTTGTGTTGCCCAAGGGGCACTACATCATTCAAGCTTTCCCCTTACACTTCGTGTGAGCCTAGGGAGTAGCCAAAGATAGTTGTGTTATATTTTTAATGGGACCTACTTGGGGAATTCATCACCCCAAGGGATGATCCCAACACGTGTACCAGTGGGGTATATAAAGGGGGGAGGCCAAAGTGTACCCCAATCTAGTCACGTCGTATCTGGTGGAGCATCAAAGCTAGGGAAATACCTAAATAGACATGAAGAGTTGGTTCAGCCTTCAGTATCTCGCTGGGGTTCTTGACTCATGCTTGTGATGGGTTGGTGTTCACGGTTGTGCCTCACGTACCAAGCGTCTATCGAGGACTCCCTAGATCACCTTATTCAGCCTAGTTAGAGGATCATGTTGGCCATGCCCTTCATACTAGTCTTAGGATTTTTGTTGTTTGAACTATCTTTTTTGTGTGAAACCAATGAATTTTTGTTTAGTCAAGTCAGCCTTACCTTTTGGTTGCTATTTTTTGTGTTTTCTATCCTTTTCCATAGTCATTTTATCCTAGTCAAGTTCAGGTCTATTGATAGAGGCGACCCTGCCCTGAACAGGGGTGACCTTGCCCTTAACAGGGGTAACCTTTCCCTCAACAGGGGAAACCCTACCTTTTGTCTCAATCATTTTCCAGTCTGTTTGAGTAAGAATTACCCATCTTTCACTAGATAGGAAACCTTGCCCTGAATAGAGGCGACCCTCCCTAAATAGGGGTGACCCCACCCTGAATAGGGGCGGCCCTACCCTAACAAGGGCGTCCCTGCCATGAATAGGGGCGACCCTACCCCAACAAAGGTGTTTTTTCACTCTGAACAGTCAGTCCTATCTCCCATTTAGTCATTTGCTAGTCCTTTTGCCCATTTCGTGCATCCATTTCCCCATTCCAAGGTCCATTCTCCTATTTCATGCATTCGTTTCCCCATTTTGAGAGTCTATTCTCCAATTCCAAGAACTTGTTTGTTTGTTTAGAGAGTTTTTTCACCATTTGGGGAACCCATTTCATCATTCAAGGAACTTGTTTCACTGTTTGAGGAACTCGTTTTATCATTTAGGGAACCCATCTCATCATTTGGGGAACCCGTTTTATCATTTGGGGAACTCATGTCATCATTCAGGGATCTCCTTTCACCATTCGGGGAACTCGTTTCACCATCTAGTAAGTCTATTCCTCCATTTGTCAGGCTTGTTCACCCGTTTTGATAGCCTGTTTGACCCCTTTTCTGATTTAGACAAGTCCGAAAACTAGATAGGTGGCTTTTCCTAGAGGATAGGTGGCCTTGACCTGAAGATAGGTGGCCTTGAATTGAAGATAGACAGCCTTGACCTAAAGATAGGAGGCCTTTCCTAGAGGATAGGTGGCCTTGACCCGAAGATAGATGCCTTGACCTGAAGATAGGCAGCCTTGACCTCCAGATAGGCAACCTTGACCTCCAGATAGGTGACCTTGCCCCTTGAACAGGTAACCCTACCCCATGGTTGGGCGACTTTGTATTTGCTTTGCAATCCAGAGGGTCAAGTAGTTGGGTAACTAAAACCTTGGCATTTTCCTAATCATTTGTCGTGATCGAAACATTTTCATCACCTTTTGTTCACTCATAATCCACACTTTAGTCCATTTTCATTTTCCAAAGGTCATCTGTTCATCACCTACATCATATAGGCACATCCTAGAATAACTCTTTATTGCACATTCATCATCGTTTCTTGATTCAAATCCTGTAAACCTTGTTTTATAGGTTCTTATCCAAATTGACCTAGGCGTCTGAATCCAATCGTCATCCTACCCATCAATCATCGACTTTGGCCCAATCAATCCACTTCCATCTCAAGGTGGATTTGGTGCCCTATGTCACAATCCTTGGCTCAATCAATCCATTTCCATCTTGAGGTGGATTCAGTGTCGTAACCATCTATCTGTCAATTCGATCAATCAACGCCTTAAGTCACCTAGTGTGATTTTTGAACTTGGTTTAGAATCCCTTATATCATCCATCATTTAATCTAGTTGGTCATTTCATCAACCAATCTTGATCCATCATCTAAATCCTATCAATCATTTCATCGATCAATCCTATCCAATCATCCAATCTCATCCTTATCCAATCATCCAATCTAATCATTATCCAATCAATTGATCCTCTATCCAATCCAATCAATCTTTCAATCATTATTTAAGTCATCCCTGCATTACATCCCTGAGTTTGGTCTCGTCTTAGTCCACCCAATAGTTCTACACTTTCATGCCCATTCAGACTTGATCACAAGCTAAGAAGCAAATGGCAGAACAACAAGGTCAAGGTTCCTAGCCAAATATCCCTCAAGAACCTGACAACAGTGCCAATATCCCTCAAGATCCTAACAACGGTGCCAACATCCCTCAAGATCCAAATAATGGTGCTTTGTCACAGTCCAACATCGATGTTCAAAACACTTCACTGCTTGGTGACGAGAACATGGTAATTCAACCTGAAGTCACAGTTAACAAATACCTTAGTAACCCCCCCAATGTTCAAATGATGGATCGCCTCCTCAACGAGCGTGGGGATAAGATTCTTGCCACTTTAATCATGATGAGATTCAAGTTGCCACCTGATTTTGACATGTCGTAATACACCAACACCTAGAATCTTCCAGCATCTCAAGACTGGGATACTCCACAAAATGTTCCAAGAAATTCATATGTTCCCGAGGTTCCACCCATAGAGAATTGGTATCATCTCGAATTTGGTAATGCCATGATACATCAAGTTGTCAGTTATCCTCACCTCCCATGCACAACCTCTATGACACCACCTGATCCTAACGACCCCTATGCCTTTGGCATGCCACAAAAAATTCTGTCTACTCCACCACTCCCACCTCAATAGCTTGACCAACCACCCGTCAACACTGGGGGTAATCCCCTTGCATTGATGCCACCACCAAGACTTGTACCCATAGACAATCTCCTACCGCCACCTCAAGGTAACACTCCTACATTCCAACAACCTCCTGTTAATCATCAACAATCCACTTCTTTACAGGTATTGTTGCAACATACTACTATCCCTTCGCAAGTGCCACCACAACATAACACTGCCATTTCCATCCCATCGCAACCACATCATCAACAACCTCCATAGCAAAACATTCCAATTCTGCAACAAAATGTTTAGTAGCCAAACATTCCAATCCCACAACAACATACTGTCATTCCTACACAACCTCCTCGTCAAGAAATGCAAGCTACATCACATCCTCAACAACCACCCCATGGTACTTCCACAAAATCCCACGACATCAACACATCCCATCTCACCCTCCTTATCAACAACCACACAAACACAGTGCAATCCTCTCATACAATATCTCTACCATCAGTCTAGCACATACACTGCTTATGCTGCTACATCGAATCCTAATCCAAATATCCATGTGGCCTCTTAGAATCCACCACGTACTCAACCACCACTTTACACTAGTCCTCCACAATCATAGACGAATCCATATCAACAACCGCCTAATCCAAAACCACCTCCATATGCCACACAATAGCCAAATGTTGTGTATAATTACCAATACAATCCATACAATACTCAGCTGCAACCACCCTATCAACAGGGTGCTTCATCCACCTCTTACTATCAACAACCATCATCACATCAACAAGGTGCTTCCACATCTTAATACTACCAAGCTTCGTAGGGTGCCCCATCCACTTCATATTATCAACAACATCCACCTTATCAACAAGAAGCCTCCACTACGTATTATCAAAATTCGTCATCTTCCTATTCACCTTACGTCAATCTGTAACCACAACCTACATATGCTAATCAATATCAACAAACATCTATGCAAGCTTATGATTAAAATGCTTCCACCCCGTCTTCGTCATATCAACAATATCCACCCTATAATCAACCCAAATCATCTAATCCAACTCCACCTACCAATAAAGATATGGAAGATCTCAAAGCTACATTGAAAGACCTACAAGTAGGTACATCCAAGAAATCTTTCAAGTTTGAGGATAATTGTCCCTATCCGTTTGATTCTTTGATTTCACTTGTCCCCTTTCCAAAGCATTTTCAAATACCAAAGTTTGACGAGTAAATAGGAACTAAAGAACCAAAAGCTCATCTGCAGGAATTCTATGCACAATGTCAAGATGTCCAACATAATGACAATTATCTCCTGTGCCTATTCCCTAGAAGCTTAGGAGGGCTAACCTTAGATTGCTTTATGGGTCTCAAGAAGGGGACAGTTTCTTCCTTCATTGACCTTTCTAAATAATTCATTAAATAGTTCTCCTTTAACTTGGAGAAAGATGTTGATACTTTAGACCTCTTGAAGGAGAAGCAACGTGAAGGAGAAACTTTCGTTGAATACCTATAGAGGTGTCAAGCAGTAACTAGCCATATGAAATCCCCTCCCAACGAGAAAGAAATGGTAACCCTTTTTGTGGCTAATGCTCATCCTAAAATGGCACATGCTCTTAATCCTCATTGTGTCACTACTTTTGCAGAGGTTATAAAAAAGTGTAAATCATTGAGAGAGCACTTGTCACCAAAGGGAAAATCAAACTGCATAACTCAGATAAGGACAAATCATCCAGTGACAAATCCTGTTACTGGAATAAGAACAAGAATGTGATCAATGATGGTGTTACTGACACCAAACATGTTCAGGTGGCCAATACCTCCTAGAGGCAACAGTACGCCCCTCCACAACAATCGATGCCCAACGCCATATCCATGCCACATGGGGCACCTCGTCCCCCTCAACAGTCCAGCCAAAACAATCAAAGGAATGGTAAACACCAATTCATTCGACTAGGAGAAACCTTGAGCATTGTCTTCAATAGGTTGTTGCAGGCCAATTACCCAATCACATATCCTATGACTAAACCTTTTGATGAGTCCAAGCCTAAACCCGCCTGGTGCAAAGAAAATGAATATTGTGATTTTCACAAGATTAAAGGTCATTCCACAAATAAATTTCAAGCTCTGAAAACATATGTCCAAGATCTTATAGATCGAGGAGATATCCATGTGGATGCCAACTAGGCCTCGTCACCCAATGCTCAGTTACAAATATATCAAAATGCTTTACTGAAGTATAACTAAGGTCCTAACGCATCCAACACAAACCCTGGACCTAGTAAGAATAACAACCAAGATAACAACACAAATAATATCACTTACAAGAATGTCGCTCTCAACTATGAGGGTCTCATTACGCATATTCATCAGGAAAAACCACGTGTTTCTATGATTGAAGTAAAAGGAAAAGACCCCCAGTTTGTTGTCACAACCCATCACACTCACATCATTGTTCCTGGAGCCTCCATGACAGCTCCATCACCTCTTGTGAACTCTTAGTACAACATCCTTGACCATCTATGAAATACCGCAACACAAATATCTACCCTAGATTTGCTAAAGTCATCTCCTATCCATCAGGAAATTTTAACCAAGGCTTTGCAGGAGGCCTGCATCCCTAACGACATAGACCCTACATAGTTTCAAGCTCTAGTGGGACATCTTTCATCAACCTACCAACTAGGTTTCAACCAAAACAACATGTTTGCCATCAACTCCAATCATAATCGACCCCTCCATATAGAAGTCCTTGTTGCCTGACATAAGGTAAAAAGTGTCCTGATAGGTAATGGCTCTTCTCTCAATATTTGCACCTTAAATTTCATAAAGCAAGTAGGATATAGGATATAACCATGCTAATTTGAGTAATCAGATTATCACTATAAAGGCTTATGACAATGCACAAAGAGACTCTGAAGGGGTTATTTTTCTTCCAATTCAAGTTGGCCCAGTTGTACAATACACCACTTTCAATGTCCTTGATCTGGACCTCCCCTACAACCTTCTCCTTGGCTGACCATGGATCCATGCCATGCAAGTCATCCCATCCACCTATCATCAATTCTTGAAGTTCCCATTGAATGGGATGGAAGTTATGATACAAGTTGATCCCAAACCATTTGAATATTGTCATTCACTAGAAGCTTCTTTCCCTCACTCCCATTATTTCCTAGTATTTGAAATGGGGCCACCTCAAGCATCTTCATCGAATCCATCTTCTAATCCATCACCCACCACCTCATCTGCTCCATCTTCTACATCTAATTCCACTATTACCAAGGTCCAGATCATTGATAAGGGATGTGGTGAGTATGAGATGTGTACAACGTTGAATGTGGCAACCATGCCACCCTCACCACATACATATGGTCAACCTTCTAAGTCTACATCGAAGGAAGAACAAAAGACAGTTACCCTAAGCTCCAAAATTGTGGGGACCAACACTTATGTATCTCCCATGTTACCACAAGATGCACTTGAAGATGACATAAGCTAGTGGATATATTGTGAAGAACTTGAGCCTACTCCTCCCCTAAAGAAATATTTTCAAGACATGAATCCTTGGCCCTCTAAGTATGCTGAGAAATATAATTATCAAGAGGGAGGTCTTGGTCCAAAAGAGCTAGGAAGAAAGCAATCGATTGATACCTCTATACATCCAAGAAAATTAGGCTTAGGCTATGATAAGAAGAAAAAGGGTCTTGCAACATTGGCTAGCACTTCTAACAATGTTAGTGTAGATGATGGCCTTTTGGAAGACATACCAGAGGAAGAGTGTATCATACATGCATACAATGATGTAGATCATGTAGACCTCTCTTCCATGTTCAAATGCCTATCCATTTTCACCATCAACCTTTCCCTTTTCCATCCCAAACTCATAGACTGGGACCTATGTGAAAGCACACCAATCAACTTAGTTCCCTCAGTGGCTACATATGTAAATCTCATGGGATTGGGGGAATATGAATGCCCTAGTGGCAAAAATAGGAAAAAAGAAAATAAAAAAGGGTTACCTAGTGAAAACCTCCTTGAGGAACTTCTTGACTTAGAAAAAGTCAAAATAAAGGATGTATCTGACAGTGAAAACCTCAATGAGGTGCTGGAAGATGGGGACGTTCATCTTCCCCTTGTGGGAACACAATTTTTTGAATGATCATCCATTCTGATCAAAGAAACCCGAGAAGTAAATTTGGGAATTGAAGAGGATCCCAAAGTCACATATGTAGCCAAATCACTATCACAGGAAGAATACTCTACCATTGTTCAGCTTCTCAAGGAAGGAAAAATCAACTTCGCATGGACCTATTCAGATATGTTGGGTCTTGATCCTCCTCTTATAGTACATCACTTGGATGTGCATCCTGATGCAAAACCGGTTAAGCAGAAACTTTGAAAAATGCATCCACAAGTTGCTCTACTGCTCAAGAAATAATTGGAGAAATTATTGGAATCTGGTTTCATAAGACCCAGTGACTACTCTAAGTGGATTTCCAACATCGTGCTAGTAGCCAAGCCCAACGAGAATATTAGGATTTGTTCAGATTTCAGAGACCTTAACAAAGCCTATCCTAAGGATGATTTTCCCTTGCCAAATATTGACATGCTGGTTGATTTAACTGTATGACATGAGATGCTATCTCTTATGGATGGCTTCTCTAGATATAATCAGATCAGGGTTGCACCTGAAGATTAACATAAAATAGCCTTTACCACCCCTTGGGTACTTTCTGTTATAATTTCATGCCCTTCGGTCTCAAGAACGCGAAGGCAACCTATCAACGTGCAATGATAGTCATCTTTCATGACCTTATCCACATCATCATGGAAGACTATGTGGATGACCTACTAGGGAAATCACGAACCAGAGTAGAAAACCCTGCAATCCTAAAGGAGATTTTTGAGCATCTAGAGCACTACAAGTTGCATCTGAATCTGAAAAAGTGTGTTTGGGGTGACATTAGGAAAGTTATTGGGCTTCATTGTCTCTAGGAGAGGCATAGAAGTGGACCTGGCTGAGGTGAAACCAATTATAGACATGCCTCCACCTTGTAATCTAAAAAAGTTAAGGATCCTCCAGGGTAAGCTGCAATTCATCAGAAGGTTTATAGCATATTTGGTTGACAAGTGTCAACCATTCACACACCTACTAAAAAAGAATACATCCTTCAAGTGGGTTCCAATGTGTCAGCAAGGTTTTGACAAGATTAAAGAATATTTAGCCCATCCTCCTATCCTTAAGCCTCCAATACCAGAAAATCCCCTTTTGTTGTACATTTTAGCTACTTCAGTGGCACTGGGGGCATTTCTAGCACAACATGATGAGTCATCCAAAAAACATGTGAACCTTAGTCAGCTATGAGCTCAACTATTCATCAATGGAAAAAACCTGCTTAGCTGTAGTTTTATGTTCACAAAAGCTTAGAAACTATATGCTCAACCATCCAGTAAAATTAATATAAAAAATTGACCCACTTAAGTACTTGCTATCCATAACCACCTTGACTGATCACATGGCTAAATGGGTCATGTTGCTGAGCAAATTTGATATAGAATATGTGGACCAAAAAGCTATTAAAGGATGGGTGATAGAGGATCAGTTAGTTGATGCCCCCTTGGTCGATGCACATCCTTTGGAAACATAATTTCCTGATGAAGAGGTATTTTCAGTAGTAGAACCAACCACATGGACACTATACTTTGATGGGTCATACACACATAATGGATTGGGGGCAGGCATATTGTTTGCCACCCCCCAAGGTGATTATATCCCAAAGTCATTTAGATTGGATTTTCCATGGACAAATAATATAGCTAAATATGAAGCTCTTCTCATGGGCCTTAGAATCACAATCCAATGTAACATCACCCACTTAAGAGTCTTTAGCAATTCACAGTTAAACATCAAGCAGGTCAATGATGAGTTTCTGAAAAAAGATGATAAGCTATTGCCTTATAAACGCATGGTCAATGACTTTAAGAAATTTTTCACCTCTATTCAATTTGACCAGATTCCTAGAGTATAGAACAAAGTTACTAATGTGATGGCTAAAATTAGTTCTTTAATTGACATGCCCAAGGATCGAACAGACTATGAGTTCCTGGTAGAACAACTTTTAATCCCTGGGTACAACATCCCCGAGAATGAGATGGTGTGTAAAATCGTTGGTCCTACATCCCAATGTATCATGCTATCTATGCCTATCTTCACGATAATACCCTACTTGCTGACCTTACACACAATCAAAACAAGTCATTTATCCAACGTACATCTCATTACACCATCGTAGGGGATATTCTTTATCATCATGGATATGATGGAACTCTTCTTCGGTGTCTGAACGAGGTCAAAGCCCGCACTGCATTGACGGAAACACAATGGTGTTTGTGGGGCCCATTCAAATGGCATGGCCTTAGCCGAGAAGATTTTCAAAGATAGTTATTATTGGCCTACACTGGAGCATGAATCTTGTGAACTTGTGAAGAGGTGCTTACCTTTCCAACAACATGTGAACCTAATATATGCCCCTACTCAGGATCTACAACCCATCATAACACCATGGCCTTTTTCTCAATGGGATTTTGACTTAGTTAGCAAGATATACCCTCCATCCTCCGATGGCCACACCTTCATTATCACTGCCACTGAGTATTTCACTAAATGGGTGGAAGCCATGCCACTCTCCTAGATAATAGGTACTCAAATATCAAAATTCATCCTTTTTCATATTCTCTGTAGATATGGAATCCCCTCCACCATCATTTCCGACAATAGAAAACCATTCAAAAATAGGTTGTAAAAGACATATGTGACACCTTCCATATCCAACACTGGTGGTCCATGCCCTATTACCCTCAAGGTAATGGACAGGTGGAAGCCACTAACAAAACTTTGATTAAAATCTTGAAAAAGGTTGTAAATAGTACTGGTTGAGATTGGAACCTCCACATCCATCCCGCCCTTTAGGCTTATTACACATCCATCTGCACTCCCACAGGTGCCACTCCATATTCCCTCATGTATGGTGTCGAATCCATCTTGCAGATTGAAGTTGAGATCCCCTCACTAAGAATATCCTTGAAAAATCTAATCACTGAAGAAGATGCATAGGTTGCCGCCTTGCTCAGTTGGAGCTTCTAGATGAAAAGATGGTCAAAGCATACAATCATCTTCAGGAATATCATAATCGTCTTAAGAGAAGTTACAACAAGAAAGTCCATCCTCGACAATTCAATGTTGGAGATCTAGTCTTAAAGGAGAATTAGTGAAATCAATAGGATAGGGACAAGAGGGGAAAGTTTGAGCCTAATTGGTTGGGTCCCTATGTTATCACTGTGAAGTATGGATTTGGGGCATACCGCCTTGCCATAGCTGAAGGGGATCCCCTCAAAGAGCCTATCAACATCATGCACCTGAAGATGTTCTATACCTAAATTAGCTAGGTACTCCTATCTTGCAAAAAATAGAAAAAACCAAAAAAAAATCTAAAAAGTCAAATTTTTTTAAAAAAGTAAATAGAAATAATTCATCCTATGGTGAAAACCACCCTTGGTGGCACCTTGGATAAGTATGGTTGGTAAAAACCTGGTAACAGGTGCCATTCATAGAGAGCTTAATCATTATCTACCTTGTGTCCTAGTTACTGCATGTCTTCATCCATCCTATCCCCACATCTAATCCTGACATCTTATCCTATCACCTCATCCACATCCTGTCCTTGCTTGTTTGGTATGTTTTGATTGAGCATTGGAAAATCTATATCAGCTATCCACTATCCTGAGCTTTTAATCATAGTCTGAGCTTGTGTCATTCTCATGTCATCATCTGGGGTCCTCCATCGTGTCCTTCATCGGTCCTTCATCACTTTGTCATGTTAGTCCTCTGTCTCTCATTGTTTGTCTTTTCTGAATTACGTTGCCTCTGCACTTTCACTTAGGCAAGGTTGATCATTTGATCCTCCCTTAGGGAATTTTTTTGTCATGTCTTTCATCATCCATCACCAGTCTCCATTTTCCTCTTTCCACTTTTATCCATGGTCTTTTCTTGAACTACGAGGGATTTTCCCTTTCACGTAGGCAAGGCTAATCTATGATCAGCCCCCAAGCCCCTAGGTCTGTAGTGTGTGTCAGTCTTCTATATTGTGTCTTGTCTTGTGTCATCAAGTGTGTCCCTACCTAGCTGGTTGTTAACAAACAAGATCCTCTAGTATCAGGAGATTTGGTTGGTATCGAATATCCTGTGTCATGTGGGTTAACTTAGTTTAGTTTCCATCTTCGGTCTCAATAGGATACATCCTTCCTAACAGACCTCATCAACCCATCCATCCCTTTTGATCTTGTGGCAAAGGACATTTGAAATTGATTGCGATCTTTTGATGCTTTTGGCTTTTGTTTATCGTTTGAGCTCCCTATTACAACTTGTCAAGATCGCCATGATCTATCATATTATGGTGTGTTTTAACTGGTCAACATAGGGGCATATCTTGATCTTTTTTTTCTTGTTGCTATCTGCTAGGTGGTCCCATGTAGTACCCACCAAGATTCTTGAGATCTTGTGTTATGCTGGGGCATCCCTTTGTTCTTGTGGTTATCCCAATGCTTGGCCCGACCAAAGTCTTTGTAACTTTGGGGTGTTGGGATAGCCTTCTCGTCTACTGTGTTTGTTTTATGCATTAGACGCTAACTTGCCTTGGTCTCACATATCTTGGCACCTGGTGTCTTATGCTATAGAAAAAATCAGTGCTCCAAAGATGGAAAATCATATTAGGATTTCATTTCATGATCAATTCCATTGCATTGCATTCATACCTGACCAATGACCTATGATTTTGGTTGTGCAAATATTTACCTTCCATCTCCCATTCTTCTCAAGATACCAATGGTCCTTGATAGGTGCAGTTTCACAACCATCTTCCCTTAATTTATAATGTTTACTGGGAAAGTACTTGCCATTACATCAACAATACACCTACCATCTACCATCATTACCATGTAACTCCTTATTGAAACTTATGTTCATGTTGCATTTCATTTTAGTTTATATAGGCTACAGAAAGCATGATCGCAAATAAAGTCCATCTACCATCCACATTGCATTTCATGTTACATTACAGGTTCAGTGCATTCTATCTGATGTGCATTATCATCTCATATTAATTTATTTAGATTAATCATATTTTGTTAATCTAAGCATCTTAGCTCCATTTTAATATCCATTCATTCCCATATTAGTCTATACCATTAACACATTACATACACAACCACCTACATCACAAATTGTTAGGTCCATACACATAATAGATAAAGTCATAAATCATGCATCACATCCTGCATTATACACATTAGTCGTCATACATATCATCTATCACATTCATATAAGCATCAACATATACATACATTACATCATCATGGTCAACTATCATGAAATCATAAAATTACACATATGCACAAATAAAATCATCCATCATACGCATAACATGGTGTCAATAAGGGATATCACATATCAGATAAAAATCAAAATCTAATGTCCATCACATAGTCCATAATAATGTCCATTAATATCATCAAAATACATATCCATCATATGCATCATAATCATCAAATAAAGTACAAGTACAAGGATCCGAATCAAATGTAACCACTGCTACTTTGTATTGCTCATCCACCCGACACCTGTCAAAAACTAGTATCCTGCCATCTGCCCTTTGATCTCTACTGGGAGCTTCCCACATCTGACCTCTGGGGTGAGTCAAGCACTGGCCCTCTACATGGGGGAGTCACCTGATAGTCGATGTACCCTCGGGTATGTGTCCCTAGTGATTGGGATGGTGCAAGTATCTAAGAAACTTTTCAGACATAGTGAGTTGTGAGTTGTGCCAAATCTAGAACCGCCTGCTCATAAGTGCACATCTAGTAGGTTGCCTCCCTCATATACTCACCTCGCTTTGCAACCTGATACCGAGCTACATTCCACTCATGTCTATATTTGTCTTGATCTCTGCAAATGGCTCTCCTCTCCTGCACCCATGCCTCCCGAGCCAATCGCAGTTGATCGATCTCCACCTGTAGCCGATATCTCACTATATCCCTCTCCTCCTCCGTGGCCCATGCTCATGCCTCTATGACATCCCTCTCTCTCTACAGTGTCTGTGCCTCTACCTCTATCTCACCACTACCACCCTGTAGTACCTGTACCTGTACAACATCCCTCTCTCCCTACATAACTTGTGCCTATACCCATGTAGCATCCCTCTCTCCATGCATAACCTATGCGTGTACCTGTGCAACATCCCTCTCTCTCTGCATAGCCTATGTCTCTACCTGTGCAAAATCCCTCTCTCCCTACATAGCCTGTGCCTATCCTTGTGCTATATCCCTCTCCCATCGTAAGGCCTGTATCTGTGCCGCTGTTGTATCTCTCTCATGTCGAAGGGCCTCCACCTCTATCTGTGATATGTCTATTCTCTTTGCAAAATCTCCAACTATATTGTTTCTACCTCTGCCCTCACTAGTATCGAGCTTCTATCCCCAAGTGTTGCCTCTACTACATCCACCCTATCATGGAGCTCATCCCACTCCCTCCTCAGCCTATCCTACTCTAGCCTTAGCTCCGCCCTCTCCCTCAGCATCCCTATCACCTGTCCCCTCAACTCCTCCATCTCCCTCTTTGCCTACTGCGAGCCCTCAATTGATACTTGATCTGCTGCTCCTCTAAGCTCCTATTGTCCCTTGGCTTGTAGAATAGTCATCTTCACCTGTAGTATGTCTTGATCGCAACTCATCCCGACCAACTCATTGTGTCCTCTCTGTGCCTCTGCTCGTAGGTTGTTAGCCTCCCCCTGCAGTCCATCCCTCTGCCTCTCCACCTCTCATAGCTATGAGGATAAGTGGTCAAATAGCGATCGATAGTCCCTTTGTGCTTCTACCTATAATCTGGCCACCTCTACCTATAGCCTACACCCCTTAGCCTTCATAACTCTTAGCCTCTACTCTATCATCCGCAGCCTCACCTGGGCACCCCTTAATAATATGATGGGGTCCTTATGTGGTAAATACAGTACTGTCACCAACGGCTCCACCTCGAGAACGTCCACCTCCATCGCATCCTCTCCTGGCTTGTCTCTCCTCACATTGGCCTTGATCTCCACCCAGTCTCTCCTCTGTTGTCTCCTCCTCTTCACCCTCTCCTATTGTCTTGTGGCCTCCCTCATCTCCACCTTGATCTCCACCTTAGGCTCATCTCTCTCCTCCTCTGCCTTGATCTCCACCTAAGATCTCCTCTATTGTCTCCTCCTCCTCCTCGCCCTCTCTTGCTACCCTGCAGCCCCTGTATCCCCCTGTCCTCTCTCCTATTATCTTGCGACCTCCATCATCTCCACCTTAGGCTCATCTCTCTCCTGCTCTGCCTCGATCTTCACTTGGGCTCTCCTACTACCCTACAACCCTTGCATCCCCCTATCATCTCTCTGGCTGCCCTACTACCCTAGCTGCCTCCTGATGTCCTCTCTACTGGACTCTCCCCCTCTCCTCTGTACTGCTAGCCTCAGCTCAACCTTTGGTCCAAAACCCAGTGCCTCTATAATCAGCTCCTCTAGCATAATCCATAAGGGTAGATGATTGACATGTCACCCAACATCTCAAATCGTCACTCTTGCCTCTACCTCCCCCTCGGTCCTACTCAGGTAGCGTACTAGGTGCAGTGTCTCCCAATGCTCCCTCATGAACTCGGGCATGATTGGCTCTCCCCATGGTTGCTCTCATGAGATCCTTCTAAAACTTCTGGTCCATGGGGAATGTCCTGCGGCAACCCAAACTGTTTGGTCACCCTATTTGGCCTATGTGCCTCTACTATATGAGGCTCCCTCCCAAATATGTAACATCTAGTATAGAAATAGCCTCTGTGTTGCACCTCATCTCCCCTCTACCTAGAAAATTGCTATGTCATGTACGACCTCCACACTATATCCTCCTCCATCTATCCAGGTCCCCCAAGCCCTCATAATACCACACCTAGTCATACTCTGCTTCGTACCACCATGCTACTGGTGCTATCTCATCCTCTATACCTGATCTCACCACTCCTAGCCTGGCCACACTAATATGCTCCCAAGCCCATACCTGTAGTAGAGTCACTTGTGTCAAGCTAAGACCCCCTCGATAGCACACAACGTGCATATCTCTGTATAACTACACTAGTACGCATGGCCCCCATGCAAAATCTCCCTCTCTCCCCTTGACGATATGTCATATCACCTCCATGTAGCTCAAGATGTACAAATGCCCACTCCATTATTGTAATAGCAGCCCACTAATTAACCCACATAGATAGAGTGGTAGCAGTGGCACCCCTAGTGCTAGGCATCAATCCACGTCCAACCCCCTCTTTTGCACATGAAGTTCATCTCGTCCGAACAACACCCATAGCATATGATCTAGCTCTTCCTCCTCTAATTTCATCGCACTCACCAAGCGCCCTACTATAGGTAGCCTCAATATCTACCATACGTCCTCTAGGGTCATAGTCATCTCCCCTGTCGGGAGATAGAATGTTGAGGTCAAGGAACTCCACTCTATGAGGGCTGTCAACATTGCTAGATGAGCTCTAATTGTCGAATATCCTAACAAGTGTAGCAACCCCGCTCATGACAAAGCCTCATGATCCACTCCGTTCATCGCTCTGATAATCACCTACAACACCTCAGACTATCTCTCGTGCATCCATAGACTATCAAACCGATGCACCCATATCACATCACTATGTTATTCATCTCATCTTTTCTATCATTTTCTGGCCCTTGGTTATCTTCTAACTAATTATTCCCCCCCTTTTTTTGACAAATTTCCCCAATTTTTCAAGTTTTTCTTCTTTTTTGTTTTTCCTGCCCCTTTTTTCTTTCTTTAGCCCTTTCACCTGTCCCTGGGTAGGACCACCCTTTTTCCGTGCACGTTCATGCCTATTTGGGGCATGACCAACCTTCCCTGGGTGGGGCCACACCTCCTTGGGGTGAATCCACCCCTTCCTGGGTGGGGCTGCCCTTGCCCAGGCACAACTGCCCATGCTTGGGGCATGACCGCCCCTACTTGGGCGTGACCACCCATCTTTGGGGCATAGCCGCCCCTTCCCGGGCTAGTCTGCCCTTGCCCGAGCGTAGTTGCCCCTTCTTGGGGCATGGATTCTCCTACCCAAGTGTGGCCACCCATCCTTGGGGTGTGACCACCCCTCTCTAGGCACAACTACCCCTGTTGTGGGCGGGACCACCCCTTTCCTCAATGAGGTCGCCTTAGGCAGACTTGCCTGATCCCCGGGTAAGTTTTCCCTTCCCTCATGCACTCCTGCCCTTTTTGGGCACTTTTTTCTAATGTTCGGGGTGAATTTACCCACTAATTGGGAAAATATTCCCCCCTCCCATTGCCTTTAACAAGCAATTCTGCCTACCCAGTGAGCGAAATCCTAATTTTGCCCTTGACCCATTTTTCTAAACTACCCTAATCCCAAAATTGATAATTTTAAAATGCATTAAAATTTTAGAAAATGCTTAAAATCAGAAAGATGGTTTTGAACCTAACCTAGTGTGGAATCACAGGGTGATGGAAGAATGCTCACACCTCGTCCCTCAGTGGATGATGTCATCATTGCAATCGTCCGACATCCTCGTCTCCTCGTTTCCTTCTTCTCCTCTTCTCTCTCTCCCTCAACCACCATGTGTGGAAATGAGGAATAGTAACTCTAAAATTACTATAAGTAACTTTCCCCCCATTTTTAAATTCATTTTAAGTGGGGTATTTTTCCTTTTTATTTAACCTCTTTTGGCCTTAATTAATTCCCAATCTTTCACGAGCCACCATTTGCACATCATGTGTCTGTTTGACTCCATTTAAAAGCTAATATTCATGGTTTTTTGAGCTCTATCCAACAATACCTTCCATTTCTTCATATCGAGAATTCACCTAGGCCCCCTTTTTCTTCCCCAATTTCCCTCTTGAGGGGGCATACCCTACCATTTTCCTCTGTTCCTTCATCAAATTCTTTCCCTTCTTACACTGGGGCATCCTCCTTCATTCTCCTATGATCAGAAATGCCACACAACTTTTCCCACATAGGGACATCTTTTTCTAGTCCATCCTTCTATCAAGTCACCTATTTTTTTATTTTTCATCGAAACACTGTTATTCTAACAATATTTCAAAGAGGGGAAAAATGTAGACATCCAAATTTGACCACTCCCACATGGTCAAATTCATCTCTCTTATTCATCTATTTCATATTCCCCATCAATATTAATTAAATGATTTATTTAATTAATAGTCCCCCCTTTTCCTAAGGTTTATAAAGTATTTAATTTAATAATTAAATACTTTACCTTTCACCCTTTTCTTCTCTAAATTAAATAAATATGTCAATTTATTTAATTTAGTCATTTAACCTTTTTTAATTTTAAATTCCCTTTTTCTCTCTCCTTGTCACATCCTCTATAACCTCCTTCTAATCTGGATTAGCTCAATTAATCCATGATTAAGATGTGCACATCCTTAATCAGGGATTAATGTCACATCTTCCAACTTTGGCCACTTGCCTCTAATCTATCATTCATCTTCTTAAGCATTTATTTGCACAACCTTAATCTAATCACATGTCATCTTTGGCATGTCCTTCAAGTCAACCTTCATCATCACTTTCTCCATTTAGAATTTTCCCTCTTCACCATGTGAATTTAAAATTCACTTTTATTCATTCAATGCATTTCTCTTCCCCATGAGGATCTTTAACGAGTCACATCACCCACATGGGTCAAAGTCCTACTTTTTGGAGTCTTATCTTATCCATGAGATACTCCCAATCATGTGAATTTAAAATTCAAATTTATTATCCCAACCACTTCTCTCTTCCCCATGATGATGTGTGAGGAATTCTAAAATTCCTCACATGCTAACATCATTCCCACTTGGGGACAAGAAGTTCCTTTTTGAGGAAATCTTCTCTCCTTCCAAGGTACTTGCAAGTACCTCTACCTCACTTGTCCTTTCTCCACCTCACATTTCCTTGTTGTCATCTCATTTGCACATGGCAAGATGTGAGGGCTTGTGAGTCCTCAACTCACCATAGCCCTCCATCTTGGCCATGTTGGCTCAATCCTAACCGTTGAATTCTCTAGAGAATTCTCTTCCAATATAAAAGATTTATCTTCTCATTTTAACATAACACACATTTTGCATTCAAGTCATCAAGCATTCAAACATTAGCAACTCTCAACCACTCTACATTCTTGCATTTAAGCTCCATCGTTGAATCCTCAAGCTTTCATTGCATTCTCCATATAGTCTAGATCATTTTGCATCCATTTTCATCACATTTTCCATCAAGGAGCACACATCTAATCTTCAACAAAGGGCCAACCAAGGAGATCAACTAAAATAAAGGTATAATCGTTATTTTATCTTTCTTTTGTTTGAGTTCAACTTAGGATTATCTTGAGGTAGTATTGTGTTTCTTTACATTACATTTTTAGTTAGCTTTTGCAAATTTAGGACTAGAAAACACTCGCACACACCTCCAATATTATCCTATTCAACATACAAAATCACATATTAAAAAACCATTCATAAAGCAATGCTATTAATATGTAATACATTTATAATTGTTTACTAGTTACATACCCCACCGATAGGTGTACTACAAAAATAAGTAGGTGTAGGGCCAGTGTATCCAATATCAACAGTGTGACCCTGCAAGTTTATTAAAATTATAAAACTAAATTAGTTAATCTTGCATTTCAAAATTGAAATTTAATAAATTTAATTTAATGAACATGTTATCTTTTACCTCAGTATCAATGCCATACGCGTCATGCAAAATGTCAGTTGCCCTCTCCATCTCCATAGCTATAGATGGATCCTACGCAATAGCTTCTTGAGTGTCGGTGGGGTCATATGAACAAGTTTCCCTACAAGATTGACACACATGGGATCAAAGCCCACCTCTCGAAGACTCCCCTAGATGGTGCTGTAGAAGAGGGCTCACATGCTAGATGACACTCTACATCAAAGTGTTGATGGCCTGCTGAGTCTCTATGTTGACACTCTCCTTCACGATGGAAGGCATGAAAATGTGCTCATGAGGTGGCCTAGCCAGAGGTCATCTTGCTTGCCGCATAAGATCCATTTGTGCACCGGGTCTATCTTGTGCCAACCACCCACCTCTCCCCTGGAAGTACCTCATATCAAAATAATTTGGGATTTTGTTCAAGATGAACTCAGTGTATAGTTTCCTAAGGAAATACTGCGGGACTTCACAATTGTTGCATTGTGGGTAATCAAAAACCAAGTACCACCTATCATAAAAAAGTTCATAATCTGTTGGTGGTGGCACCAATGAATAGGAAACCTCTTCACATTGAGGGTAAGATTTTTATTTGTACGTGGGTCAGTGAGTAATGAGCACAAATCACCTTTTGTAATTTTTAAATCCTTTACACCTCGATATGATAATTTATCTGCGTAATAAGCCCTAGTCGTCTACCTCTGATCTTGCCATCCAGTTATTTGTTTACTAATTGAATCTACATTTTTTAACATATCTTTCAATGAAGTTTCTAGGGTCATTCTTTCCATGGTTGAACCATTTGGATCGCTCAACCTCCTAATTAAATCCTTAATTTGAGTTTTGTTGTTCTCAATTTCACTCATTAAATTTTGTTGAGTGCTAAGAGGATGTTGAGGGATTGGTGGAGGAGGTTGTTTTTGTGGTTTATTTTGTTGTTGAGGATTTTGAGGGTTTGTAGGTTGATTTGCATCTCCTAAAAATTCAAAAAATAAATATCAAATAAAACCTAAAACTAACAAATTAAAAAAAAAGAAAACAATCCTTACCTCTCACACCTCTTCATCGACGTGGTGGCATCCTGGAAATGAAATAGCAACCACTAATGAAGATATATAAAAAATAGCTCCTTCTACAACGCAAGTGTGGGGGGTTTTGGCCGCGAACAACAAACGAAACATAGTGACAAATAAAAATGATTTTTTAAAAACTTTTTTTGGTTTTATTATGTCATAGCGCGAGCGTGTTATAATGCGCTCATGTTATAGGCTTGTGGTGGATGAGTCTCAGGCTCGACACACCAAGCCATAACGTGAGCGCATTATAACGCGAGCGCATTATAACACGAGTGCATTATAATGCACTTGCGTTATGAGTTTTCTTTTTTAAAAAAAAAAGTGGCCTCAAAATTGTTACCCATATTCATGCACCCACCCTAGAATCTTTAGCAAATTTAATGTAGTTTCTAAACTACTAGGTTTATTGAAAAAAAAATCCTATTTGGTGAAAATTTGAAATTTCAATGCAGTAGTACTTAAATTTTAGGGAAGAAATAAGTAGGTGTCTATCTGACCACCGTAACCACAATAAAATGATAATATTTTTATAAAAATATTTAGATATAAGTAGAGGACTCATGTCCTGATGTGATGCATATTTTTTTGTAATTTTTTTCCATGTAAATAATTAATTATGAATTTTTTTATTACAACTTTTGAAAATATAAAAACTCGTATGTTTGACCACCTTAACTTGGTGAAAAATTCATGAGATTTTTTTTTTTATAAATCCTATAGTATGCGAAGCATAGAATGTGACACATGTTTCAGATTGAAAAAATGTGATACTGTTTGAAATCTATAGATGTTTTTCAATCAACCTATCAATCAAGACTTTAGTTCTAATTCAAATAGAAAATGAATAATAATTATTTATTAAATTCAAAGTAAAGCATAATTTATATTGGTGGAAAGCTAAGAATCTCCTTTAAAAACCCTTTTCATTTCATCAATTTTGGGTAAAAAAAAAGTTGTCAGCCACATACCCTACACATACCCATCATATCACCACTTTTTAGCCCATCATGATCCTGCACATACCCTTCATGTGTAGGGAATGAACAAGAGAGTCAGAGTGTTCCCTCACAAAAATTGAATAAGGATCATTTCCATAAAAGAGAAGATGTATTCAATCCATGGTGTCACTCAAATATGAAATGCATGATTCAAAAAACAACGAGGCAATGTTTTTCAAGTACTCATCCCAAGTAGCCATCTCTAGAAGATAATGAATGTCCTACTATATTGAATCACAAGAAGCCAAAATTGTGGTAACAAAAGCATCATCAAAAGCAACAGTAGATGAAGGAGATGAAATATCAACATACCTCACTAAATCCTTAGTGGATGAAAGAATAAAAAGATTCAAATGACCATATTGAATCTCCTCAAAAGTGTACACAAGTTAGATGCCTCTATGTGATCATCAATTGAAGGAACAATAGGAGAAAAATGTGAGAAGTTGTAGACTTGAGATTGGTGATCAACCTCCCCAATTTTAATTATACCTCTCCTATGAAAATCTAAGATTATGAACAAATTTGGTGTGAACTTAACACTCTTACCTACTCCACCATGTGTGATCTCATAGGTATAAAGGATATTGGTTTCCAATGAAGGCACACAAAGAACATCATTAAATTCTCTATCATCCATGTCAATGGATTCCTTCCCACAAACACACATATATGTTTTATTAGCCATCAAGATGTGTGGTGATGAACAAGACTCAAATCAAGTGAAAATAATCTTAGATGAAGCCATAAGATGTGAGGCTCTTGAATAAAGTATCCACCTCTATAACTTAGAATATACAACTACAACAAGTTATTTCCTGAGATTATTCTTTTTCTAGATTAAACTGTGTAATTTTATTTTGATGCAAATAAAATTACGTAGTTTAATCCAGAAAAAAATACTCTCAAATTCTTTCCTATTATGTCTATTGAACTTTTATGAAGAAGAAGATCAACCCGAGAATGTTGAAGGAAAATTGATTTGATGCTTCTTAAGAAGATGCTTCAACTCATCAATTTGTTTTGAATAATATTGATGTTCATCATGCTCTTCTTTTTTGAAATATACATATGCAGGATTCTCCTTCTTATATGATTCCCCTTTAGAGGGAGAGGATTTATCTATTCTTTACATAGATTGATCTTTTTAGATTTGTTTGCTTCTTTTTAGGATTCCCTAGTTCTTTTTGTATCTTAGGCTCACTATTCAACAATGAAGCTTGTGACTTAGAAGACTTAACTAAACTCATATGAATTAACTTTGCTTCCTCTTGGATTAGGAAGTTTGCAAAGACATAAAACTTAGTATCAACATATGATGCTCTCATAGAAAGCCAATGAGTATGAAAGCCAAAAACAAACATTGAGTACTTAGGACCAACCATGGATAGCACATTCAAAATCAATTATAAATTCTCTTTATTAATATTTCAATCTTTTAGTTGTGTTGTTAGTTGCTTATTATTGGAGATGTAGTCTTGGATGTGGTATAAACATTTAGGATCAAAATTCATAAAATTATTATCAATTCAATGTCCTCCAATCTTATTAATTTTACCATACAAATTCTCAAAAGTCTCCCAAGCCTCTTTAGGTTTTTTACATGATTTAACATGAAATTATAAATTCAATGAGACTAATGAACATATGAATCCAAGAGTTTTCTCATGATAAAGCTCCCATTTTTCCTATTCATTAGTGTTAGTAGGTTAAGGAATGGTTTCCTTTATATAGCCTAGACAACCCTTTCCCATGAGGTAATTCAATATTGATTTTCTTGATGAAGCATAGCTATATGAAGTTAGGAGTTCAGTTTGACATTTCTCCATTGGAAGAATACACAAAAAGTAAAAGAAAGAAATCAACCACTATAAGATTACACCCTAATTACTTAGTCAAGAAACACCCCCAACAATTTATGATTGTGGAACTTTATACTTAGTACAATTATAGGTGCCACTTGCAAAAATAGCGAAATGGACCTAATCTTAGTGTGTCAGATGCAAAATTTTTCCACAAGCTCAAAAGTACAATTATGATATAGAATGACATCAATTTGATTACACCACTGCATAACTATATGAAAAATTATGCACTTTCACAAAAATTGCACCCAAAAGAGTTGTCATAGGAGTGAGAAAAGAGCCCCAAAAGTTCCTAAAATGAGAATGGATTAACAATAACTGTGAGAATCTCCAATTTTAGGAAATTATAGGAACCTAAATCAAAAACCAATTCTACCAATATAAAGAGCATGAAATTCTACCCAAAATAAAAAATATCTTGAAAAAAGGAGGTCACATGACTAAGTTATGAGCCCGCAAAGTTGGACTATCCAAATGAAAACTACACTAAAGAGGGCAAAATTTTTTCAAGGTGCCTATTGACATCAAAACTGCGTCAAAAGGTAGAATACTCTTCTAATAGAATACGCCTCCAAAATATTCATTTCTTCTAAATATGCTATGGGAATCTTTGGGTGCTTGGGGAATTTGGAATTTATGCTCCAAAATATTCTCACATGTGGAATATTCTAGTCGAAGAAATCTTTCTCAGTGACAAATCTGAACAAAATATTTGGTCTTCACCTGTTGAAATACTATGATCCTGATAGGTGCATAATGGTAGGTGGGAGGTTATGATGGTTGACCTCAATTGGCCCATGTTTCTCTCTATGTACCCTATTAGGTACCATTGAGTACCCTACACTATGTAGGGTACTGTAGACTTTGTGAATATGATTTTTATTTTTATTTGTAAAATTTAAAATTTTCCAAAAAAAATTTAGAATTTTTTTAAAAAATTACAGAAAATTTTCCCTTTTTTTTTCCAGCCTATGTACCATCTACTCAGTTGTACAGTTGTATGGTTGTATGGTGGACCATGTAGTCAAATTATTGAAATTTTTCTCTAAGGGGTCAAAGAAAGTGCTTAGATTTTGATGATTTGACAATACATCTTGGGATTTTTGGGCCTCCTAGATGTGATGGAAAGGTTTCTTCCGACCCATAGTGATCCAAAATTGCAACTACCTCTTGAATCTAACAACTAGTTTCTTAGCTTCAAACCCTCATAGATCTAGACTCATACGTCCAATTTGGATGAAACAAAAGGAAAAATGACTTTCTAAAACCCTTTGAATTAAATAGTGAGCTTAGATTTACACCAAAAAAATATGATTTGAACTTGCAATACAAGACACAAAAATTAAATCCTCAAATTTTGTATTTCTTTTCAATATTTTTTGATTCTATAGACCATTATTTGATGCAAGAGACAATAATACTCAAATTTTCAAGATCCAAAAAGATTTGCAACCTTGATATATCAATAAAAACTAACAAGAAGAAATCCCACAAGCTTTGGTACCATGTAAGATTTGGTATAGAATACTCTACACCATAAAATATTTGGTTGAAGATTATAGCTGCTTAAGATCTAGGAACTTCATGAAAGAAAAAGAGAGATACATTATGAGAGAATAATGCTATTATATCAAAGGATGCAAATGATATATTGTGATTTTATAATTGTTATTTACACATGAGACCATATGATTGTATATCCAAGGTGATACATAGGATTAGACAAATCATGACATTGTGTCTTATTCCTATGACATGAGACAACTAATATTAAATGATTTGGGACACAATCATTAAATTTCGAAAGATAAGATAAGATCTTATTACAACTAACAACTTTATAGAATGATTCCCTCGGACCTAAGTAAAATTAACAATCCACATCCATCTAGAATAGTGAGACATTTCTATTGGGAATTAGACCACAACATGAGCCTTTTTCATTGTATATTGGAGAAGTGATATTTTTCATTTCATAATGAATCACCAAGGGAGATAGATGTTAATGGAGAACACAAGGAAGAGTGGAAGGAAGAAAATCCAACTAAACCAATGACCTATTTAATTTAGAAATGATTATTCCAATGTCTCTATCTATACCCACTTTCAACCCTACATTGTTTCCCCAATTTGGTTGTATCCCTATACCTAACTCCATGCAATTTTTCCTTTAATCCCATAATTAAATATTATCACTTAGGACAATTAAAATACATACAAGTATAAAAATAAAATTTCTAATGAGAACAAGGCCTTATTTCCAAATAGAAAAAGGTCAAAAGAAGCAATAGTGAATGTTGGAGCATATAAAATGAATCAAATTCCAATCCTAAAAAATTTTGACTAACGATAACACCTTAAGAAGATGAGTAGACATGAAATGACGAAAAAAACTAAATGGAAATAACCAAATCACTATATCAAATCTCCAACCATTAAATTAGTAACACATCATGACATAAATATCTAGTATCTCCTCAAAATAATACCATATGCTCCAATGAACATATATGACAAAATATCACTATTATCTAGAGTAAAGGAAGAAATAGTGCCATGCATCCTCTCATCCAAGGATCACTTGTCAAAACTAACAAGTAATAAAATAACACCTCAAATGAAAACTACAAGAGTCCTCCATGGCTAAACAATGTCAAAAAATCTAATAACATGAAAATAAAAATCTCCTAATAATGAAACTAAAAATATCAAATAACTCACACTATAGAAAATAAAATCCAAGATCTCATCCATGACATCAAAAACCATTGTAGAAGATTATCCATCACTAAATGATAAATCCAAATCATTTCCTAATCTTACACTAAAATTTGATATCATTCTCTCCATGGTGTCATCATAACCATCTTATAAATAAAGATCTCACATGGAATACACACAATAAACTCTAATACTAATAGCTCTAGAGAATAAATTAGAACTAGGATATATTCAAGCTAACAAGATACAACCACCACCAATATATCATTTTAAAAATCTCCCACTAAATTATACAACTAAGCTATCTGTGACATTGTGATAAATCATGTGCTAGGAGTGATAAAGGTTCTACTAAAAAATTTATATTTTTTTCCTTGATATGAATAGTAAAGTCTATACAGTTATGAATTTTATTTGGCATGTATGGCATCCAAGATTCATTTATCATGAATACCTAATCATTTTCCTTGATAGTTCTTTTTTTAGAGTATTCAATATAAACAAGATGGTGATTGTTTTAGAAATAATACATTTTTCTATATGGTGGTGGATAAATGTCCTTTTATAGAAACAAAACAACCATGGGTAAAGGTAATGTTGGAAAAGGTGCCTCAAATTTACTGGCTTGATTGACTTCCTGCAACAGTTGTGTTTGTTTCTCTATAGGCCTGACAGTTCTTTATCGACATGACTTTGTTCTTAGTTCCATTGATGGATCGATGACATTCTATTCAATGTGGTGTGTTCTATTAGTGGGAGTTGGTCACTTCGGCGGGACATTCTAAGTTGTCTCCTAGATACTCTAATGTGACTGTTTTGACGTGATAATGTGTAATCAGTGGGACTCTACCTTGAGTCTTCTCAATAGATCGATGGGTTGTGATGACCACATTGGTGACTCTCATCGGTGTGACTTGGATTCGTCAGTAGGACTCTATCTCGAGTCTTTCTGATGACCCGATAGATTTTGTGATATCGTGAGATCAAAAAGAATCAAAATATTGGAATCACTAGTCACAGGTTTTGAAGTTTGTGAAACCTTTGAATGACCAACCATAGTTATAAGTAAAGTGTCGTCAGTGTATCGGTTGAAGGTGTTCTTGATCAACAATTATGGTTGTAAGAATCCAATGGTGTTCGCTAACCCCACACTCCTTGTGGTGGGTCTCGATAGACTCTTGCGGGGTGTGTGGGATTGGCTAAGTGGTGTACATTTGTTGATTAGGTGACTTGACATTTGTTGACTTTGTAACTTGTGAATAACATCATGGTGGTACCTAACTAGTGCTAGGTTGGAGAGCTGTGATTGGTTGTTGACTGTTGATGGATTGAATGGTGATTACTTGGCAAGTTATGTGGATTTCAAAATGAGTTTGATGGGGTTGTGAGATTGTTGAAACCGTATTGAGATTGTTTGTCTACAACAACCAAATTAGCTGGTTCCCAGGGATGGTTTGGAATGTAGATCAAATGGAATATTGCAATGCAGTATGCATTATAATGGTTGGTAACATTGTATTGTCAACTTGGTGAGCAAGGTTGATCAGAGAGATAAAAAAATGTTGTTGAAGGTGATATAGTGAGTTAACATCTAGGAGCATTAGTCTATAACTTTGTATGTAAACATTATTGTATTTTAATACAAAGTGACTCTGATTGGTGTGTGGGTTTACTTTTCTTTTCTATTAGATGTGCATCATAATGACTCTAATTTGAATTAAGTGAAATTTTTTCATTTCTTCCCTATGGATTTTGCATTTGGAAGGCATTTCTACACTAAGCTTTCCTTGCAAGTGGTATCAAAGCCTATTTGTGTTATCCTTGTGAGTAGAGCTATTTTTTGTGCTAATTTTATTTAGTGGGAGTCTTGCAAAGAAAACTGATTGTCTTGATTATAGATTGAGATGGCAAGCACAACAGGAAGAGTAGAAATTGAAAATTTAAATGGCGAAAATTTTGAGTTGTGGAAAGTCAAAATGGAAGACCTGTTCATGGATATAGATCTCTAGATTGCTTTGTCTGGAACTAAACCCTTAGGTATGAAGCAAGAATATTGGGACCTCGCAGATACAAAAGCCAGAGGATTGATAAGACTATGTTTAGTAGACTTTGTTCTCTTAAACGTCCATGAGGAGAGGACCACATCTTCATTATGGAAGAAACTTGGTGATATTTATCAAGGGAAGTCTTTGGTGAATAAGTTATTCTAGAGGAAGAGGTTATACTCCTTAAAGATGGAGGAAGGTGCATCTATAACAGACCATCGAAATTATTTTAATATGATGGTTGCTCAGTTGGCATATGTAGGTGTAAAGATTGGTGACGAGGATCTATGTATGCTTTTGTTCTATTCCTTGCTTGACATGTGGGACCATCTGGTGATGGCTATTGGAAGTACAACAATCACCTTTAAAATGGAAGATGTTTTTGCTTCATTATTGTTAGAAGAAGTGCAAAAAAAATCTTCTGAGATGGCCAAGGAGGCTCTTGCTATTCTAGGAAGATCAAAGGACAAAAGCAAGAAGAAAGATACGTCTAAATACAAATTTGAAGGGAGATCAAAGACTCTAGGAAAGAAGTCCAACGTGAAATGCTAGAATTGTGGGAAGACTGGACATATCTGGAAGGATTGCAAAGAGGAGAAAAAGAAGAAGAAGATGAACAACTCTTTAGATAATGATTCTTCTCAGAGTGATGCAGATGCCTTCATTGTAGCCTTGGTGACTAAGGCATCAAATGATGTTTGGTTGATTAACTCAGGAGCATCTTTTCACATGACATCTCATAGAGATTGGTTCACAAAGTATGAAAAGTATGATGGTGGAAAGGTGTACCTGGCAAGTGAATTAATCATCTCTTGAAATTGTTGGTTGTCGAAGAGTCAGAATCTAATTTCCTGATGGATGAATCAAAGGAATTGATGGTATAATGCACATACCAGGTCTGGATTGAAATTTTCTTTCTATTAGTAAGTTGAATGATGTTGATGTGCAAGTTAAATTCTTGAGTGGTGGCTGGAAAATGACTAGAAGCTCAATGGTACTGGACAAGGGTGCATGTATAGACACTTTGTACAAGCTAAATGCATGTGTTTCTATGTAATGTCTTTGTAAAGTCAAATAAAGCCGCTCGCATAGGGAAGGAGAAAAGCATTCCCTTGGGTGCCAACTCTTTGCAGGTGAAACTCCTAGCAAAGAAAACCATGCTATGGCATCATAGACTCGATCACATAGGAGAAAAGGGCTTGAAAGCATTAAAAAATAAAAACCTGGTAGAAGGGCTTGTTGATTGTAACCTTGAGTTCAATTTTTTGGAACATTGCATTTATGGAAAGCAACACTGTGTTTCATTTTAATCAAGTCCTCATAAGTCTTCTAGCATACAAGATTATGTTCACTCTGATGCATTTGGTCCAATGAATGTTCCTTCATTATCAAATTCTAAATATTATGTTTATTTTATTGATGATTGTTCAAGAAGGGACTTTGTGTATTTTCTTAAAAGAAAATTAGAGGTGTTCAGTCAGTTTAAAGAGTTTAAAAACTTAGTAGAAAATTAGAGTGGAATTAAAATTAAATGTCCGAGGACGGATAATGGTGGTGACTTCTATTCTGCAGATTTCAATAGGTATTGCAAAGACCATGGGATTAAAAGGCATAAAACTACACCTTACACTCCACAACAAAATGGAATTGTTGAAAGGTTAAACATGATGGTGATGGAAAGGGCAAGAAGTATGTTGAGAAATGTTGGTCTGGAGTAGAAGTTCTAGGATGAAGCTATGGCTACAACATGTTACTTGATTAATCGTTCACCTAGTTTGGCTCTTGTTGAAAAAACACCTATGAAAGCATGGTTTGGTAAGAAGCCCTCTCTGAGAAATATTTGTCTTTGGTTGTGAGGCATATGCATACATGCCAAATGAGAAAAGATCAAAGTTGGAGAACAAAGTTGTTAAATGTGTCTTCATTGGCTATGGTATTGGCATGAAAGGATACAAGCTTTGGAATCCTATTACTGATAAGGTGTTGTACAACTGAAGTGTAATATTTTGTGAGCTGAAACCTTCTACAATTGATCTATAGTCAGAGATGAAAGATGATAAGAACAAAGAAGTAGTTGAAATTCCTCTAACTCTAGATAAAGAGGAACTACGAATTCAAAGTGTACCTGAAACTAAGGAGAGCTCTAGTAGCTCTGAGAATTTTGAATAGGAAGAAGAACCACAACCTCAGCCTCAACCTGTGAGGAGGTCTACAAGTGATAAGCGATAACCTGATAGGTATGGAAATTCCATGTTCGATTCAAGTTGTGCCTATGATTTTATTACTAGCACTCATGATCCTAGGACTATAAAGCAGGCTATTAATCTATATGATTTAGATTCCTGGTTGGAAGCCATGAATGAGGAAATGGCATCATTGAAAAAGAATGAAACCTAGGATTTGGTACCTTCGATCGAAGGTCAAAAGCCTGTTGGTTGTAAATGGGTATTTAAAAAGAAAATTGGTCTAGATGGAAGTGTGGAAAAGTAGAAAGCTAGGTTGGTCACAAAATATTATTCCTAGGTGGAGGGAATTGATTATGGAGAAATATTTTCTCTTGTAGCCAAGCTGACATCTATCAAATTTCTTTTGTCACTTGCAGCTGCATATTATTTTGAGGTTGAGCAGATGGATGTGAAGACAACATTTCTCCCTGGAGGTCTAGAAGAAGAAATTTATATGTTCCAACCTGAGCACTTCTTTGAAAAAGGTAAAGAAAGGTTGGTTAAATACAAGTTAAAGAAATCTATGTATGGTTTAAAGCAATCACCTAGAATGTGGTACCAAAAGTTTGAAACATTTAAGTTTTCATTGGGATTTGTAAGATCAAAATTAGATCATTGTGTGTACTACAAAATTGAAAATGATCGTTTACTTAATATTGCCCTATATGTGGATGATATGTTATTCTTTGGGAATAGTAAGGGTGGGTGTTGCCACAATAGTGGTTTATACTTTCTTGGAGATCTTGATTTTTGTTGAAATCACATATTTCTAGAAAATATAATGATTTAAGCCTTGAAAAGTTCCATTTAAAGGATTCCAATTGAAGAGGGTTTGATCAAAACACCTTAGACCAAGCCCCCTTCGATAGAACCCTGCTAAGTTTAAACCATACCTATAACAAAGTCTCCTTTACACCTATCAAAATGTTAATAAAAAACCACTTTTGATTTACCTTTTGGGGGATCAAATGAATTCATTTAATTTTTTTTTTTTGTAAGGATGTAGTCCTTATCACAAGCTTACAAAAAAGTATAATTTTAATTAAATTAAATTTTATTATTATATTTATTTTTTATTTCTTGTGAATGTAGGTTTTTCACCGAAAATCAAGCTCTCTATTTTGCACATGTGGAAAAATAGTAGATTATAAAAAAAAAATATGAGTGCACTACATTGAATTTCTTGATCCAACAAAAAAATAATAATTGAATTTTGATACATACAAAAAAATTTATGCGTTATACGGTCCACCTATGTCTGAATTGTAATTGGTTTGACTTTGAAACTTGATTAAGAAAACAAATTAAAAAAAACACTATGAAACCAATTGGAAGCACTAGATATTGTAGTTATATATCTAAATTTAAATTTTTTTTTTTTTTATCCTTCATGGAAAAAGGTTATGCATTATATGGTGAGCATCACTCCTTAAAAATGTTGTTTACTGAAAAAAACTAGTTTTTGAAGGAGATGGAAAAAGAAGTGCAATCTGATTCCAAAAAATTTGAAAAAAATATATTTAGAATTTACAGACAAAATGTCACAAATCACTAGTTTACATCATCTTCAAATTCTTCACAGTGTAGCTGCTATAGGTGCCCGAAAGTGAGGATTTAGTTAGAAAAAAATATTTCAGTGTCCAGTTTGGCCAAAAATTGTAAACCAGTATTATGGGATCAGCCGGGTATGATTTCTGATCTAAAATCTCAATTGTCAACATAGTTTGAAATGAAAGATTTAGGTGTAGCAAGGTATACTATAGGTATGGAAATCGCAAGGGATAGGGGAAGTATAAACCTTTGGCTTAGCCAAAGCAAGTATGTTAATTCTGTCCTTGAGAGATTTAGTTTGACAGATTGCTAGTAGTTATTTCTTCCAATGTTGTAGGGAAGAAAGCTATTTGTTGAAGATTTTCTGAAGTCTCCTACTAAGATGGAGGACATGACCATGCCTTATGCAAGTGCAGTTGGCAATTTGATGTACGTAATGGTCTGTACCAAGCTAGACAATGCCCAAGCAATAGTACTTAGTCAATTTATGGCTAATCCAGGAAGACCATATTGGGATGTTGTGAAGAGAGTTTTTAGGTATTTGAAGGGTACTTTAGAGTATGCTTTTTGTTATCATGGCAACCCAGTTGGATCAAAGATCTCTTAGCATTTGTGGGTATGTGGATTTTGATTGGGCAGGGGACATTGATAGTAGAAGATCCACCAGTGGATACATCTTCACATTACTCGGTGGTGTAGTTACTTGGATGAGCAAGCAACAAGTTGTAGTCACTTTATCTACTACTGAGGCAAAGTACATGGCAGCAACATGTGCTTGTAAAGAAGCCATTTGGATTAGATGTTTGTGTTTTGATGTTGGGTTTAATGCAGGGCAGATTACTATTTGATGTGATAGTTAGAGTACTATTTATCTGGCAAAAAATCCCACTGATAAGTAGGAGGTATTTTTCCACAGTGCTTGAGCTGGAGCAGTACTGGGATGGGTGACCTCCCGGGACGGACCAGTGCTTCACCTCTGTGAGCATCACCTAGATGCAATGAGTGCTAAGTGGACCATTCGATATCATGAGAGATGGGTTCTTGTTGAACCACTACTCATGAAACATGGGTCAATGAGTTTGACTCGAAACTACACGGTTGAATCCTGATAGCAATATCATAAAAAATCCCACTTTCAATGCTAGGAGGAATCATATTGATGTTCAGTATCATTTCATTTGTGATATGGTGGAGGATGGAAAGGTTAATCTTGAAAAGGTGGATACTTTGGAGAATTTCATTGATGCATTGAAAAATCCTATCAGCAAAAACAAGTATAGGCAGTGTGCCAGTTCAATGGGCCTTGGGGTCTATGACTTTCAATAACTTTGTGTTTGGAAGAAGCCAGTAAGTCCTTTGTCAAGTGGGAGCATGTTGGAAAAGGTGCCTCATATTTACTAGCTTGATCGACTTCCTGCAGGAGTTGTGTTTATTTCTCTATCGACCTAATAGTTCTTTATCAGTGGGACTTTGTTCTCAATTCCATCAATTGACCGATGACATTCTATTCAACATGGTGTGTTCTATCGGTGGGAGTTGGTCACTTCGACAAGACTTTCTAAGCTGTTGAGCCACAATACTCTAGTGTGACTATTTTGACGTGATAATGTGTAATCAGTGGGACTCTACCTTAAGTCTTCCCGATATAGATTGATGGGCTATGGTGAGCACGTTGGTGACTCTTGTCTATGTGACTTGGCTTTGTCGGTGGGAATCTATCCCGAGTCTCTCTGATGAACTGATAGTTGTGGCAATATCGTGAGATCGTAGAGAATTGGAACATTGGAACCACCGGTCATGGGTTTTGAAGTTTGTTAAACCTTCAACTGACTGACCACAGTTATAAGTAAAGCATCATCAGTGTATCAGTTGAAGGTGTTCTTGATAAAAAATTGTAGTTGTAAGAATCCAATGATGCCCACTAACCCCACGCCCCTTGTGGTGGGTCCTGGCAGACTCTTGCGGTGTGTGTAGGATTGGCTAAGTAGTGTACGTTTGTTGACTCGATAACTCATGAATAACATCGTGGTGGGACCTGAGTAGTGCTAGGTTGGAGAGCAGTGATTAGTTGTTGACTATTGATAGATTGAATGGCCATTACTTTGCAAGTTGTGTGGATTTTGAAATGAGTTTTACAGGGCTGTGAGACAGTTGAAACTGTATCGAGACTATTTATCTGCAGCAACTGAATCAGTTGGTTTCTAGGGATGGTTTGGAATGTAGATCAAATGGAATACTACAATGTAGTATGCATTGTAATAGTTGGTAACATTGTATTGTTGATTTGGTGAGAAAGGTTGATCAAAGAAATAAAAAATGTTGTTGAAGGTGATACACTAAGTTAACATCTAGGAGCATAAGTCTGCAACTCTGTATTCTATTCAACATGGTGTGTTCTATCGGTGGGAGTTGGTAACTTCGACAGTACTTTCTAAGTTGTCTCTCCAATACTCTAATGTGACTGTTTCGACGTGATAATGTGTAATTAGTGTGACTCTACCTCGAGTCTTCCCGATATAGACTGATGGGCTGTGGTGAGTATGTTGGTGACTCTTGTCTATGTGACTTGGCTTTGTCGGTGGGATTCTATCCCGAGTCTCTTTGATGAACCGATAGTTGTGGCAATATCGTGAGATTGCAAAGAATTGGAACATTGGAACCACCGATCGTGGGTTTTAAAGTTTGTGAAACCTTCAATTGACTGACCATAGTTATAAGTAAAGCATCATCAGTGTATCAGTTGAAGGTTTTCTTGATCAAAACTTGTAGTTTTAAGAATCCAATGATGCCCACTAACCCCATGCCCCTTGTGGTGGGTCTTGATAGACTCTTGTAGGGTGTGTAGGATTGGCTAGTGGTGTATGTTTGTTGACTGGGTGACTTGACATTTGTTGACTCGATAACTCATGAATAACATCATGGTGGGACCTGAGTAGTGCTAGGTTGGAGAGCAGTGATTAGTTGTTGACTGTTGATAGATTGAATTATGTGTGTGTTATCTAATTGGTTTACTTTGTTGTTCTAATAAATGTGCATCTTAATGACTATAATTTGAATTAAGTGAAACTTTTGCATTTCTTCCCTGTGGATTTTACATTTGGAAGGCATTTTTGCACTAATCTTTCCTTACAATTAATAGGCACAAGAGGATAGAGAAATGGTTTTGGGATGGTTTGGATAAGAGATAGTATTCAATCATGAGAGGGATTAGATAAGGTGTTAGGATCTTTATTTGTTAGGAGATATTATGTTACACATTTTGGAACTAGTTCTGATCATGTTTGAATTTTCTTGGAGAGTGTGATGTGGGATAGGTTTTTAGCATGGAACAATTACTTAAATAGGGTAGATGAAGGGATGGGATATCTGGTATGTTTATGAGATTATGATGGCAAGGTTTCAATATACTTGATGGTGCTAGGATTTTAATGGGAGTGATAGGTGTTAGGTAGGTGATGGCATTGTTAATAACTCACATATATGGATTTAGATTAGTGGGGTGGCATACATCCACAATGTTATAGTTTTTATTATACTTTAGCCTTAGGGTAAGATTGGAAATAAATTATTTGAATGGCTTAGGATTAGGTCTAGGATTAAGATTAGATAGTAGATTCGTTGGAGGACGGGGTTTATGGATTGATTGATAATGGGGGAAGGGAATTGGATCAGGGGTAGAAGTAATGAGTATCCCATAAAAGAATGAGGGTTAAGGGATACAAATGGGTGATAGAATAGGCTTCCTTTATGAAAGGTGCAATTAGGTTGATCAATAATATACATGTAGGCAGAATGTGATAGCTTGTACTAACCAACTCATGGTCAAAAGGTGTTTGATTATGAATGTGTGTGTGGAGGGATCCTATGGAATTATTTCTTGTGATGATATCATCAAGAGGATCAATAAAATACTCATATTGATCAATAATACCATCATCGTCATTATAGATGGATTCAAAGGATGGTAGTGATGTGGGGACTCAGAAATAAAATGGATTCATTATTAGGATCATTGATGAATTGAATAATATAATTTTAGATGACTTGATGACTTTATATTTTGAAATAATTTTGATCTTTATATTTAAGGGGGTAAGGAAATATGATTTTGATTGATTCGATGGATGTATTGGATGAAAAAATGGTCAAATATGCATAAGACTTGATGACTGGATAGGTTGGATTTATTTCGGACTTGAATGATTACATTGAGAGGAAATACATCACAAGCTAATAAAAGTGTGTTGAAGTAGGGTTTATATCAATTGAAGGATGAAAAATACATTGATTTGGGGAGTAAATGCACTAAAAGGAAGTCTTAGATGAATGTGAAGTAGAAATATCAATTTAGAAAAAATGAATTACAGATGTGTTGAAGGGTGAAATGACTTAGATGAAATAACATTGAATCATCGTAGAAATACTTGAGCTAGTAGTAGATGCATTAGTTTATGGACAAAGCAAGAATTTGGATTATTTTAGTGGAATTTGATTTCAATTTTTAGGTTTTTAGCTTAGGACCTTGGACTATGATTTTGAGGATAAATTTGAATAGATGAATTTGATGAGTAATTTGGATGAATGGATTAGAAGAAATGGTTGGTTAAGTATTTTATTGATTATGATAATGGAAAGAGGAAGGGTTGGATATGAAATGGATCAAGAATCAAGCCTTTCATGATGATTTTGATTTAGATTTGATTTTACACTTGGGATAGGCTAATTTTCTAAGAAAGAATCATTTGATTACCTAATTGAGATAGGATAAGTTATCAAGAAACTGTTAGTTTTATTTTTTTTATTTGGTTATATTCTTGATTAATGATGGGTGTTGGTTCTTGATTTTGAGATAGATCATGGCTTGATAGAAGTGATTTGATTGATGCATTGGATTAAGGATTAGAGAGGAAGATAGTTGAATGGATTTGATTAGATGGGGGATGGGATTTTAAGAGATATTTGGGTGATATAAGATTTAGATTAGAAGAAGGATTAGATTACATGGTTTAGATGGGGTTATGGTTCTTAGAAAGCTTAATGATTAGAGTTAGGAGATTATAAGAAAGATGGTTAAAATGGATTAGAAGAATGATTAGATAGATGTGGTAGAAGACCTTTAATTGATTTTGATGCTTTGGATTGGAAGATTAAGGATGAGTTTGATTAGGGAATTTGAATTGGGTTGGGAAGCTTGAATTTTGGTAATATTTGAAACAATCAACTCAACAAGAATGCAAAGGAATTAAAATAATTTTAGATATTAATATTTTTAATTAAAAATATTTCATGAATCTCAAAAATTAAGAAAACCTAGGAATAATAAAAACATTGTAGGTCCATAGATACACCACCTTGAGGAATGGGTATTGTTGGCCCCTATTAAAGGACCTCAAGCTTTAAGGAAAAAAATGTCACTCACAACCTAGCTAATGGGAGAATCTATTGAATGCCTACATATGGCTTATTATCATCACAACCAACTATGGTACAATGTGAGTAACTTCTAAGGATGATTTACATTTGATACACTGCAAGAAAGGATTTTCAATTGGTCTTACAATAGGATTAAAAAAGGATTTCTAGTGAGTTCTAAATATATCACAATGATATGTGACACTAAGAGAAGAGGGTAACTCACCCATATCCTTCACTTCCCTAAGGTATAAAATTCTTATGGACTTTGCTTGATTAAAAAGATTCTACTTACAAGAGGTGGGTATTTTGACTTACTCATTTATTTTTATGCTTTGTTACAATGCTAGAGTTGGGGTCATCCCTTAGGGTGATCAAATCTCTACATAGGTCCTCCAGGATGATGATCCAACCAATTTTGATGACAAAGAGAACAAGGAGAGAGAATATATGATTGAAGTTCATGGGATGAAAGAAAAATGATAGAATATGAGGGATCAACTTAATATTTTGATCACCAAAATCACCCAAGGGTATGGGGAGAGATCATATTCCTAAGTATGCCTCACAAGAATGGAATACAAGTTAATTTATCTAAGTGAACTACTTTTCTCCTATATTATTTATAAAATTTATGTCTTTGAAAAGTGATTTCTATAAAAAGTAATTGTTAGTTTAAGATCATATCTTGGAAAATTAATTTTAGGTACAAAAGATGATGTTAGGTCACAAGGCATAGTAACCAATGGCATAGGGTGTCAGAAAGTATCAAATACCAAAAAAAAATGATGAAGTTATTCTTATATGATGGACAATATAAGAATAATTTAAAATGATATTGAAAGAATCTGTGATTGGATCCCACAAGCCCTGGATGATATTCTAAAGAAATCCTATCACACAAAAATGAGAAAATACAACAAAATAGGATGATAGAATATTGATTAATTGAATACTGAATGAATACAATGAAGGATTGAATATCCTTATGTAGACTCAGATGAACTCAACATGAGATCCCTAAATGGTGGAATTCTGACTAAGAGAGAAGTGAGATAACAGAATGCATGAATCAATTAAGTCACTTAATTGATTGAAATGCACGATTAATGCAATAACACTTGCAATAAGAACTAGATGACCTTTTCATAAGTTTTCATTAAGCACTAGAGTAAATATTAATTAATTTACTCAAACACCCCCCCTGAATGAAAATTGAGGAGAAGCAAAAACTGATGAAGGGAAAAAATGCAATGATGGATGCAAAATGGGTCTTGGCTACAATGCCTGATGAGGTACCCATGAACAACATGAAAAATCTCATAACTGGAGAAAAAGAGAAAACCACATGGGAAAAAATCCTCTCCAAAAGATAGAAAAAGAAAGATATGAATCCCCCCATAAAGAAAGAGCTCTCCTGCCAATGATGAATGCTTTAAGATATAATATGATTTATTGCCTGCAAACAATATTTCTACCCTTAGGATGAAAAGGATCCATTGGTGATTGGAGAAGCCAAACCAAAAGAATGGGTGATTTTGGAATCCAAATCTAGATGATGTGTGCCTCTGAAAACTACTCACATGTCCACATGTCAAAAAGAAATGATGTTGATCCAAGATGATGCGAAGACTGATTGAGAACAAGTTGCAATGGTGATGAATATGGTGGGCCAACAATGGTGATGTGGTTGTCAACAAAGAGGAGATGAATGTCCTCAACAATTTATTCAAACTTAAGAAGAAAGTTGCAACTTTTGAAGAACTACAAAGATGCCCTCGAGAAGGCATGATGCCATTGTTTATCCAATGCTCAATATTATCCAGCTAGAAATAAACTTTGGAAGCACACGAGGATGTGACTCTAGAAGTTTGTGCAGTCAAGAACTTAGAATAGAAGAACACTTTTGGTTGCCTATTGGAGGAATAGTGTAGAGCTTGACAGTTAATTAGCAACTTTTAATATTCTAATTTTTTTTATTCAGAAGAAAAATGAAAGAAACCTATACTAGATACAAAGAAACACACATGCATCTAGATACAAAGGTTTACATCTACCTCCATTGTGGTGAACTCTCTTTGACTTAGCTTCAATGTATGGCATAGATCTTACATTGGTCAGTCTACAACAGAGGATTCACTATGTATGATGCCTCCTGAAAAAAAAATAGAGCTGTCTAAATAGAGCCAAGAATATTAATAGAATTTCCAGTCAAAGTTGTGCGACATATATGGAAGGTTATAAACCATCATTGATATGTACAACTTATATTTGATAGGTGCGGCCTAAAAAAATGCTCTCCACTTGTAATGTAGCAGCGGGTCTCCTTCTTCAAATGCAACAATAGTCTGAGTATAGTGCATCCTCTTTGACACAAATGCATCCAAATTTTCCTAGATCAACACCTTAAAGAGAGAAATTCAGGCCTCAATCTATAATGGCTTGCATATTTCAGTCCTCCACTTGTAGCTTTTGAAGGATTAGGCAAAATACGTTAGAGATTTTGAACTCCTCATTATGGTGTCTATTGCAATTCACAAATTTCACAATTTTTTTTTCTATTGATTGCTATGAGAAGATATGAAATCGACTCTAATTATGACTTGCATATTCACCTCCTATAACAATTGAGTGTGACAAAATCAATAGCCAAAAGAAGGTTGTGGATCCTCTCTACGTGAGCAATAGCAGAGCTTTGAGAGCTTTCTTTGGTGAACTATGTGGGAGTCTTCAAGTCTTCACGCTAGATATTAATGCCCTGCACTGTGAGGATTGGCATGACTATGTGATGAAGTTCAGATCACACCTCCAATGCACAATATCTCAGCTTCTATTGCTACCTCAAAGTAGATGAATGGAATGAGTCATTCACGTATGGCCTGATATTGTATTTGAACTACTCTAATACCATGAAAAATCCCTGATTGGGATCCCACAAGCCCTGGATGATATTCTGAAGAAAACTTGTCACACACAAATGAGAAATAACAACAAAAAAGGATGATACAATATCGATTAATTTAATATTGAATGAATACAATGAAGGATTGAATATCCTTATGTAGACTCAGATGAACTCAACATGAGATCCCTAAATGGTGGAGTTCTGACTAAGAGAGGAGTGAGATAACAGAATGCATGAATCAGTTAAGTCACTTAATTGATTGAAATGCATGATTAATGCAATAACACTCTCAATTAGAACTAGATGTCCTTTTCCTAAGTTTGCATTAAGCACTAGAGAAAATATTAATTAATTTACTCCAACAAATATTAACCTATTCTACTAACAACATATGAACCACATTGATTAAACATAAAGGTTAGCAAACTATTTATTAAAATATATAAATACCTCACCAATACCAACCAATGTTAGACCAATTCATGATGATTGTGCTCCAAGATAATATGTGAGTGCCCCTTACCAATATCATAACATTTCATGAGGCTTCTATATTGAAAAGGCTTGGTGTAAGGCTAGTATATAAATTTTTGGATGAAGAATTGGATTGATAGGGTTGAAAGGAAAGATCAAGGACCCATATTGGTCAAGAGGCTCAGGAGGATGAGTAGAGTACAAGTTTCTCCACATCGTTGGTGTGGATGTAGGACTCCAAGATTAGAGGAGCATGCAAGTGGGGGATAAGTGCCTAAATGGGTTTTAGCCAACTTAATAAAAAGTGGATAGAAAAAGGGAAATTTTTAGGATGACTATAGGGACTTAAATATAAATTTTAACTTATTTATCAAAGGTTGGACTATAGAAGAAGAATGATTAATGGTTAATTCTAAGAATAGTGATTGAGTGAGTCATGACGAATAGTAGATTGATAGTATTTTTATTAATTAAATAATATAATATTATTTAATTAATAATGAGATAGAAATTTGGATAATTACTTGAATAAATGGGGATCTACTCAACCAATTATAGAGGAAAAAATTGAGTGAATATTTAATCAACAATGCACCAATTTTAAGTGTCTACAACACTCATTCCTAAAGACTAGTCATGACCAATAAACACCAGATAAACCAACAAACACAAAATACTAGAATTTATGTTAGAACTAATTAAGATCAACAATAGTCATGACAATTCCACAATCCCTAGTATTGCTTAAAATAATTCTAGGTTTATCTATGTCAAGATTTTTATCACCAAGATAAGAAAAGAGCAAAAAATTGAAGAGGAGTAGAGGTCAAATCATTTAGAGCATATCAAATGTGCATATGTGTGATCAAATCCATAGTCATGGAAGTGATCTAGAATAATGGATAGGTTGTTCACTAATTCCAAGGGGTATGTCTATGCATCAGTGATCTTCTTCCACTATTAACAAATTATAAACATTTGACATCTATTTTTTATTTTCAACTAAGTACACTCATACTATTATCTATTTTTTAAACATTTAATTATTCTTAAAAATAAAGTTTCTCATTTCTCAATAAAATTGTGAACTTTCTTATTATCTATGATAGATTTTGAATATTCATATTATTTATTTAAGAAAAAATTATGTAAAAATAAAATTATTATCCATCTATATTTGTAAACATTATTGTGTTATATTCTCACTATTATTACAATGAATAAATAAATAGACATTTATAAAAAGAAATTACAAAATCATCTAACAAAAACTCAACATTATATCATAACTAATTTTATTTACATATATTTTAACATGATAGACATATTTTGAAAGCAAAAATAACCAAAAACAATTTACTAATCTCCCTTGATTATCTCAATTAACGGAAGATATAGTAAACTTGATAACTAAAATTTCCAAATTGATAACAATAACAATAATATCAACTCATAGATTTGGCCTTGCAAAGAGTTTGAAAAGCTGCATAAAACTTTCAACAATACTACCTCTCTCTTCAACAAATAACCGCCCTTCGATTGGATCGAAATCTTTTTCCCAATGTATTATTTGGGATGACATTTCAAAATAGCCCCCTCTGTCCACGACGGAACGGGATGGTCCTTCGAGGTAATGTATGATCACCCATTCTCCCTCTTCCAAATTTTCTTCATGAAAACATGTTCCTATAAAATTATCATACCCAATAGGAGTATCTAGACTCCAATTGGGCCTCCGACCCCGATCCCATTAGACAATACAACACACCATAGCCGCATCGGAGAAACTTGGTCCCCGCATGTTGACGCAAGCAACTTTTTCTCACACCACCTGTCAGCTTCTTCCTCCTGGAACCCGATAATTACAAGACCGGGAAAAGTGAACGAATACAAAATTGACTCAACACCAGGCGAGACCTTTGCACATATTCTCATTTCCCGTGGCCACTTCTGCAAATCAGTTGCAAAACACTAGAGTTAAACAAAACAATTTACTTCTTAGAATAACAATTTCATATTATTAGCAACCTCTATTACCTCCGTTTGTATGCTTTGAATGCAAGATTCAAAAGCTGATATGTTGTCTGCTTGAAGATTCAGCGTCCGCAGTCTCTCCATACCCCGCAAACTGTGTATACCAGGCACCATCCAGCGTGTCCGTACAAGCATATTCTCCAGTGACTTTAAATGCTCTAAACCATCTATTTTGTTTAATTTATGGCAATCTTCAACATAAAGATTTTTTAAGGAAACTAATCCTGCCAAACTCGGCATCTCGTATAACTTTGGACATTTTTTTATTGCCAAAGTGTGAAGATTATGCAGCTGTCCAATTTCTATAGGGAGAGATTCCAACTTCTGACATCCGGAAACATCAAAAACCCTGAGGTTTTTTATGTTTTCCAGAATATCTGACTGTAAGGTGAGCTTAACACAAATTGAGGTATTCGAGCCATCTCAGCTGCTTAAAAGACACGGGCAACCTCTCTAAACTCTTACAATTTCTCAAATCTATATGACGCAGGCTTTCCAAATCCCCAAAACGCCAAGGTAGACTGGACAGCTCCGACCATCCTGGTAACTCTAAATGCTCCAGCGAGCGAAGTTGACAAAACTCTTCTGGCAGGTTCGATAGTCTCGATAGTTCCCGAGCTTCCCCACGCCAAAAGGAAGGAAGGAAGGATAGTCTTTTCAAACGCTTGAGATCGCCTATTGACCTGGGAAGACTTTGGAGCTTGTAGGCATCTGTAATTAGCAGCTCTCTCAATTGCAAAGGGGGCTGCGAACAAACAATTTTCCAATTCTAATGAGTTAAGAACAGAAAAAAACATTTAAATAGATCGGAAGCATTCTTTCGAATTTAACAATAGCAAGGAAAATTTTGCTTACATGTGCCTCCTCCCACAATGCTTCCAACTGCCAAGCGTCTAGAAGCTGTAGAACTCTAATGTTCTTCAGTGAGAGCCATGATGGAATACTTCTGTCCTTAAAGCGAGACCATCGAAGCCACAAAAGGCCTCTGGAAAGCTCCCCAGATTCTTGGGTAAATTCATTTTCTTTAACATCTAGAAGTTGTAATCCAACCCTCAAATTTGAGTTTCTCATCATTTCAATGTACTCTTTGAAAGGCGGGCGGCGAGCCATTAAACCCCGAATCGGTATTCCTTGCTAAAGTGGAAAAAGCAACAACGTAACTTCAATTTAATTACGGAAAAGGAAAAAGATTAAAAAAAGGTCTTGACAGACAAACAAGGAAACAGGTTTCCATGCTACGATTAATGACAAGAAATATTTAGTTTCACCTGAATGTGCGTACTCTGACCCTGAGACCAGATTCGCGATGGTGAGTGTTCCTCTGCAATCTGTCTTCCCAAATCCCTGAGATGATCATGCATCCTTATACACTCTTCCTCGTCCACCTCAACAAGGCACTTGTTATGAAGCGTTTCCCAGTTACATAGACCGCTCCAGCCTGATCCATACCACACAGCAATTGCCGAACTTCTTCTTTGACCGATAAAGAAACATGCAATATCCAAGAATATTTCTTTCTCCTCTTTATCGAGGGCATCGTAACTTACTTTCAGCCTTTCTATAATTTCTTGGGGCAATATTCTCCGGATCTTATCTAGTTGACAAACCCAATAATCCTTAGACATGTTACCGTAAAGCTGTCCTCCAATAACCTTCAAAGATAAAGGCAACCCATTGGAAACATCTAAGCAATTTTCAACTAAATCTTCAAAGCCTTTTTGTGGGAAAGGCTGTAAGAAGGCATGCCAGCAGAACAGCTGCTTGGCATGAACATGTTGCAGCGGCTTTATTTTGTAGATGGATTTGATGCCGCACTTCCTAAGTACTTTCCGTTCACGTGTCGTAACAATGACCAGACTACCTGATCCGAGGCTTTCCTGTGGTGGCAATAGAGCTTCGAGTTGGTCCTCGTGATCTACATCATCCAAAACTATGAGCACGCGAAGAGACTTCAAGCTTCTTTCTAGAATTTTCTTGCCATCCCCTACGTTGTCAAATGATTCGGTTTGAATACGGAGATCCTCCAGCAGTTTCTTCTGCTTGGTATGCAAAGCATTTTTGGATGCGGCATCTCGCACGTCATGCAGAAAACTGGAGCGATAAAAAAAAGAGCTTTTTCTATTGTAAAGCTCTGTTGCGAGTGTAGTTTTACCAGAGCCACCAAACCCAGCGATCCCCACAATTTGTACTTGCTGCTCACTCTCACTATATTCTTGTCGGCTTCTTTCAAAGTCTTCTACGATTTCATCCATTCCAACTGGATGTTTGGCTACCTCCAACGGCTCCTTTTTAATCACTCTCAAAGCCGAATTCACTATGCTCTTCAACAGCATCCCTTCATTGCTGAATATTTACAAGCAAAATAAATACGATGAAACAGACATATATGGTAAAAGAATGTGCGTACCATGCAAAATGATTTGATAAATGGGAGAGGCGGGATATTTAAATTCTTACCCAGTTTTGCTGTTGAGCACGTGGCCAGAGAGATTTGAGACTGTTTCGAGTGCCGTTTTCCATTCCCTCAGCGTCTTTGACGAGTACCTGCGCTTCTTTTTGTGATCGGAAAAAGCAGGAGCATAGAGCCCTTTCCCTTTTCCCACCCATCGGAGATCGGTGGGATCAACATGATAGAACACAGGAAGAATTGGAGTGCCAGTTTTGAGCATAAAGGATAGCTCGGCCAGACACCAAGGAGATTCCGCATACCTCTCTGAGAAAATAGCAATATGAAGTCCAGCAGTGAGCATTGCCTCTTCTATTTCTTCCGGTATGGAATCTCCCAAGTTCAGCTCCTCTTCATCTAGAAAAGCACTGAACCTGTTCATATCAAGCGTGTGATAGATAGCGCTGGCTAGGTTGCGCTTAGTGTCACAACCGCGATGATTAATGAACACATCGAATGGCCTCTTCTTCATTACTGTCGACGATGATGAAGATGCTTGCAGCGTAATTCCATCAAACGGGATTTCTGGCTCTCTCTTATTCTGCCGGGCTGTTGAAGTGGAAGACTCTCCCAGCTCCATCTGACGCTGCACAGCTGTGGATTTGGATATGTCAATGAAGTAGAGAGAAAGAAATCGATCACTGAAATCTCCAGAAGAAAGCACATTCGCCGGCAAGCATTCAAAGCCTAAATAAAACGCTGAGATTGATAAAGCATTCAAAGCAAATTTATAATGAATTTATAATGAAGCTTGATTAACAAATTTCAACTACCTAACCTGATTTTACTGGGCAATAGAATTAGACTCAAGGGTAGGGTCTGAAATCATTTACGTACTCAAACTTATTTTCCGGCACGCAAAGGAAAGCACGTGGTGTGGAGGAGGACCCACTCAAGTCTATTATAAAAAAATATTATATTCATAAACCCACAACTTATCACAATGACAGGGAATGGGGACCACTTAATAACAACTATTGTTTAGCGGGCTTGTTGGTCGGAAGGGATTTTTTAAAACATTGATAAGCTATCCACGCATAATCGCCTTTGTCGTTTTAAGCTAGACTTTGACTTGGTTTAAATAGGTATACAGCTCTTACCAGGCCTAGTATTTGATGGTCTATTTGACCGTTTTTTCAATTTTAGACAGTATATTATAGCTATAAAATTTATTAGACCGTATAATTTGACTTGCTATATTTTTATTAAATTGTAAAAAATTATTATAAGCAAAATATAATATAGTATTTTAATTTATAATATATATCATTTTATAATTTTTATTATAAAAAGATAAATTAATTTAGAATAGAATATAACTTCTATGAATATTTTCTAACATGAATTTAGAAACTTTGACATTTTTACAATAGCTATCATTTTTTTATATTTATATATGTGATTTATAATATTATAATAAAAATATATTAATTTAGAATCTTTTCAAAATAGAATATAATTATTTTTAACTTTTAGAATATATTTAACAAGATTTGTTTTTAATATGAATTTAGAAACTTTTGTTAATTGTTAATTATAAGAGTAGATTTTATATTTATTACCAATAATTATCATTGTTTTCTAATTTTTCAAGATATTGCATAAATATAAAAGATTTTATATAAAAATTCATAAATTAAACAATTTTTTTGATTTTTTTGACAGGCATTTAAATGACCAAACCGTCGTAAAATTTTCATATGACAGGTAGGGGTGACTATCAAATTCCAGGCTTGGCTCTTACTTTGAGATATAAATTGTATTTAATTTTCAAATTATATTTTAGGATTATGGGTCCACTCATAAATGGGGATTAAAAAAAAAATGTTTATAATTTTTTAAAATATTAAATTAGATTTTTAATAAAAATATTTTAATATATGTATAGATTGATAATAGTACAATTTTATGTGTAGTTGAGTTCATTTTATCATTATGTCATATTGGAAATGAAGTCTGTCAATAACAATCTCTCATATACCTAAACTTCTTACATCTTTCGTATATATTATTATATAAGTAAAAAACAAGATTGAGAAATCTAAAGAAGATCACAATTTATGGTATGTCAGAAAAGACCTCAAATCACAAGAATTCCACACAAATAAAGCACCACATATACCTTACATTTTCTAGAGCATATGAGATGTATATTTGTTTTTCTTTAGAAAGGGGTGGTTGAAACTTGGAAAAACTTTTATAAAATACACAATTGAAGCTAAGAGGAGGAAGTGGCACATATTAAGTCGAAGACAATAGTTTAGTTTATAGATACCATAAATTATTTTTGCCAACACTATAAATTTAATTTACTTATTTGTGACTCTTTGTTTACTTTATTGTGATTCATTTTGAGTTTTATTAGGTGACTTTGACTAATTGATCTTTGATTATATGGTAGTTAAGACATTTTTTTATTTTTTTAGAGATTATAAACATTAATAGGGGAAATGACTTAGTATTCATGTTCTTTAACTCTATATCCCTCAAAATCTTAAATCATACATAGAATTTTCATGAAAATTTCAACATTCCATTGCATGTGAGTTGAAAGATTAAAGCTATTATTTGGGATTCTAAGTAGTAAAAATACACATGAGATGACTCCTTATATGAATAGTAGTCCTTAAGTGATCATTTTGAAGTTGTGATTAATATTCATGTAGCTTGGAAGGTACTAATACCTATACATTAGCCCTGGACTAAAATATGTAATGAACCCTCTATTTGTGCGCAAATGATCACCATTAGTTGTTATCCTTCCACACAATCTCAACCATATTCTTTGGTCCCTTGAGCATTGGGTCACACATTATTTTTTAAAACACTGATTAAAAGTTTAAAACATCCCATATTTTAAGAATTTTGGTGTATGTTTATTAACAAATGATAGTTGAATAAAATATAAAGTTGGGAATATATGATATACACATGCTAACTTTCAACCTAATCATCACTCTTGCTCCTTATCACTAGATTCTCACACTCTTCTTTCTCCCATTGTCAGCAACTCTTCCTTCTTCTCAATGACTACAAACCTCACTCTCCCTAGCAGCTTCATAGAAACTAATCTTTGTTAGACACAAATTTCAAATTAGGATACAAGTAACGAAATCCGAATCATCTAGAATAAGAAGACAATTTTATTGGGAAAGGATACCATAATATAAGCATTGACATTGTAGATTAGGGAAGCGGGCTTTCCAATTTATGTTAAATCCCCATGGGGAAGAGGGATGGGAATGTGTACAAAAAGAGGAGTAGACGTAGATATAGTTGAACCAAAGGGATATGCAATTTAGAAATTATTATTCTCATGTCTATGCCTATACCTACTCCCAACCCCACATTGTTTCACCAATTTGGTCCTATGTTTGAACTAAACTTTATGTTGTTTTTCCTTTAATCCCATAATTCAATATTAACAATTAGGATTACTACTATACACACAATTATGAAAAGAAAATATCTAAGGAGAACAATTCCTTATTTTCTAATGGAAGAAGGTTAAAGGAAGAAATGTTAAATGTTGGTTGGAGCATATAAAAAATTAAATTTTGAAAATATTTGACTAATGTTCACACCTTGAGAAGATGAGAAAAAATTTAACGAGAAAACACAAAAAAATGGAAATGGTATTCATGGGAATTAACATAGTGTAAGGGTTTCTCCAACAAATCTACACAATTCTCATTATAAGTAACAAATTTATTTCTATAATTAATATTTTGATTTCTATGGCCATATACATGTCCAATGCTAACAAAAAATAATATATATTTTCATGACCTTGTTAGCAAGAAAGAAGATTAAACTTTTTGAGTTGAGGGTTTTCATAATCTATATATTTATTTTCCATTACAAAAAATGGAAACATACATAATCATTGCATTCCCCTTTTTTTGAGGATTTGCATTTAATCTATATAGGTTTTGGTTTGACAAAATTTTGCATGGCCCCATTTGTAATAAATAATCATCTTTTACCCTATTGGAGGCTTTTTGTATTTTTTTTTCCTTTGTTCATATTACAAAAAATATATAAATCCACTAATTGTTTCCATCCCTTTTCTAGGTGTGATGGTTTGTGATGGGCAACTCTAGGTTTGATGATTTTTTTTTATAATGACTTCTATCGAAGAAGTGCTTTTTGCTCCATTTTTAGATATTATATTGTTCATGTGAAATATAATTTTGTTTTTATAGATGTAAATAAAATTAATTTAATGTATATATAGTTAAGCTTTTAAACATTTACTAATTCTTTTGTGTACATTCTTATGCCATTTTTTGTGTGCATGTGTTCTATAGATCTTTCTGCCAAATATATTCATCTATTATAATTGAGAAACTTATCATATTTTATGAAGTTATCTTATGTAAAAGGGACAGTGTTTACCTAGCTAGAAGCACAATATATCCTTAGGGTTAGGTCAAGTAAGTGCTAAAAGTCTCCCAAAATAGAATTTTATATACCCTTAATCCCTTAGCATTCATATGATTATGAAGAGTCAATTTGTGGCTATCTTAACTCTTAATTAAGCTATATGATCAAATGTTATTATATTCTTCATTAGATATTTAGGTCATCCTAGGTGTTATATTTAGGCATCTATAGTGTAGAATTAAGTAACCCCTTTTCACACTTAATTTGGGAATAACTAATACTAAAATTAACTTAATTGTGCCTTGATTTAGTGTTGTAATGTGTTTTACACATTCACAGTAAGTCTAGGACCCTTTTCACTAAAATGGAATTAATTGTGCCTTATTTAGGGTGTTGAAAAGTATTTTCTTACACTTTCACATTAATGTAGGGCTTTATTAATTAATTGAGGTTAATTAGAGCTTAATTGGCCCCTTAAATTCAAATCCAAGCCTTATCTATTGCATTTTTTGAGGGATATATCCCAACACTCATTAATAATGTTGCATAATACTTACTTTAGCAAGGTTTGGGTTCTAGGATAGTGACCTAGGACCCATTCGACACTTGGAAAATGGGTCCCCAATATTTCCTACGACCCCCCCTTTTGGCATATTACTTCACCTCCCCGAAACTTGGTCCTACTTTTTGCTAGGACCCATTTTCCCAAGGTGGCAAATGGGTCTTCCTTACTAAGGACACCCCTTTTTAAACATATTTTTGGTGGGATTTTTGTAATTTTGAATCCTAGCTATGATGTTAGCTTATTTCACCTAGTTTCACCTAGCAAGTACAAATGATCATAAGAATAAAGTTTCAAGAGCATTATAGAGCATTTCAAAAACATTTCAAAGACATTCAAGAGAAAATTATTGAATTTTTATTGCAACAATTGAGGATCATATCATCATATCAAAGGCATAAAGCATCATGCATGTGGTTGAGCTAATGTGTTGATGTAGCATTGAAGATCCAAGCTAAGCATTGTTTCATATCTAATTCAAGATCAAGATCTACATTCTATGCAACAACTTCATGTTAGATTGTTGATTTGCATTAAAAGACTTCATACAAGGTATCATGGTTTCATGTTTCATGTTTCATTATTTCATCACAAGGTTTATTTACCTAAATGAGGTTTGACCAAGGAAAACCCCTATTTCCTAACAATCAACAATTTTTTCTCCTCTTTGATGTGTATTGTAGGTTTTAGGTTGAGGATCAAGTGGAGAACAAGATTGAAGCAAAATTTTCAAATTTGAAAAGTTGCAAAGTTGTCATCTATCTTGCAAGAACACGAAAATGAAGCTACAAAATTGATTTTAGACTTTCAGGAGCTGAGCAAAAAGGACTTGGAAGTGCATACATTGAAGAATAGAACCTAGAAATCAGTTTTCAAAAACCCTAACAGGGACCCATTCACCACCTTGAGCAAATGAGTCATGAATCTCCCTCGAAACAACACTTTTTTAGCAAGGTACACATTGCTTCAACCTCTTAAAACATCCCTCATTGTTGTAGTAACAGTCAGGATTGATTTCTGATTGTTATTTATGCATTTTAGCCCTCATAATTGTATGTTTCATAGCAAAAAAAATTAGTGGTTCATCATCTTGTTGATTCATTTTGGTGAACCCTATTTTTGTTTGTAACATTATCTAAGTCAGCCTAGGTGACATCCAACACACAATCAAGGTATATATAGGAGCTAGTGGTTTTTTTATTATCATCATATTGTAATTTGTGTTCTTCATGGATTCATTTGGAGGTTTCCCCCTTCAAATTAGATTGTTGTTCTTAATGATTATCATGTATATTTTCTCTTTTGTGCAATTTGTTTCATTACAAATGGTATCTAAGCATGATCTTGGAACTATGAAGGAAAAAAATAAGGTAATTATTTTCCAATTTTGGAGGTTATTCTGGAAAGCACATACTCTCTCATTTTGACATTTTTTTCTTGATTTTTAAAAGGTTTCTCAAGGTCATATTGAAGTTTCTATAGTATAGATTTGAGGGAATTTGGATTTTTTAAAGTATTTATTGCAAAATAAGTGTTTCAACCAAATTCACTTCCAAGGTTACAAATGAGTGAATTTCTTAGAGATTTTTTCACCAAAGAGTGACCTAGGCCCAAGTAGGTTATTTTTAAATTAGATCATTTGATTTTTTGTGTGATTTATTATAAAATTATTATTTCCCATCATTGTAGGGTTTACAACAAGTGAAAAAAATAATGTTGTCATACATGTAAAATCTCTAGGCACTATTAAGGAGAGAGAAAAAATTTCCACAATCCATGTAGATTATTGCTAAAGGTTTATGGCTTAAATTGTGTCAAAATTTGATGCAAAAATACTAGCACAATCTAAGCTAGAAACCTTTAGCAATAATGTTAAGGAGACTGGAACCAAAGATATAATGAATCTTTATAGGAAAAAAATTAGGAAGAAACAAAAAGGTTTAAGGATGAAATCTTATAAATAGAGGGAAACCTCTTAGTAATTGGTATCCATTTGTATCCATTTTTTTGTACTTTTCTTGTGTAGAGTCATGTTCTTGAGTGCAATTTATGAGATTTGAAGAGTTCATTGAATGATTGAAAGTTGTTTTGTTTGTGATATTTGAGTGTTTAGTTTAAGTAGTTTGGATTGGAGGAAAGCTAAAAGTGGAAGGAGTAGCTACAAGTAGAGTTTGTGATTGAAAGGTGGAAAATTGTTTTGCTGCCCTTCTATGGTTTAAGACCTAAAAGGGAAATTTTCACAAACTTTCACTCAAGAACAAACCCTTGAGATTTCAGTGCAAAAGAGAAAGAAATCTTGCAAGAGATTTGTTCATTGGCTAAATATGATCTAATGAGGGTTCACCACCAAGTTTAGACTTGGAAAAGATAATGAAATGCAAGACACAACACTAAACCCTAATTCAATGTAAACTTGAACTAAACTCGACCTAGAAATGCTAATGAAACAAAACAAAAAAGTAGTAAGATGAATGGTGTGCACTTGGAAACCTGGAAGTGACTAGAAGCAACTCTGAAACATTGAAAATTTTGACTTTTTTACCTAGTGGGACTCATTCACTATTCTGGGTGAATCAATCCTAGTTCTAGTTTTTTGCACAGGAGTAGGTTTTTGACAAAAGGGTATCTAAATTTGCAACAATTTTTGAACAAAACCTACGATAGGACTCATTCACCACTTGTGGTGAATGAGTCCAATTTGGATTTTTTGGAAGTTCAAAGTTCTAATTTGCACCTCTCAGTCTACTCAATCTGCTTCTTTAGGTTTCTGGATCTGAAACCTTGATTTTAAGGATGTAGATGACCTTTTAGTGAGGATTATGACCTTGCAAATGAGGAGACAACTCCAACAAGCTTGTAACCTAATATTTAATGATCTTCAAGTCTTCAAAGGGTTTTCCCACACTACTGATTTACAATTTTTGGCCATACTGGACACAAAAATATTTTTTTCTAACTAAATATTCACTTTCAAGCACCTATAGCGGCTAAACCGTGAGGAATTTGAAGATGATACAAACTAGAGTTTCGTGAAATTTTGTCTGTAGATTCTAAATATATTTTTTTTCAAATTTTTTTAATCATATTGCACTTATTTTTCCATCTCCTTCAAAAAATAGTTTTTCTCATAAAACAACATTTTTGAGTGACACTCACCATATAATGCATGAATTTTTTCCATGAAGGATAAAATTCTAATTCTTTCGAATTTAGATTTTTAACTCTGATATCTAGTGCTTCCACTTGGTTAGATAGTGTTTTATTGAATATTTTTTCCTTAATCAAGTTTTGAAGTCAAATCAATTACAATTCAGACATAGGCGGACCATATAACGCGTAACATTTTTTGCATGTATAGAAATTCAATTTTTTTTGTTGGATCAAGGACTTCAATATCTAGTACAATCATATTTTCCATTTTTTTTAGATAATCTACTATCTTTCCTCATGTTCAGAACAAAGAGCTTGATTTTCAGTGAAAAACCTATCTTTAATAAAACTAAAACAAAAATACATAATAAAACCAAAACATATTAAAATTATAGTCATTGGATAGCTCATTCCAAGGACTACCTAATTCTAGTTAGGTTTGTGAAGTCTCCTCCATTTTCATCCTCAACCCGAGCTTCGAAGGGAAAAAATTCTAATTTTTTTTGGTGCTAGAGAGCAGAAAGGTGGGAAAAGGGTGGTTCGCTTGAACTAGGGGGGTTCGAGTGAACCCCCAGGGATTCAAGTGAACTAGGATTCATTCAAACCTTGGTAGTCATTCGAACCTTGGTTCATTCAAACCCCCTTTCAAAAAGGGGTTTTCATTGTGTTTTTTGGTAGGATGGTGGGAACTTGCATTGAATGGGTTCACTTGAACCCAGGTTCTAGTGAACCCTCGTTTGGTTCGTTCGAACCTCTTAGTTCGCTCGAACCCCCAAAATGAATTTTTTTGGCATGGGATCATATGTTTCAACTTTTCCTTCCTCACTCCAATTGTAAACTACTTTTGTGGATTCACCCCAAAGCACCTAAATCTAAAATCACACAAAGAGAGAGAGAGAGAGAGAGAGAGAGAGAGAGAGAGAGAGAGAGAGAGAGAGAGAGAGAGAGAGAGAGAGAGAGAGAGAGAGAGAGTTGATTCTTAGGGAATAGGGGTTTGCTCAGGTCAATACCCATATAGGTAATTAAACCAAATGATGAAAAAATGAAAGATGAACATGAAACATGGAACATAGGACATGAAACATGAACAATGATACCTTGATTGATGTCTTGTAAATCTGAAACTCAACATGAAATGGCCATGAAGGATGTATATCTTGATCTTGACAATATGAGTAAAACAATGCTTGATCTTGGATCTTCAATGCTACATCACAACATTAGCTCAATAACATGCTTGATGTTTGATATGCTTGAAATGATGATGGAACTTGAATTGTTGCAACAAATGATGAATCTTCCCTTGAATTCCTTAGAAATGATCTTGAATGCTATCTTGATGATCTTGCAAAGTTTTGTAATGCTTAACTCTTGCTTGCCTGACTTGATATCATGAATTATTGATGAAATAATGATTTGAAAGCTTTCTTATATAGGAAATCCACTCAAATGACTGTTACTTTGATCCCAAAGATCAACATAGAAGATATTTAAACTTAAAACCCAGTTTCTCTCACTCAAACCTCAAAAATGAGCCAAATGGGACTCATTCTTCCAAAGTGGCGAATGAGTCCCACTTTGATGGGACTCATTCACCCAAAGTGGTGAATGGGTCCCATAGGGGCTATTTTGCCAACTAGAATGTTAGGGAGTGTGTAAATAAAGTTCATTTGTTGATTTTGCCAAGTTTTTGATCAAAATATGACTAGATATGCACAATATAGGGTCATAGGGGCATATTAATGATTATATAAAGATCATTTAAATGCAAGGGGGCCCAAAATCTAATGTGAAAGTGTAAATAAATACACTTTACACCACTAAATTAAGGAAAAATGGGGTCTATTTAGCTTAGAAGGGCCCTAAATCCCATTTGAATGTGTAAAACACATTACAACACTAGATTAAGTCAATTTTAGTTTACAAGCCTCCTAGATTTAATGTGAAAGTGTAAATAAATACATTTTACAACATTAAATTAGGAAAAAGTTAAGTTAATTTAGCTTAAAAAGGGCCCAAGACCTAATATGGATGTGTAAAACACCTTGCAACACTAGATCAAGGTGATATCAAGTCCAATTTATCATTAATTATTCCCAAATCAATTGTGAAAATGTCCATGATGACATTTTTCGACAATACAGTGACATTGAGCATTGAGTACAAATTCTTCTTTGGAACCTAAATTTCCAGGCATGCATTTGGTTATAATACCTAAACAATGATAACTAGAAGGTACTATCATACATTTTAATGAGAGGAATCATACTAGCTTGATAAACATATAACTACCATGTTTGTAGCATTTGGTTATAATAGCTAAACAATGATAACTAGAAGGTACTATCATGGTATCTAGGATATCATATACTAAAAGTATGCTTGCATACATTATGAAGTTGGAAATTATATGTCGTAATTTATGTTATGCAAACCTTGTTGCTAGTTAATCCTTGAATGGTTACTCATATTTCCTTGAAAAAATGAGAATAGTCTATTCCATAAGGTTAGCGTTTACACTCAAATATGATTATATTGATATATACTCTCTAATTATCCTATTATCTTATACTTGACCAAGAGTCTATACTTATTCATCGTATTTCAATCTTAAAGAAGAGGACTGGTGTAAGACAATACCCAAGATTGCTTGCACTGTCTTGTGGAAGACTTTCCACTGTCTCCTGCTTGGAACCTAACTCCAGTGGGTTCCTCTTGAGCTTGTAGGTTGACCAAACCCTGCTCCAACTCTTCTCAAAGAGTTCTTACCTTGTGCTTTACCCTGGGTAGCTCAACACCTTCTTGCAACTTGATCAATCTTGCTTGGACTTAGAAGAGTCTAAGTGCCAAATTCTTCAACTTACTGGAACTGCTTGCAGGGGGATTGATGTTTCTGTCTAAATGCTTTTTGCATCCACATTGATCCATTTTTGAGGTTCTTTGGTCTTTATTTCACCCGATCTCAAGACCTTGCCTAGATGTGGCCTAAACTCTACTAGCCCTTACCAGTCACTAATTGGCTTTTTCTGCTTATTTTCTCCACACAACCTAACAAAAAAAAAACATATTCTGACACCCTTTTGGGACTTTTAAATCCTGCATGAGTTGTCAAATCTTTAACTTTACCGTACAACTGACTCCAAAGTTCTTGGACTGGAGGCCTAATTGCCCTTTCTTCTAGGTTTTTAGCTCTTCTTCCTTGGAACCTACCTCACATGGATTGGTTGAGCTCTCAGTCCTCCTAAACTACTTAGATTTGACAAAAACTCACCCAAATCTGTACTATAACCGTACGGTACTCCTTCCCCTACCTAAGTTCTTTAATCTTTGCTCCAAACCTCTAACCATGCATACCTAGCTTGCCTAGGGTTTGGAATTTACCATCATTGCTCGATTCCTTGACACTACTAACTCTAAATATATATAATAAGTAGGCTTCTCTCCCACATTCCACTATTTTCAGGAAAACCCCGTGGATAGAGATTATGGGAGAGCCATGAGAAATTAAACTAGTCTGTTCAAACCAATAAAAATCCCTACAACGCTAAATAATGATCACAAATCCCTAAACTAACTCAAAGCCTCTTAACTACAGAAGGAAATACACTTTATGCCATTCAAAAAAAAAAAAAAAAATAGTGAGGAGACGGGATATTCAGTGTTTTTTTATGACTGTTTCTAAAATACTCAGGTGTAACATAGAAAATACAGTTTTCCTACCCCCTTGCACTGCAAAGCTAACTACAATGCCTATGTTCTTAACCTATGAACTCTATAAAAAATTAAAAATGTTAGAATATATTCATTAGACTCTGATCCAATGCCAAATAAATGCAAAACAGATCATTTACATTACTGTTCTGAAAACACACGGGTTTTCAAACACATAACCGATATAGAAAATCTGCTTACTGTTTTTTATTTTTCACCACCAAAACTGATTACAATGACTCCCACTACTTGTTACGAACCATTCCCCTTATCTTGAAGTCTTTTTCCACCATGCAAGGGAAGATTGCACGCCTCCATATCCCTGATTTCAAGGGAATCTTAAGACCACTAACAGTTACATGCAATCCAAGCAATATTACCATGCAACCATGCAATATTCTTGCAACCTCGCCATTATCCTTCTTTTTAGGATCTCCAACTCTTTAATCTCGAGCAACCATCATCTAAAATTCCCTTGGAATCTTCAAATAATGAAGGTATGGCTATAACAAATTTAATACTTTAAATGCTAACATTTGCTGTCTTAAGCTAAACAAAGCAGAACTTAACACTAAAGATAACTAAATGAAAGTGTTAGTCCTAGTGACTAGCTCTCCCACACAAATATAAGACCTTCTAAGGTCCAAAACAACATACCAAAATCCTTGACTTGGCTAAAGTCAAAACAAGCCAAAATTGTGCACAAACTTGGTGGAGGTCAGCCTTGGTGCTCCTGCACCATCCTCCCCAAAACAGAAAACTTCAAGCCATCCTTGGATTGAGAAAATTGGGATCAATGCCCAACTTCTTGAATTCTGCCTCCTTGATCCATACAACATCTGAATCAGGTTGTCCATGCCTCTTGATCAGGTGTTCTTTGTACTCCTTGGTCCTAGTCTTCTTGTAGACCCTTGTGTCCAAGATTTGATCAACTTGTTTGTCTATAACAGGGGGCAGTTTGAGTTCTTCTACATCTTGGATGACTTCTTGGATGGTCTGATCCATGTTTGGTGGTGGTCCTCTGTAATGGACTAAGTTTGCAACGTTAAAAATAGGGGACAGTCCACTATCATCTGGCAATTGTACCTTGAATGCATTGTTGCCATACTTCTCCAAGATGGGGCAGGGACCTATCCTCTTCATTTGCAGCTTGTGAGGAACCCCTTTCTACAATCTAGCCTTGTTCAAATGCACCATAACTAGGTCACCAACATTAAACTGAACCCCTTTCCTATGCTCATCCACTTTGGCTTTATGTTTCATAGTATTCTCTGTCAAGGTTTTTCTGACTGTCTCATGAATTTCCTGCATTGCACAAGCAAAGTCTTCTGCATAACCACTTCTCTTAACTCCATCCTCCAGCTCTCTCAGCTCATAAACACCTCTAGGGTGCAGTCCATAAACAATTTCAAAGGGGCTCTTCCCAGTTGACCTATTCACTGTATCATTATAGGCATATTCTGCCTGGCCAATAATCTGATCCCATTGTTGACCATACTCCTTGGTCAAGCATCTTAGAAGGTTTCCAAGTGTTCTATTTACCACTTCGGTCTGACCATCAGTTTGGGGATGGTATGCAGATCCAAAGGACAGATTGGTGCCCATTCTTTTCCAAAGAGTTTTCCAAAAATGACTCATAAACTTGGTATCTCTATCTGAGACAATGCTGATTGGTAAGCCATGAATCCTAACTATTTCTTTGAAGAAAAGTGAGGCTATTTGACTGGCATCATTGGTTGTTTTGCAGGGTATAAAGTGAGCCATTTTGCTGAATCTATCAACCACAACATACACATTATCCATACTTTGCCTTGTCTTGGGTAAACCAACTACAAAGTCCATGCTTAAGCATTCCCATGGCCTAGAAGGGATTGGTAGTGGCTGGTATAAGCCTGCATTTGAAGAAGTTTGTTTTTCTTTTTGACACACTACACAACTCTCTACATATTTTCTGACATCTAGATTCATTTTAGGCCAAAAATAAAACCTTTGGACAAGCTCTTGAGTCTTGGTGATCCCAAAATGACCACTCAATACACCATTATGCTTCTCTTGAATTAAGTTCTCCCTAATAGAACCTCTAGGAACACAAAGCTGATTCCCTTTAAACAACAAATCACTTTGCAATGTGTATTCAGCATACTTTCTATGAAAATGGTTCTTAAACTCAAGGCATACCTTATAAATTTCTGCAAAGTCTTCATCATCTGCATATAGATCCTTGAAGTGATCTATTCCCATGCTCTTCAATTGGATTTCTTGGATGGTAAGAACTCTCCTGCTCAATGCATCAGCAACTTTATTGAGAGCTCCTTTCTTGTGCTTGATGTTGAAGGTGTAAGCTTGCAAATACTCCACCCATTTCATGTGCCTGTGACTCAAATTCTCTTGTGAATTCAGAAAACTGAGTGCTTGATTGTCTGAGTACACAATAAATTCCTTGGGAAGCAAGTAGTGCCTCCACTTCCTTAGTGCTTGGACCAATGCATACATTTCCAGGTCATAAGAAGAGTACTTCTTCTTGGCTTCACTTAGATTCTCTGAATGAAAAGCCACCGGTCTGCCCTCTTGGCTGAGAACAGCTCCAATTGCTACATTGCTTGCATCACATTCAATGGTGAATAACTTCTCAAAACTTGGTAACACCAAAATAGGTTGGGTAGCTACCTTTTCCTTCAGCAACTCAAAACTCTTGTTAGCTTGTTCATTCCACACAAACTTGGTTTTCATGCCTCCTTTAATGGTATCCAACATAGGAGCACAAATTGCACTAAACTGTTTGATGAATTTCCTATAATACTGAGGAAGACCATGGAAGCTTCTTACCTCTATTGCTGTCTTGGGAGTAGGCCAATTAAGAATGGCTTCTACCTTGCTGCTGTCCATCTTCAAATTGCCATGTGATAGCACAAAACCAAGGTACACCAGCTCTGTTTTGATGAACTCACACTTTTCCAGATTGATCTTCAGTTTCTCCTCCTGTAGTTTCTTAAAGATCAGCTCAATATGTTGGAGGTACTCTTCTCTTGTTCTGCTATAGATTAGTATATCATCAAGATACACTACTACGAACTTGCCAATGTAGTCCTGGAGAATTTCATTCATAAGTCTCATGAATGTGGAGGGGGCATTAGACAAGCCAAATGGCATTACTAGCCACTCATAAAGACCCTCATTGGTTTTGAAAGCTGTTTTCCACTCATCACCCTCATGTATTCTAATTTGGTGGTAACCACTCTTTAAATCTATCTTGGTATAGTACCTAGCTTCACCTAGACAATCCATGAGATCTTCAATCCTAGGGATGGGAAACCTATACCTGATGGTTATCTTGTTGATTGCTCTGGAATCAGTACAAAGCCTCCATTCTCCTCCTTTCTTAGGTGCTAAGACAGTGGGAACTGCACAAGGACTAATACTTTTCCTAATAAGACCTTGGTCAAGTAGTTCTTGAATTTGCCTAGCTATCTCCTCATTTTGCTGAGGTGTCATCTTGTAGGCTGCTTTGTTTGGAAGGGTGGCTCCTGGTATCAAGTCTATCCTATGACTTATGGCTCTTTTAGGAGGTAAGGTTGTTGGTTGACCACTACTTACAATGCTTTCATAGGTCTGCAACAAGTCTTGAATCTCCTTGGGTAACTCTTGCTTTTCAGTTGCCTTCTCCTTGCTTGCCTCTCTTGGCTTGATCATTACTGCATAACCAACTCCTTCTCCTTCTTCTAAAGCCTTTAAGAACTATTTTTCACCAGCTAATAGCAGCTTAGAACCTGCTGTCTGCACTTCAGTGTCTTCCAACAAAGATTGAATCTTGTAGGTTACATTGTCCTTCTTGAAGGTGTATGAGTTCTTAGCTCCATCATGCACAGCTTGGCGATCAAATTTCCATGGCCTACCTAGGAGCAAGTGACATGCATCCATAGGTAACACATCACATAATACCTTGTCTTTGTACTTTCCAATTGAAAACTCCACCCATGCTTGTTCATTCACCAAGACATGCTGACCCTTGTTGAGCCATGTAACCTTGTAAGGATTCTTGTGAGGTATTCTTGCTAATTTCAGTTTGCTGACTGCCTCTTCTGACACAATATTATCAGTAGAACCTGAGTCTATAATCACCTTGCACACTTTCCCCATCATCTTGCACTTTATCCTAAATAGAGATCTTCTTTGGCTTGGCTCTTCTTTAACCGGTTCTTTGATCAATGTTCTTCTCATCATAAGATTCTCACCTTCCTTTGAGCTCGAGGGTACTTCTGATTGTTTATTTACTGTAGCTGCTTCATCTTGAATTAGGTTAGTTCTCTTATCTCCTCCATGAGATGTGCTTCCTTTCTCAGGACATCTATAGGCTGGGTGTCCCAACTGGTTGCAATGATAGCATTTCATGTTGGTGAAGTAACTACCCCTTCCTTGTCCACCACTTCTTCCTTTGGAGCTGAAACCTCTTCCTCTACCACCTCTACTGGAACCTCCTTCTTGCTGATCAGAAAATCTGACTTCTCCTTGGGCTCTTGATTCTGAGCTTCTTCCACTATAGCTTCCTCTTTGTCCTATGTTGTCTTTGCCTTTACCTCTACCTTTGGGGTTTTGTTCCTGCTTCTTTTTGCCTTTCTCCTCTATCTTCAAGGCCATTTGATAGCATTGGCGTACTGATTTGAAGTTTACCAAGCTCATGTCTTCTTGAATAGACCACTTGAGTCCATTTAGGTACCTTGCTAACCTGATACTCTCATCTTCAACCACCTTTGATCTAAGGCACAATTTTTGAAACTCCTCTGTATATGTTTGGACATCCATGTCCTTCTGCCTCAGATTATGTCTTCTCCTATGCAATTGGACTTCATAATCATCTGGGAGATAAGTCTGTCTTATCTTGGTCACCATGCCTCTCCATGAAACTATGGGACCTTTGCCTTCTTTCTCTCTTTAAGATTGCACAAACTTCCACCATGTGAGAGCTGCTCCTCTCAACCTAGACTTGGCCACCTTCAACTTTTGGGCCTCTGTTATTCCATCACACTCAAAGTGATTCTCAATGCTCTCAATCTAGTCCACAACTGAATCTGGGTCCATTTGTCCACTGAAAAGTGGCACACCATCCAATGCTTTACCACTCAAGGCCTGCAATGCCTTCAAGAATGGTTCCTCTGCAAGAACAGGATCAGGCTTTGGAGCTTCCTCCTCCAATTCCACCTCTTTTTCCTTGGCTTCCTGTTCTTCTTTCTTCTTTATCTTGTCCTTCACAGTATCTGCTATTTCTTGGACCTCATCTAGGAGTCTCTCCATCTGAGATATCGTTTCTCTGAGCAATCGGTTATCTTCCTCTTGCTCTTCTACCTTCTTTGCTAGTTCTGTATTTGTCACCATGATTCCTTCCTTTGGTGTATTCTCTCCTACTGACTCAGTGGATTGGCTCATTAATCACAAGCCTGGAATTCAACTCTTGCTCTGATACCAATATGGTGTAAGACAATACCCAAGATTGCTTGCACTGTCTTGTGGAAGACTTTCCACTGTCTCCTGCTTGGAACCTGACTCCAGTGGGTTCCTCTTGAGCTTGTAGGTTGACCAAACCCTGCTCCAACTCTTCTCAAAGAGTTCTTACCTTGTGCTTTACCCTGGGTAGCTCAAAACCTTCTTGCAACTTGATCAATCTTGCTTGGACTTAGAAGAGTCTAAGTGCCAAATTCTTCGACTTACTGGAACTGCTTGCAGGGGGATTGATGTTACTGTCTAAATACTTTTTGCATCCACATTGATCCATTTTTGAGGTTCTTTGGTCTTTATTTCATCCGATCTCAAGACCTTGCCTAGATGTGGCCTAAACTCTACTAGCCCTTACCAATCACTAATTGGCTTTTTCTGCTTATTTTCTCCACACAACCTAACAAAAAAAAAACATATTCTGACACCCTTTTGGGACTTTTAAATCTTGCATGAGTTGTCAAATCTTTAACTTTACCGTACAGCTGACTCCAAAGTTCTTGGACTGGAGGCCTAATTGCCCTTTCTTCTAGTTTTTAGCTCTTCTTCCTTGGAACCTACCTCACATGGATTGGTTGAGCTCTCAGTCCTCCTAAACTACTTAGATTTGACAAAAACTCACCCAAATCTGTACTATAACCGTACGGTACTCCTTCCCCTACCTAAGTTCTTTAATCTTTGCTCCAAACCTCTAACCATGCATACCTAGCTTGCCTAGGGTTTGGAATTTACCATCATTGCTCGATTCCTTGACACTACTAACTATAAATATATACAATAAGTAGGCTTCTCTCCCATATTCCACTATTTTCAGGAAAACCCCGTGGATAGAGATTATGGGAGAGCCATGAGAAATTAAACTAGTTTGTTCAAACCAATAAAAATCCCTACAACGCTAAATAATGATCACAAATCCCTAAACTAACTCAAAGCCTCTTAACTACAGAAGGAAATACGCTTTATGCCATTCAACAAACATAAAAAAAATAGTGAGGAGACGGGATATTCAGTGTTTTTTTTATGACTGTTTCTAAAATGCTCGGTGTAACATAGAAAATACAGTTTTCCTACCCCCTTGCACTGCAAAGCTAACTACAATGCCTATGTTCTTAACCTATGAACTCTATACAAAATTAAAAATGTTAGAATATATTCATTAGACTCTGATCCAATGCCAAATAAATGCAAAACAGATCATTTACATTACTGTTCTAAAAACACATGAGTTTTCAAACACAGAACCGATATAGAAAATCTGCTTACTGTTTTTTATTTTTCACCACCAAAACTGATTACAATGACTCCCACTACTTGTTACGAACCATTCCCCTTATCTTGAAGTCTTTTTCCACCATGCAAGGGAAGATTGCATGCCTCCATATCCCTGATTTCAAGGGAATCTTAAGACCACTAACAGTTACATGCAATCCAAGCAATATTACCATGCAACCATGCAATATTCTTGCAACCTCGCCATTATCCTTCTTTTTAGGATCTCCAACTCTTTAATCTCGAGAAACCATCATATAGACTTCCGTTGGCATCTTCAAATAATGAAGGTATGGCTATAACAAATTTAATACTTTAAATGCTAACATTTGCTGTCTTAAGCTAAACAAAGAAGAACTTAACACTAAAGATAACTAAATGAAAGTGTTAGTCCTAGTGACTAGCTCTCCACACAAATATAAGACCTTCTAAGGTCCAAAACAACATACCAAAATCCTGACTTGGCTAAAGTCAAAACAAGCCAAAATTGTGCACAAACTTGGTGGAGGTCAGCCTAGGTGCTCCTGCACCAAGGATCTTACGTCTTTTCAACTCAAAGTTGTAATGAGAGGAGACTATAAGGTGCAGAAGAACAAACTCCTCTCAAGCTGAAAATATCTTCTAGATTAGATACACTTAACATTCATCATATACATGTGAATACATGAGTCATAATGAAAGAAAGGATTTATGAAATTGTTTATGAACATACAAACATAGATACCTTATATAAATGATGCATAGGATAACTTGGAAAGAACCATGAGTGAATTAGAGATTAGTCGAAAGGTTCTTGGTTGAATTTAGTGAAAGATAGATATCTTATTATGCTGATTTACTTTTATTAGACATTATTATGAACATGAGGTTATTTATGAAATCTAATGTCAAGAATAATCAGATTGGTTATGGCATCCAACAAGGATGGAGGCATAATAGATATGACAAAAAAGATTCAAAAACCTATTATGAGGAAGTAAACTTTATTTTAAATCAAGTTTAATTTTGGATTATTATATTTATTGATAGAACTTTAGATTGAGACTAGATGTGTCCAATCGATGACATGGTGTCATCAAGCTATCTAGTTATGTATGAATTGGGAAAGTCATTAATTAAAAGGAACAACTTGAATAGTAGGTTGTTGCCAATTCCATGAATGTTACTAATATGTATATTGGGTATTTAAGAGGTTGGGTTAAACCTAATTGGTTAGTTAGATCAATATAAATGTTATATCACCTTTTTGGAAAGGAATCATGTTATGTTGTATGTGGAATAACCTAGTCAAGAGTAATTATGGTCATTATATTTACCAAGTTGAGTGAGGGGGAGGGTGAATATATGACTATGATTGAAGTACTGACTGATTATATATATATGAAATCTCTAGCTAGAGTAACTATAAGTTGCCAATGCCTACACTTGTTGGTTCACTGTGAGCCAGTATTGCATAGCTAGTTGGGAGTGTCATGCATGTGGGTAGGTATCCACTGTATGGAAACACTAGCTATGTATGACACAACACCATGCTCTATTAGGCTTTCTATAAGAGGATTTTCATACCAATCTCTTCATTGAAGGGAGGTCCATCTCACTAGTTAGGAAGATGTCCGGGGGACTACTTAATTCATTGGTTGGAGGGAAAGCACTTGGGTGATGTTGTCCCTCATGTAGTTGGTAGTCGAGACTTGAGGATGTATGCCCTAGCAAGGAACATCTTGACCAATTACATACTCTTAATCCATTTAGCTCTTGTAAGCTATGTTTTGTAATTATGATCATGTATCTATATGTAAATTATATTTTAAGTATCTATATGTAAATTATATTTTAAATATGAATTCATTACATGGGATTATGTAATGTTACTTGGAATGGGATTATTTTTAGTACTATGTGTTGATGAACTTGATCTTTTCACATATACGGAATTAAACTTAGGTGAATAAAATAGAGAAAACTTTGGGCATGTTACACTTGGAGACATAACTTAAAAGGCTAGGATACCAGAATCAACAATCAAAGACCAAATATAAGAAAATTACAAGGGATCAACCAAGGCTTAGGATTTTAATGAGGGCTTAGGCTTTTTAGAAGCCTTAATGTAAATTTTAAAGAAACCCTTACAAAACATAGGAATTTTAGAAATTTTAGAGGACCTAGGTAATTTAGAGGGTTAAAATTTAGACAAGCACAACCAAACCCTTCTAAAAGATTCATGATCATCACCCTATGCATTAATGGATATCTAATCGTGTAGGGAGGTAAGTGAGGTGAATAGTATAAAATAGTTGAAGCATTAGAGTTCATGAATTAAGGGTACTTCATGACTTATATAATAATTTAAGCATTAGGGTTTGAAAGGGAGGCATGCTAGTGAAATAAAGCTTGATTCTATAGCAAAAGCCTAATTCTCTAACAAAGATTTGTGAAGAGGAAAGCTCTAGAAGAGAGGTACAATGATAGGGGAAAATTCAAAGTACTAATGGGATAAGGAATGAAAGTGACAAATGAATGGAAGGAATGATAAAATGGGGAAATGTGACACCCAAAAAATAAAGAAGAGGGAAATTTTAGGAAGAGAATATTTGAGAGCTTGACTAGAGGAAGGAATGATGGCAAGGGATGAACATGATGTATTCCTTGATGAATAGGTCCAACACTCTACCAAGTAAAAGAGGAGAGCGAATTTGGTATAAAATTTGTGCTATGAAGGAAAACTACAATGACACACATCAACATAGGAAATTGACCATGCCTAAACACACTTGAAAAATTTTGGTACCTTAAGGAGATGCATAGGGGTTGAAGGGGAATAACTCATACACAAATTTGGATTAGAGAGTACACTAGGGATAGGAAATGGGAATTTTGGGCTACAACATAAACAATGGAAGAAGGGGACATTTTAAGTTTCATGAAATTTAATGATGGATGCTCCAAATTTTTATGGGAGGCTATGTGGGTCATTATAAGGTTCGTGGAAGTGGTCTTGTTATTTTTTTATCAACAAGGATTCAAAATTAGGATAAATAAGTCCCTAAAATATACTAAAATGAGTTCAATTATGTAATAAAAAATTTATAGGGCATGTGGTTTCTATTTGTTGTAACATGAAAAATTGCAAACATAGAGTTGTATGTAAGTGAAAATTTTAGGCATACATCTATATTTCAATAAAATTTATAGACCTATGTACAATTGCATGTATGCAAAAGTTGTAGAAAGAAATTTGCAAGTATTCAAAATTTGTATACAAAAAGAAGTGTGTAGAGTGAGAATGATAATTGGTTTATGATTAAAATATGGAAGTATAAGGTGTTGGAATAATCGTCAACATCTCCCTTTAGATTCAGGACATGGACTAACCACCTCTCGTGGATCTATTTAACTTTAGCATTTGTATCAAGTGTTAATAGGTCGATCTTTTGGCACAATGACAAACATGTTCCAACAAATGGTATTAGAGTTGTGGTCACAGGTTCAATCCCCCTTGGGTGATGCTGGGGGGATTGTTGGACTAATCGTTAGTGTCTCCCTTCAAATTTGGGACATGGAATAACCGTATCTTGTGGATCTGTTTACATCTAGTGTTTGTATTAGGCATTAACAAGTCAATATTTTGGTGCAACAACAAATGTGTTCCAACATAAGGGTCCATAAATTATAATTTATTAGACATTCTCATTCTAATAAAACATATATTAATGTTCTTAAGATGTGTGCTACTAATTTTTTAATCAAGAAAACACTCATTATAGCTTGTTTATGGAATAGTTGCAAACATACACTTGCATGTATACACAATTTGTAGATATAAAGTTGTATGCTATGAAAATTGTAGACATACATTTATATGCATACAAAATTTTAACATATATCCATACGTAAGTGAAACATACAAAAATCTATAGTCATATGTAACCAAAATTTGTAGGCATAAAATTATGTGTATATAAAAATTTCATACATATATTAAAAATCGAGAGTTGTCCATTACAAACCCTCACACTAAGAAAACTGTAACACAAACTTAGTGTATTTATACATTTTTTTCAATGAAAAAAAGGAATAAACAAAATATCTAAACCTTCAATCCAAAATGTGTATGATTAATATAAATGGGATCATAAAAATTATAATATATCCTAGTAACATTGGAACACAATGCACATGTTACATACATAAAAAATATTCATTCAAATAATATAAATGACATGCATGAAAAATTCTCTAATAATCTTTAGCCGATAGGCTATTCTACGTGGGGGAACCCCACCGGCATTTCGCCCAGTCTGACGTCGGTGGGAACCCCACGAATAACCAGAATCACCATATGAAATGAAATGATGTTGCAGTAGATCTACAGGAATTTTGGTGTGTATTATGGAGCAACCAAATGGACAGAGCTCTTCACTTTACGGTGTGAACATGAGCGAGTATGGAGACGCGGGTTTGAGCTCCATGACGGCAATCATGATGACACACCGTCCTCATGGCGACGACAAGAACATCATCACGAGAAGAATGCCAGTTCAGAACTCGTACGTATCAGTCCCCATGGAAAATGTTCACTCCTACAATAGGGGAGAGGACCCAGTAATTGTGCACCCTAACTTCGCGCTTCTAATTATCCTACGTGGAAATTTCAAATCACTCCCAATTTTTTACAGCAGCTTACTTGGCAAGTCCCTTGCTTATAACTAAGGTTTCAGGGCCACATCATCAAATGTGATGCCACATCAGCATGCTTTTTGTCAAGGTATCCAAAAAGGCCCAAAAAAAAAGTGAGACCAATACTTGTGAATTCACAGCTTGTTTTATTGAGCGTTGATGTGGAATCACATGATTGGTTGCTTTTTAGATCAAAGGAATACATTTTGTTTAATTATGGGTAGTTATCATCAACACTAACAACTTTAAAGTCACAACTATTGGTCTAATATTAATAAAAATATTGAGCAGTATATAAACAACTACTATCACAAGTATTGAAACATGCTCAGGTGCTGGGTCCTCTCCCCTATATAAAATAACCCTCATCTCACGAAATAATATTTGAAATTACCAACTGGCTTTCTTTGAAGAGCGCCCGGCGCCTGTTTATGAGCGGAAGAATGCTGTCCATTTGAGTGCGCCGCAGCTCCTTTATTCGCTTCCATCGGTTGAAGAAGAGTGGCGCGAGCAAGGGAAGAAAGTCATGGATTTGGGGCTCCACTGTCACAAGAATGTCCTTCACTACTTTGTCCACCCGGGTGATGACCTCTTCTCCCATTTAACGTTTCAATGATTAAAGACACATTGAGAATGGAAGTATTTCTAAGGGATAGTTACAGTCATCACATTGTAGATAACATGACAAAGGGCAACTCTGTGACAGTCATGTAAAAGTGACATTTTGAAGAGCAGTGCTAAAGGGTTAACCATGATACGGTCCAATTTACATGCACAGTGGTGAGAACACAAAGAGCAAACAGGTAACAAAGTTAAGGAGGATCTACAAAGCTGTCAAATGATGATGTGAAAGTTTTCTATGGAAAGGCATGGTGTTCGATGAGTAACAGTCACCTCTACCATTTTCAAAAGCCTTAAGAATCCTGTGGAACTTGATGTTTGAAGAAATGCCCATATACATGATGGAGTTGCTGTTCTGAGTAATCTTTCTTAGCTTGACAGACAGAGCACAGTGATAAGGGGCAGATGAGTTGATAGTGTTGCTAGAAGACAATGTGTAGATTTACTACGATGCCCTTGAGAGAATCTTTATGATGTGGTTTAATATAACTGTTTTTGGTTGACAACCTACTAAGCCTGATTACCATGGACAGGGTTAGGACAGGGCCCTATGGCCAGGTCTTTCGCCCGGATAACTTCGTTTTCGGCCAGTCTGGCGCTGGAACCAACAGGGCCAAGGGCCACTACACTGAGGGCGCCGAACTCATTGATGCTGTCTTGGACGTTGTGCACAAGGAGGCTGAGAAATGCGACTGCCTGCAAGGTAATCTTTAAGCCCCTCGATTGTCTTACTAATCCTACTAACCCTAGATCTGCAACACTGATTTCATTTTTTCTCTACTTGCTTCTTTTCCCCCTACTTGTAGGGTTTCAGGTGTGCCATTCTCTGGGAGGAGGCACGGGATCTGGAATGGGGACGTTGTTTATATCGAAGATCAGAGAGGAGTGTCCTGATCGCATGATGATGACGTTCTCCGTGTTTCCGTCTCCAAAGGTGTCGGACACAGTCGTGGAGCCCTACAATGCCACTCTGTCAGTGTTTCCGTCTCCAATTTGTGCGTGTTAAATTTTAGCAACCGTGTGTGGAACCACATTGTGTAGTATTTGAGGTTGCAATTCTTTTCAATTTCCGTGTATAGAGTTTTAACGCTGATGAATGACATCTAGATCTTTCTGGTTTCTGAAATTATCTGTAGGCAGTTTGTTTCAGATGAGTTCATGGAACGGTTTAAAATGTTGGAACTTTTAAAAATTTGTGTTGTTTGAAATGTAGATCTTTTTCTTGTTTCTTTGTTAAGTTTTTTTAATCTTTGATGAACCCATTTTCAGTTTAGAGATGTAGATCTTTTGAATGTGGGTGTGCACAATTTGTCATTGACGAAACATGTTCTGCTGTTGGAGATCTAGATCTTTGCAGCATCTGTGTACACAATTTCTACATCTTTTGAATGTGGGCGTGCACAATTTTGTCTTTGATGATACGTGTACTGCTGTTGGATATGTAGACCTTTGCAATTTCTGTGTACACAATTTATCTTTGATGAAATACGTTGTGGGTTTTGAGATGTAGATCTTTATAATTTTTGTGCACACACTTTTGTCTTGCTGAACTACATTCTTCTGGTTCAAGATAGAGATTTTTTTCAATTTCTGTGCAATCAGTTTTATCTCTGTTGAGTTATACTGTATGGTTTAAATGTCATTTTCAGTTTCTGTGTACAGAAAATTATCATTGATTAATGAGATATAAGCCTTTTTTAAATTTCTGTGCACCCAATTTCATTGTGTGCTTTAAAATGTAAATATTTTTAGTTACTGTGTACAGTAAATTATCGTTGATGAATGAGACGTGTATTTTTTCAATTTTTGAGTTTCTTTGTACTCTGAACAGTCTTTGATAAACCACTTTTTGTGATTTAAATTTTGATCTTTTTAATTTTCCGTGTAAAAGTTTTAAGTCTTTCCTGAATAAAGTTGGTATTTTTATGTTTTGTATTTCTCTACTTACAGTTTATCATTGATGAACTATATTGGGTGGTTAAAATTTCAATGTTTGTTTGAATTTCTGTTTATCTGCAATGAAATACATTGTGGGTTTCTGACATGGATAGCTTTTTAATCTGTTGAAACAGATTGTGTGGTTTCAGAGATTGATATTTTTCATTTATCTTTGATGAACCACGAAGATTTTGATTTTTTCAACATACGTTAAGTAATTTAATCCTGAACTGCATTGTATTGTTTGAAATGTTGTATTTTTCAATTTGTGTACTCAAATTCATTTTGACAGATATCGATCTTTCTGATTTCAGCACCCATAATTTTAATCTCATTTTGATCTTCAAAATTTTGTACTCAATTTTATATCCTTTTAATTTCTGCGTGCATACTTTTATATGTAGTTTTCAGACAATGTAGATAACTTAACTTTACACAGGATTGTCTTTGACAAACTACATTGTGTGGTTTAAGATATAGATCCTTTTAATTTCTGTTTGATATGGAGATGCAGTATTTGAAAATCTATCAGCTGTTTGTTTCTTTGCTGAGCTCTTTGAATGGTTTAGATCTCTTTCATTGTTACTTACATACCATGTTTATCTTTCATTTTATTTTTATTTTTATTTTTTTTAAGTGAAGCGAGAAGGGCTTTTGTGGGGTTTTATTTTTTTGGTACAATCTTCACTTAATAGAAAAATGTTGAACAGTTGATATTAATGGATTCATTATCAAGGGTTGTGGGCCTTCATTGTAAAAAAAAACTAATTGTGTGTTTGGAAAATTAAAAAGTCTGTGAGTCTGAGCAAGATGTTACATAGAGAGTTGTAGGTATCTAGCCCATGTTAGTAGAGATGTCCAACTTTATTGGAAAAAAATAGAAGTGTGTTTGAGCAATTTGTAGAAGTGGAATAAGGATTGAATTCTTTCTTGTTAGAAAAGAATCTGAATTTGGTTATGAACTGTGAATAGAGCAAGATACTCTCAGACAGTTGATCATCAACAATAGTCTATTGTGGTCTGGCTTATCACAAACACACCTTTCAACAGGAATCATTAAGCATTATGAACAACTTTATCCGCTAGACATACATACGTTGCATGAATACATGATGGCAAGGGCATAAAAATAGGAGTGCGTGAAAAAAAGGTTATTAATTGGTCTGTGTCTATCAGCTATTCTGTTGCTCATTGAATATTGTGCAATTGCTAGTAATTACCTTTCCTACATGTAATTGGCATATATGGTTGCATAAAAACAAATATAATAAAGAAAGATTTGTTGTACATAGTCTAATACTATTTGATATCTAACTTTGTATATGAATATGTGTAGTTGCATATACATATATTTATTTGTATATATATATATATATATATAGTTAATTATATATGTATGTGCAAGTGTATGTACGCATATATAATTATATATGTATAATTGTATAAATATAATTTTATATGTATATATATTGTATTTATAAATATATACATGCATTTACACAAATCTATAGACATGAGAGCGCGTGAAAAATATAACAAATATAAATATACTAGCTATTGCACTTTAGGTGTGCAATGGGTTACGCCAAATAAAGTGTATGGCTAATAATGTCAAAGTGACTTCCATTGAATTTGCTATGGATACACTACATAGAAATCAAAATCATCATTAATATCTAAAAAATCATTATACATATTCAATTTGTCTTTTTATATTTATTTAAAATTTTAATATACAATTCCTATAATACATTACTCTATAAATTGAAAATCTAACTTTTATTATTTTAAAATAAAATATAATATTATAATAATAATTCCATTAACACCTAAACCTTAACCCCTTCATTTTGTATATATCATAAAAGAAAAAAAACATTATGGAATATCTCACCAATATTATCCTATGTGTAAAGGACCTCACATAATAATAGATATATAAAATAAAACTTTTGTGACCAATATATTATTAAAAAATCTATAATGATGACATTGTCGCGTATAAGACATTAAAAAATTCTAATGACCACATTATCGAGCATAATACATTAATTACAATTGTAATGATTGATAAACAACAACAACAATAATTCTACGTTGGTAGCCCTTTAGTCTTTCCTTCATGCCACGTAGATTCCCAAAGAGTCTAGGTGTTGTGCAAACTGCTCTCGCAAGACACATGCTTCAAATAGGTGATACATGCATATTTATTCAAGGAGGATTTCAAGGGAGATAATAGAGTGCTTACTCAGGTCTCTCCATGTAGTCCTATCTTTCAAGATGGTTGTGACATTTTTGGAGAAGCTCTGGTAGACCCATTTGTGACCTTTGATAATGCTTTGAAGTGAAAGACAAAGAGATCATGCTTGACAACAAATTTTCAGGTTACTTGTCTATAGTAGTTACTACAAATCAAGGCTGGTCCATTAAACAAAAATCTTCATAGGGGAGAGATAGAGAGAGGGAGAGAAAGGGAGAGAGATAAGTAGAGGAGGGAGAGATAGAGAAGAGGAGAGAGGGAGAGAGATAGGTTGAGGACAAAGAGAGAGAAGAGGAGAGAGGGAGAGATAGGTAGAAGATGGAGAAAAAGAAGAGGGGGGAGAGAGGGAGAGAGAAGAAATAGAAGAGTTACATTGTGCGATTTATGCTGTATATGGTGATGGCATACTTGGTGCCAGGTATGGTTGGTAGGGGCTCCATAGAGTTTTGTGGCAAGATGATTGCTTTGGACAAGTAAGAATAGTTCAAACGAGCTTTATTTCATTGGATCGCCTGTCATATTATCCTTCTCTTTCACACTCTATGGCCAAGTAAGAGTAGTTCAAATGAGCTTGCTTTCATTGGATCGACTATCATATTATCCTTCTCTTTCATAATTCTCATTCTTCTTTTAGGCTGTGCTAACTTAGCTAGTAGAGGTATGCAGGTAAGTCATCATATTTTAAATTCAAAGGAATCCTCTTGCAGGTTTAGTACATCAAGAGATGATGTTTGGATTACATGAAGAGACCTTAGAAGCAATAAATTTTTTGTTGTACTACCCATCACTATAGGTCTAGATGAAGATGTTGATTTGACTATTCATTGACACAAGGAATGATCTATCTATATCTAAAAGAAAAAAACAACTATTAATAACATAACTTATTTGACCTTGTCTACCACTAAAACCATTTGCTAGTTTCAAGGCTAAACCTTAGAAGCAAAAAATGTCTTGTTGGACTAGCCATCATTGTAGATCTAGATGAAGATGTTGATTTGACTATTCATTGAGACAAGGAATAATCTATCTATATCTAAAAGAAAAAATTAACAATTAATAACATAACTTATTTGACCTTATCTATCCCTGAAACCATTTGTTGGTTTCAAATAGCTACTGGTGCTCTAACTTCGGATAATATAATCTCCCAAATTTAAGTAAGATCTTACCATTTTAAATACTGAAAAAAAAAGCTAATGTTTAAGAAAAGTTACACCAATCACAGTTAGTAAAGTTTCTATAACTAAAACAAGTTCATTGTTATTTAAGTTAAGCAGAGCTAAAGAACTTCAAGTCAAGGGAGTTTCAATATAAAGAAATTTTGGAATCAACTAGTGCTACAAATTTTGTTATTGACAATTGCCAAGTCTTCCTCTTCCTCTCTTGCTCTATCTTCATCTCTACCTCTAGGTTCCTCTCTACCCCTTTATCTCTATAGAAATGTCTCTCTCTCTCTCTCTATCCATCCATCTATCTCCCTCTCTATCCCTCTATATATTTATATCCCCCCCTCCCCCCCCCCTCCCTCTCTCTCTTTCTCTCCATCGCTCTTATCTGAAAACATAACATGATTATTTTGGTAATGAAGACCGATTATCTTCCTAATTTAGAAGTTTTATTTCAATCATGTTTGGATCCTTGTAAGTGGATGCATAGTTTATTTGAAGCTCACTTCTCCATTGAGACCTTTATTGCACAAACAACATCATTTACTAAATGGGCTACTAATTGACCTCATGTACTCCATAAATGTATGCAAAAATAGACACAAATTTAACTTAATTGACCGTCCATAGTTCTTTGGTGTACCTATTGAACACTAATTTTAAAAGAATGATTCACATAAGCCACATGAAGTAGGAAGAAGTAATTGAGTTTAAACTGTTCAATGTATTTCAAAACTAGAAGTCTTTTGTATTGCCATAAATTTATACATAATTTAAAATACAGTTTGGGCACAGTACAATTGAGGGAAAAGAAAACAAAAAAGCAAAAAAAAAAATACTGAGCAGTGTAGTACTCGATGAGAAAGCACACAAAACTTCAAACAAGCAGTTGGAAATAAAGTTGACAAGCTCCACAGAAAGCACAATTAATTGACAATGAAAATAAGAAAGGGATGAATGGATATATAAAGGTCGCAGAGGTCGGTAAAATTCGCTAGAGATAAATACAACTGAAACATCAATGGGATATTTAGAGGATGGCGGTGGCATGGAGCATTTACGTTTACAAGAACACGGTGACACAGAGCAATTATTTCTGCTTAATGCAATCTAACACATTAACTCGACATTCAAATCTTAGCAAGGAAAAGTACTGGTGGCCAAAAATATCTTTCGCCCATCTATGTTAGATTGTTGCTTTCACAACCACTCCTTCAAACTCTTCTTCACTTGTATTGATCTTTCAGTTCAATTTGGCGAGCTGCAGCCTGAAACCAAGGTTTTGACGAGGGTTTTAGAATGTGTTTCTAATAAAAATTAATTTGTTATTTATTTAAAATAATCTCATCTATTTAAGACAATAATAAAAAAATAGTAAATAATGTCCATTTTTTATTAATAATCTTAAATTTTATATTGATGTATGTATTTTTTTAAAAATAAAATATATTCAAATGCAATATATAAAGTCCCATTTAATAACAAGAGCTCCGAGAAAACTAAACTTTAACTAAATGTTTTAAATTTACAGATGAAAGCTAGTTAATTTATTTTTTTTCCAAGAAACAAATTTTTTAGAAATTTTGTCAAACGCTAACTATAAACCCTAACTATTTACTTTAATTTATGTTTGAAAAAACCCACATATAGCTAAAATTTTGCAAGTTAGTGCAATGACTTGTTGCATACAAAAAATATTTTTGGTCATTTTTGAAAGGAGGTTGGATTTTTTAATTGTTTATTTAGTTTATCTTATTTTTCAAGGAAATCTTAATACCTTTCAAGGTTTTCTCTTGTCACAATTACTAACATAAATATATTGAATATTTGATAAGGGAAAAAAAAATTAAAATATTACAAACATTGCAAGATGTTTGCTCTTTACATATAGTTTTATGTAATTTAAGTTTGGATTGTTAAGCATGTTTGGTTGTGTGCAATACCTATATGGTGATGAATTTTATGTCTAGATCAAGGCAAGTTCATATCTCTATATTTTTTTCCTTTATGTTAACTATGACTCAATAGCCCAATAGATAGGAATCGATATAAAAACTATCTCACTATCCTCATGCTCCAAAACATTCAAATTTTTTAACCATTAGTTTGAAGAAGTAGATTAGTTTTCATGTATGCTACTCATAATTCATTATTGATAACCAGTGAATTATCTTACACAATTGTTAATGCCACATATTCAAAGAATTATGAGTAGTGTATTCACACCTTTCCATTGTTTAAGAAAATATAAATGAAACTATTTGTAAGGGGTCATAATATTGATGTAATCTATAGATGCATCCTAGTGTATCATTAGATGTAAAGGGGTCTATTGAAAATATGCATACTTAGGTTAAGTAGTGCAATTTGGGCATAACTATTGTGTATTATTTTTGGTTGTTCATTTTGTTGGATTTAAATTCCTATTAAGGCATATTCAAAAATTGGGAAGGGACTTTAAAAATTCTAAATATAATGAATTAATTTTCCAAAAAAATAATGTGATAATTGATAATAATAAGTAGCTGCAATGTTGCAAGTTAGGGAAATGATTTGTTGCGTACAAAAAATATTTTTGGTCATTTTTGAAAGGAGGTTGGATTTTTTAATTGTTTATTTAGTTTATCTTGTTTTTCAAGGGAATTTGAATGCATGTCAAGATTTTCTCTTGTCACAATTACTAACATAAATTATATATTGAATATTTGATAACGGAAAACATTTTAAAATATTACAAACATTGCAAGACGTTTGTTCTTTACATATAGATTTATGTAATTTAATTTTGGATTGTTAAGCATGCTTGGTTGTGTGTAATACCTAGATGGTGATGGATTTTATGTCCAGATCAAGGCTTTCATTTCTCTATATATTTTTCCTTTATGTTAACTATGACTCAATAGCCCAATAGATAGGAATGAATCTTAAAATTATCTATCCTCATGCTCCAAAATATTCAAAATTGTTATCCATTAGTTTGAAGAAGTAGATTAGTTTTCATGTATGCTACTCATAATTCATTATTGGTAACCAGTGAATTATCTTACACAATTTGCAATGCCACATATTCAAATAATTAGTAGTGTATTCATACCTTTCCATTGTGTAAGAATATATATATGAAACTATTTGTAAGGGGTCATAATATTGATGTCATTTATAGATGCATCCTACTATATCATTAGCTATAAAGGGGCCTATTGCAACTATGCATACTTGAATTAGTGACAATCTTTTAGATTATGTAATGCAATTTAGGCATAGCTATTGTGTGTGATTTTTGGTTGTTCATTTTGTTGGATTTAAATGCCAATTAAGGCATATTAAAAAATTGGGAAGGGACTTTAAAAATTCTAAATATTATGAAATAATTTTCCAAAAAAATAAAATAATGTGGTAATTAATAATAATAATAATAATAA